>CAIGQQ010038941.1:4569064-4585226 GCA_903798035.1 Danio albolineatus | reverse complement strand
TATCTATCTATCTATCTATCTATCTATCTATCTATCTATCTATCTTACTATCTATCTATCTATCTATCTATCTATCTATCTATCTATCTATCTATCTATCTATCTATCTATCTATCTGCTTATGTATTATGTGCCTTTTTGAACATTTTGGTTTCATTTCCAACAAAATGACCATGCTTGCCCCAGTGTTAATTTCTTTAAATTTTATTTTATTTTATTTTATTTTATTTTATTTTATTTTATTTTATTTTATTTTATTTTATTTTATTTTATTTTATATTTTATATTTAATTTTATTTTATTTTATTTTATTTTATTTTATTTTATTTTATTTAAATTTTATTTTATTTACAAATTTAAATGTTAGTAGCATATATTGTACCTATCCATTTTAATAAGTCAATATCAACATTTAACAATACACTGCACAAAGTTGTTTGTTAGTATTGATTAATGCACTTTATAATGCAAATAATAATTCAGTTGATATCAGCTTGCATTAATTAAAGATTAATAAACATATAACGGTTTAGTTTAAACTTATTACAGAGTGGAACCAAAATATACTAGGTTTACTTAAAAAAAATATTTTAAAAGATGCATTTATGACTAATAACTACCTTCTTTTCCTTAATTGCAGCTTATTAATTTACAATGTACCTCTCGTATTTTAGATTTTCTCGTGGCTGGTGTTTTTATGCAAGTGTGCAAATGCTCTAAACGAGAGAGAAGCAAAGGTAAATGCATTACATCATCTAGATGTAATCGTTTGACATGCATGGATGTACTGTATGTATTTAGTTTGGCCATTAAGTCAGTGAGGGCATCGGTAATAAAACATTTATCTGGCTATTACTTTACCTGACCTCTTGGTCAAAGTTACTAATGGATTCAGGGAGCGATTCCCTACAGAATGTGCACATTGATTTTGTGCTCCTCTGAAATATCTGGTCCGGCCTAATGCCACCGGAACGCACTGAAATGAAATTAGTGACCCGTTAAAATTTCCCTCCATTTCCTCTTTAAATAAATGGAAATTTGAAATGCTTGGGAGACATTGAGTAGGATAACATCTATCAAGTCTGGTAGTTGGAAACTGGCGACAAAAGAAAGTCATTTCCAATGCCTTGAGCTCTTAAATCATTCATAAAATCTGGATGTCATGGCCAAATGCCACATGCGACATCTACATAAAGACTCCTGGAGAAGAAGCGAATGGTTTCAGAGCATTTTTAGATTGGATGTGATGCTCAAAAGTCTTCCTCTAAGATGATTTGAAGCTTTGGGTTGCACATCTATGTCATTCTGCTTCAGCTCCCTCAGACAATAATAATAAATTGGCCCACGACTACAAAGCTGTTTTTTTTTTTCTTTCTGTTCTTCTTCTCTCACCAGTGTGCGCTGCGTTCTTAATATCCTCTGCTTTGTCAGATGTGCCTCTGTGCTTGGCAAGAGAAATGCTCAAAGATGTTTATTGCTATCTGATAGATCACTCCTGCGCTGAGCTCAAAGTACAGGAGAAAAGATTCGCTATTGAACTGGTAATAGGAAATGCATTTTGGCCAATCGTGGTGACATTCTTCTTGTGCGAAAGGAAGGATGACCTGTTATGTTCCTGTCACTTGCTGGCCATTCTTTGCATTTCATGTCAGTCACCAGGCGCTACTGAGCTTCACAGGATTTACTTCCTTTGTTGTGCAAAGTGTCAGATTGTTGTGTTGGGGTGGGAGGGTGGACTAAAACACCATTATGCATTATACAAAAAAAAAATATATATATATATATATATATATATATATATATAATTATTAATATTTATTAATAAATAAATTAAATATAAAAATGTAATAACTTCAATAAAAAATAATAATACATGCATTTATTATTAAATATATTGTAGCTTTGTCTAGTTTTTTTTAACCCTTTTGCTCTGTTCAAATTTACCACCCTTTTGTTAAGCTAGGGATGAAAGCATCCACTGAATTAAACTGCTGTAAAAATACATCAATTATTTTGCATAAATCTGTTAATCAACCTCAGTCCTGATCAAAACTACTAAATTGTTTAGAAAATTTACAGGATTTTAACTCTTTAATTACCATGTTCACAAATGATGTCACTGATTTGGTAAAAAAAAAAAAAAAAAAAACACACACACACACACACAAAATGATGTCTTTTCAATATAAAAAGCAGTTGTGGACTGTTTTTCTTTTTACCGTTTATCACAGTCTTGGACATGTGAATGATTAGTAACAACATTGCCTTTAATGCAGTGTTAGATTTTATTTTATTTTCTCCCTAATTTACCGTTGGTGGCTGTTTTTGCCTCATAGACTTCCATTATAACCACATTTGATCATGCATAAATACCCAGTTCATTCATTAATTCATTTTTTTTTTCGGTTTGGTCCCTTTATTAATCTGGGGTCGCCACAGCGGAATGAACCGCCTACTTATCCAGCATTTGTTTTACGCAGAAACATCCATACACTCATACAGTACGGACAATTTAGCCTACCCAATTCACCTTTACCACATGTCTTTGGACTTGTGGGGGAAACCGGAGCACCCGGAGGAAACCCACGCAACCACGGGGAGAACATGCAAACTCCACACAGAAATGCCAACTGACCCAGCCGAGGTTTGAACCAGCGACCTTCTTGCTGTGAGGCGAACGTGCTACTCACTACGCCACCATGGTGCCTAAATACACAGTCTTTGTTTTTGTTTACTCCATGTAGTTCTGAGAGCTGAGATGCATATTTTGATTTTTTCAGACACATCAAGGTAAGTGAACAAAGGTCACTCTCACACTCTCACACACTCACTGACACACATACACAGGCTTTAATTTACTGTTATACTCTATATAAAATCCAGAAATTAAGCTTTTTTCTTTTTTTAAACAGGCCTATTTAAAGGGTTAATAATGCCGACTGATGATCAACGTTAAAAATTACAAATTTTACCTCTTCCCAACCGAAAAAAACACAAACAATATAAAAATGCATGATTATATGGTGTCATGGTATTGTAATAAAAAAATGTGGTTATCATGGAAGTCAATAGGGCCAAAACAGCCACCAACAGTAAATTAAGGAGGAAAAAATAAGAAAATTAATCAAAAACAATGCATCAAAGGCAATGTTGTTTCACATGTCCAAGACTTTGATAAAAGATTTTTAAAAAATTATTATAATCCAATCAACAATTACTTTTTATATTGAAAATACATAATTTTGTATTTTTTTCACCAAATCAGTGACATCATATATGGATTAGGCAATAAAGAGTTAAAATCCTCTAATTTTCTAAGCAATTTAGTAGTTATGATCAGAACTGATGTTGATTAACAGAATTATGCAATAAAACAAAAATAAAAAAAAACAGAAGTTTACAGAAGTTTAATTTAGTGGATGTTTTCATCCCTAACATAACAAAAGGGTAGTAAATTTGCCTATCATAGAGTTAAAAGCATTCAAAGCATTTTCTCAAAATATGTGTCAAAGTAGTTAAATATTTATCACCAAAAATCATTCTGCTTGCTGAAACAGAAAAAAGTTATGACCAAATTAAGAAAATGGGGAAATCACCCCAGAGTGGATGAAAACATTCCTGAAAATATATAAGGGTTAAGTAATATATAAGTTAGATTTTATATTTAAAAGTTATATTATATTAGAATATTTTGATTCTAATTTTGAAAGAAAGCTATGTACTAAATGAATCTGTCTCTGTGTGTATGTAAGAAACATGATAATAAGTCATATGATACTGAATATCAAATGCCTATATTTCTAGATATAGACATACATCATTTGATACTTATTTTTTACAATGTTATTTATGTAAGTAGAAATCAATAATAATATCAAATTAAGTAATTAATATATAATCAGACATAAGACATATAGTACAGATATTTTATAATATATGTGTGTTATTAGTGTTATTAGTTATTTAACTAATTCCCAATAAATGTAAGCTTTCTCCTCGCTACCCATGGCTTTTACCAGACGGCGTCTATTATCATTTTTTGTCTTTAGCGCTGAATAAATTCTCAGTGTTAATGGGTTTGCATGTGCTGGCCCTTCGACAGGCCTATGGAAGAGCCCTGACCCCTGCTGCTCTGCTGAGATTTGTGTCGTGTCCCCAGGGCCCCGCACCTCACCACATCGGGGAACGCTTTCAAAATGTAAACATGTGCTAAGCTGGATTTGCACCGTCAGGTTGAGAGATAATACAGCATGCCTATGTAGCTCAGCTGCTGCTTCCATTGACAGAGTACAGCCTTAATTCAAAATAGCCCATAAACTGGTGCGCTTTTGGGTCAATGCTATTTTAAACCGCATTACACAATAGCGCTCTACTCTGTTTTAATCATGCCGCATAATCATGGCCGGCTGATCATTAATCTAATGTGATTCCAGTGCATTGGAACATACTAAGCTGGATCCAGAGATTAATCTCATGTTTTAATCTCACTCAGAGTTATGTATTAACATCGGTTTGGTTGTTTACCTAACTAGGGACAACTACCTAGTTACTCTGTGCAAGAGAAATACCGCTGAATACCCCAAATCCAAAGGTAATCTACCTTCTGTGATCATACTGAGAGCAATATTACAGTTTTACTGCTCACTGCTCCCTTGTATGTTTTTTCTATCTACTTGGAAAAGTCTGTTTGGATGGCTGCCCGGATACATGGATTTAGGTATGTAATTTTCCCCATTTTTTTCTCTCTCTCTCCCTTTCCTTCTCGTTCCCTTTCCTCTCTATCTCTTGCTGCAGCAAGGTTATTTTAGTGCGAGAAAACTAAAACTATTGGTCAAAATATAAATAAAATAAAATATGTACAATAAATGAAAATGGTAATACTTAAGAATTAAGAATGTATTTACTAACATTAAGTATGAATAATCTTGTAAAGCATTTATTAATTATAGTTCAACATGAACTAATGCATTATTCAAATCCAAAGTTGTGCTTGTTAACATTACTAAATGCACCGTGGGTTAACGTGAACTAATGTTATTTAACTTAAATATTGATACAGTCATCTAGAATGCCAAAGAAAGCGTTCTTGCAGGACTCCCAGAGTTCATCAAGATTATTTGGATTAATCTTCAATGCCTCCTACTTCATCTTACACCAGACATGCTCAATAATGTTCATGTCTGGTGACTGGGCTGGCCAATCCTGGAGCACCTTGACCTTCTTTAATGTAATGGGCAGCACAAATGTCTTGATACCTCAGGCTGTTGATGCTGCCATCCCCTCTGCAGATCTCTCTAACCCCCTTTACTGAATGTAACCCCGAATCATGATTTTTCCTTTACCAAACTTGACTGATTTCTGAGAGAATCTTGGGTTCATGAGGGTTCTAAAAGTTCTTCTGCAGTATTTGTGATGATTGGGTTGCATTTCAACAGATGATTCATCGAGAAAATCTACCTTCTGCCACTTTTTCAAATGATCAACTAGAAATCAAGTTATTATTTGTTGCTGTTACAACTGGGATCGACGGTAAAACTTTTGTCAGGTAGTGTAGATGTACTTTTACAGCCAAACACAAGCACATGATTTTTTTTATTATAAAACAGGTGTTCTATCTTTTCTTCATCTGCCAAAAATGTAAACCATTGGCATGCTTAACTACATATATTATCTATATAACACTCCCTCATTAGCATAAACAGCCCTGAGTGCGAAGTAGCCGTCTGACATTAGAGTTTTGAATCTGCCATATAGCTCCGCCTTCTTTTGAAAAGAACACAATCTCATTAAAATTTAAAGCCACAGTCACCAAAATGGCACAATTTGGATCAAATCCTAAAAGGGGAAGTTTTAAAGAGTTCTACATAATTATTTGTGAGGTATTTTGAGCTGAAACTGCAAATACACACTCTAGAGACATCAGAGACTTATTTTACATCTTGTAAAAAGGGGTTTAATAGGTCTCCATTAAATTTCATATGATTTTCAGTTCAGTGTCTATTCAAACAGGACTAAGAGGTTTGCACAAGAGAGTGCAAGCTTCGCAAACTTTCCTCTGGTCTACTCTGGATGTATTTAATTAGCTATGCTAACTAGAAATACTAAAACTTAAATGAAATACGTGTTCACATTATAAAATCAAAACTAAAACTAACAAAACCATTAATAAAACAAATTAAAAAAATAGTATTGAAATCTCAAATGTTAAATCTTGCATTGCAGAGTCCGTTTATTCGCACAAAACTCTCATTCAGCCTAAAGGTTTGTGTTTATAATTCAAAGCAAGTGTTTTCATTGTGTTGTTCAGCTCTTTCTTTCTTTTTAAATGCAGAAACCTTTAACAAAATTGTTCCTCATAAGAGGTACAGGACTTGCCTCTCAGGAATGAATATGAACAAGTTCCCTATTCTCTCATACAAGTGATAACGGTTAAAAACTCCCCCCCCCTGTCCCGCAGCCTCCCTCTCAGGGCCAACACTGGTAGTAAAGAACAATAGCTTAAGGGTATACAATTTTGACCAAGCCAGCAGCAACTGCTTGTCCATTCATATGCATCTGTAATTTAATACTGTTCTGAGGCCTGCACTGGCCCCTCCCACTCCTGCACACTATAGAGGCTCTTTCCAATGCGCTCTGCCCAATGACCATTGTAATCCCCAATGTCCCCTGCTTTCTCCTTCAATTCAGATGTTACCCGGGTTACCCCATTAGGGCTACTCTTCATAGTTTGCATCAGCATGGGGTCTAATTCGAAAGTCCCTACTGCTTCAGTAAATAATTAGCACATCAAACCCCCCTCAGGCTCCTCACAGGAAGCTTAGGTCACTAGAAGAGGTTTATTTTGATGAATGCTGTGCTGTTGCGTTCTGGGACGGTGAGTTTTACTTCCCAACTGACGTTCTTTCAGGTGTTAATATTGAATGTGGTTTAGAAATACAGAGAAAATAGGAAAGCAATGTGTGTTTCTTCACGAACAAGACCTAACAACTGGGTTTTTTTGCGTCTGTAAGCTGGTTAAAAGAGTCATAAAGTGCAGAATGGGAAAATGGCAGAATGGGAAAAACAGGTGATGAAATGAGTTCGCAATTACACAGCCTGACAGACCCCTGAAATTTGTAGTGCTCTATTTTCATTTTCGTAAGCTGTTTTGCCCTTTAATTGGGACTAGCGTGCTGTATGTGTTTGCTGGTGTCAAACCGTGAAATCTAAACTGAAACTGGTGGCATTAAGAGAGTATTATTGTAAAACCGCCTGCCTTACTTGTAGTTGTGTCCACCACAGCAATCTAATGTGGATAAACCAGAGCCTTAACTAATGGGTGTCTGATGTAAACAGTATGACTATGAGATTCTGTTGTTGAGAATGACAATTCAAATCAGGGCGATCAGGCATCACATTTCACCAGACAGTCCAATATTTCACCTCTATTTTAATCGAAAAAAGTAATGTTTTGTTGCACAAAAAAGCACTTAATCAATTAAAACCAATCAAGTCAGTATATTTTGAAGCGCAAAGATATCAAAGGAAGGTAAACACAACGCACTTTTCAGTTATAGCAAACTAAAACCTTTTTTCTTTAAAATAAAACTTTTATTATTTTATTCATTCATTTTTTTTCTTCAGTTTCGTCCCTTTATTAATCTGGGGTCCCCACTGCGGAATGAACCACCAACTTATCCAGCATATGTTTTACGCAGCGGATGCCCCTTCCAGCTGCAAGCCATGGGAAACATCCATACACACTCATTCGCACACATACACTTTGGACAATTTTAGCTTACCAAATTCCCCCGAACCACATGTCTTTGGACTTGTGGGGGAAATCGGAGCACCCGGAGGAAACCCATACGAAAACGGGGAGAACATTTATTTTATTTTTTGTTTTGTTTTGTTTTGTTTTGTTTTGTTTTGTTTTGTTTTGTTTTGTTTTGTTTTGTTTTGTTTTATTTTTTTTTTCTTTCATTCAGACTGTTTTTGGCCATTAACACACTACAGTAGTGTTGCCAGATATTGCTAGGGAAAAAAAGGGCAAATGAGACCAAGCCCTTAATAAGCTTAAATCCAAATGCTTTGTTTTAGATTTGGCCACATACCAGATTACCGTGATTTGCAGCTGACTACTGTTTTTTTTTTGTTCTTCTTCTTCCATAAACAAAGACTGCTGATATCCACACACTTGATATGTACTGTGTATTATGCTAAATGGACATGGCCACATTTTCTTCTGTGAAGCAGCCATCTAAACAAAAAACTAGAAGCTAAAGTTTGTTTATGGAATTTGATGTTGGCTTGAAAAAGCTAACGGGACTGCGCTGGGACTACGAATGCAGTTGGCAGGAGTTTGCAGATGTCACAGTGCCTCCATCAACACTATGACTCGGACTCAACAGACTGTTCTGAGGGGTTGCTAGGCAGTTGCTAGGGTATTCTAAGTGGTTGCAAGTGTGTTCTGGATGGTTGCTAAGGTGTTGCTATGTTGTTGTAAGTGGCTACTAGGCAGTTTCTAGGGTACTCTGGATCGCTACTAGGTAAGCTTCATTTACATGTATGAAATCTTCATACTTAGTAAGCATTTCTACTATGTTACAGCACTTAGCCAATCATTATTAGCATGTAGCTAATTATTGTTAGCATGTATCATGTAGCATACACAAGGTCCCGTTTGGTAGTATTAGTCAAACGCCCAGCACCCTACAATGTTCTGATGCTGAGCTATTGCTGTCGTTAAATTGTTGTCAGGCTAGTCTGATATGTTGCTATGGAGTTGATTGACATAATTTCTTCTTCGGTGTCCAATGTTTAGCCAATGGGGTTCTTCAGATCTTTTTGGGTCAGTTTTTAGAAAACCGAAAGTTGGACCAGTTGGAAAAGATATAGCATAAATCTGCTGCCTATGTTCCAGCTAACTTCTGACATTCTTCTTCATTTATTAAATGTATAATATTCATATATTCTGAATTGTGATTTAAAAATAAAGACGTAAATACACAAACAAACACACTCAAGGTGCATTCAAGGGAAAAAAAATGTAAGTTACATTTTAAACCTTGTATTTTTTTAATCAGAATTCTCTCTGTTTTTCACAATTCTCACACAAATCTCACATTAATATTATTTTTCCCTTCAGAATTCAGAGATATAAACTCACAACTGAAAATTTTGTTTATTATCTTTATCACCAATTGTGATTTAATAAGCGAGAATTGCAAGATATAAACTCTCAAGTAAAAAAAAAAAAAACTTAAAAGTCACAATTGCTTTCATTTGTTATTCCTTGTCCTTCTTGCGTTTACTGTAAAATTAAGTAATTATTTTAATAGTCAATGGCCAAAACTACACGTTGTGGTATTTGCCCCATTTTCTACAATGCTAATCGCTTTGTAATGTAAGTTGTGCACATGTTGTTTACTGAGAGAACAATAATTAAACATTATCGACAGCAGCCAGCCCCCCCTCTTTAGTCCCAACAAAGCATAACATTTTAAAGCCAATTTTAAGAACTCGTCGCCCTTAATAATTAATCACAGCATGATAAACAATTCATACCCAGTACAGCCAGATCTATATTCATTATGGATATATGTAATAGTCATTAAATATACATTCCTCTTTGAGCTTCAGTTTCTCGATTTCCGACAAAACAAACAGGCGAATTACGGGAGGGTGGGATCTCCGGGAGTTGGCTGCGCAGTTGAAGGCTCTGAATCGGACAGGCGAGGTGATTTTATTGGTTCCCCAGAGTTTTTGAGAACAACACAGGCCTCGCAGACCATACGAAAATAACACAACGTCTGGCCGCGCTGACAACAGGCAGGTTGACGCAGAGGGAGCAAACAACATACAGGCAGAAATGCAGAGTGCAGCTGTCTGTCATTTGTGGCGACTGCTTGTTATAGAGACCTTGAAGACATTAGAGGGACGTGTTTTTCCCTTCTTCGGTTGCACTTCCAACATGCACTGTAACCCTTTGGGCCTTGTCTATTTCGAGGGAGAACTGATGATAACTCTGCTGGATAGTTAGACAGCAAATCCTTACTAGGTGAGCTGTCACAACTGGAATGTCGAAATGGTGATGTGTTTTTTTTTGTAAAAGATGTGGGTTTAAATGCACATTCTTAACCCAGTTATGCTTTAAGTCTGTGTAAAATCAAAATGTACAATGTTTATTTTGCTAACACTTGTTATTCTTTAGATCAGAGATGTCCAAACTAGGGTCCGCAGGCCAAAGCTGGCCCATGGTAACCTATGATTTGGCCCGCCATTCCATCTGAGAAAGGTTTAGAGATTGTGATTCAAATTTAATGTAACATTTTATTTGTTTGTTTTATTGTTAAGCCACAAAAAATGTGATCTGAAATTAAATGTTTCAAATTAAACGATGTAGATTAATCAGACTTAGTTTAAAATGTACATACAACACATATAGAACAACACATGTGTATTCAGCATTGAACTAAACTGTGGTATAAATGTGATTATGTTTTTATTGCAATATAAAAAAGTTATACTGTATTAGTTAATACTATTGAAAGTAATGTTTTCTATTTATTTATTGAAATGATTTAGAAGTTAGCCATGGCAACTTTAATGTAAAATAGTTTGGTACGCTTATCTTCGGCCCATTATCTTCGGCAACATTGTTTGTAATCTTTAATCAAATTCAGACCATTTGCTTTTGTGTTTGGAGTGGTGGTCCTTCTCTGATGACGTCAGTTTGCCGACTTCAGCCATAAATTTCTTAACCATGCGCCTCTTACTGTTAGTTTGCTACAAGAGAATGATGTGTAAAAAAGAAAGCCCCAGACTTATGCCGAGTTCAGACTGCATGATTTCAGCCCCGATTTTGACTCGCCGACAGGTTTTGAGAAATCGCCGACAAATGGCTGAAATCACAGGCAAATCGGTGCTCGTGCTTGCGAGTGACAATCACACAATATGAACTATATCAAAGAATCGCCAATGAGTCGCCGATGCCCGGGAGATATTTGGCGTTCTGAATATCTGGAGCTGTCGGCGATACAATCATGCTGTGTGAAATGAGTTTTGACTGAAAATAACATCAGCGATCGCCTACAGCCAATGAGAGAGCAGCATTCACTAGTGTGGGTACCTGCAGGCCAGCGGGAGGTTGAGGGAGAAGTTTAACGCACTCATTTTTATTTTTTTCTGACCCAAGAAATGGAGGGAAAATGAGTGTAAATTTGGCAGGAGCACTCGTTTCTGTTTTAAGTGTCATGTGAGCAATATCACAACCTAACCCGGTCAAAAAATAAAATAGTTGAGGAGAAATTGCTAATTCCTTTCAAAGCCAGGTGAGCAAATATGTACATTTTCTACCCCATTAAAGGCTTCTTTCTCATTTTGTAGTTAATAACAAAAGATATACTATGTGTTTTTGGGTGTGAGACGTAGTTTGGACAAAGTTTTCTGCGATTCTTCCTATTTTGAAATCATGCAGTGTGAAACTCCCTGTCGCCGATCCATCTTGCAGTGTAAACAAAGCAGCGACAAAACGCTAGCCCAGATAGTCATGCAGTGTGAAAACATCTGTGGCACGACTACTTTGAAAATCATGCAGTCTGGACTCAGCATTACTCAATTTTCAGTTGAAAGTACATCAACATACCCGAATAAAAGTCTCAGCAACCTTTGTTTTATGCAGACTTTGATAAGCCAACCCTTTTCCGTTTCCCGTTTCCGTATCAGAGTAAGATCATACACGGCTTAAGCACAGACTGATCATAACAGCTAGATTTTTGCACATTACGCCACTTTCCCACAGCATCGAAATGCATTAGTCTGCTGTCTGTCAGTTTACTGAAGTGTGCACGTGTGAAATGTGACATGAACACAGCCTTACTATATGGTTTAAAGCACTGCCCAGACCAAGCAAACGTTTTAGTGTGAGGAAGGTGGAATAATGGCTAAACCATCTATAAAAATGTGTTCTTATCTCATAGTAGAAGTGCTACAAATAAACTGCTGCATTTTGGGAGAAAAATCTACAACCCAGGCTCGTTATTGATACGTATCCTTATATACATTTTTGGAGATCATGAAATACTTCACAGGAGGTACGTTTTTTTGCAGTTTTTGTTTTCAAATCCTCAAAATGAACTCAAATTTCACTCACGAGTGCCATTCGTGCCTGCTGTTCTTGCGTAAATCCATCAGAAGCCACTGTTGACTGACTGACTGATCGAACGACCAATTCCTCCACCCACCCTCTTCCCTAAACCCAACCGATAGTGTTTTCAAAAGCATAGTTTGACTCAATCAACCCATTCCCTAAACCCAATGGACAGTGGTTTCAAAAGCAATCCAGACAATGAAAATCCCACATGACCGCCTGATTTTTACCATGTTCTCACCCTGTTATTTACTTGTTTATTTTTTTTTTGCCTTTTTGTTTTTGTTTTACCTGCTTTTTTTGAATCGTTCTTCACTGGACTCGAACTCTGTTATAGCGGTCAACTCCTCTCTCTGTTTTTCAAATCCACTGAAATTTACATTTCACAGCTGCCACTTTTGTAGTTCTTTTAGACACCATTTTCGACTAATGAAGGAATCCACAATGTAACAAAATTTTTCCAATAAATTACACAGCGAGCTCAGAACACCTGACGTTAAATACCTTTCAAAGATGCCACTATCGATTATGTAGTGGATTAATGGTACATTACTTACTAAAACATTCCAAATCTAGCATGACAAGAGACGAGCTCAAAGAAAAGCTACTACTCCATGATCTGCGCATTAGCACCCCTCTATATGACTGCAATTGAACCACTGATGTCATATGGAATGTTTATACAGTGTTTTTGCTTCAGGACGTCTCAGGACTGTTCCTGTATGTGAAAGCTCTCAGATTTCATTTAAAATATATTTAATTTGTATTCTGACGATGAAAGAAGGTGTTGGGATTGGAGCGACACAAGAGTGATTTATTTTTCTTTAGTATTTATTTTCCTTGTAAAGTCTGATGCAAAGCATGCTGGGAACTAAAAATCTGCTTCTACTTTAGGTTCAGCTAAAAAAAAAAAAATCTAAATTTGAGTTAATGTAATTTTGTCTGTTAAGTACAATTTAATTTCCTACATTCTGAACTCGTTTTATTCACTTCACTGTTTACACTGCATTTGATGTCAATCTCTTACACAAGTAGGTCATGAAAAATGAAACCTCACGACTGCCGGCTGCAGTTTTTAGCACTGTTCTTAAAGCATGCCAGTTTATAGACTGTGCCATGTCATTGTTTGTTTACAGGCTTCACCTCACTCTGCCTGCTAGCCGTCTGCATGCTTAGCACAGCAGCTATTTACAGCTGGGGCCACAACTGTGATCAAAACCAGCCGCTCATTGATTTCCAAACATGCATTATGCTGCTAACATATATTATCAAAGCAAAGTGCTTGCTTGACTGTCTTTAATGCTCAGCAGGCTTTAAGATATGCGCAAGGCAAGGGTTATAGCAGAACGGGAGAGAGAGGAGGTCATTCCTGTTATGCAGTGCCTTTGAATTCTTCGACTTTATTCATTCTAACTTGGTTGTTAAGAAAAGTGCCAGAAGGCATTAGAGGATGGAAACAAACAAACTTAGTTATGAACTGACTTTTGCTTCTTGACTTCTAGGTTACATGAGGGTGCCATCTAGTATATTTTAACATTCATATAAAGTATTTTTTTCTTTTTTTCACATATATCAAAAAGGATGTCAAAAATGTTTGAATGAATAAATGATTAAATAAATCAAAGTAAAAATATTAATATTTTAAATTAAATATATAAAAAAAATGACAAAAAAAATACATTACCAAACCAAAAAAAAAAGGAAAATAAAAAAATAATAATTAAAAAAAATTAATAATGTAAAAAGATGTGTACATTGAAATGCATACATATTAATAGTAAGATAATATATGTATATTGGGTTTATTTTGTTTATGCAATATATATTAATGCATAATGCCTACTCAATACAGGAATGCAAGTTGTAAAATATAGTTCTCAACCTATCTTAATTAGAAAGGCTAATGCGTTAATTAAGTGTGAAGGTCATTAGGTGCAGGTTGCGAGTTATATACTGACTTTTGCTTTTTGACTTCTAGGTTACAGAAAGGTGTCATTTAGTATAGTTTAATAATCATATAAAGTTTTTTTTTTTTTTTACATACAGTTGAAGTCAGAATTATTAGCCCCCCTGAATTGTTATCCACCCTGTTTATTTTTTCACCCAATTTCTGTTTAAGCGAGAGAACATTTTTTCAACACATTTCTAAACATAATAGTTTTAATAACTTATTTTTAACAACTGATTTATTTTATCTTTGTCTCAATGACAGTAAATAATATTTTACTAGATATTTTTCAAAACACTTCTACACAGCTTAATGCTACATTTAATGGCTTAACTAGGTTAATTAGGTAAACTAGGCAGGTTAGGGTAATTAGGCAAGTTATTGCATAATGATGCTTTGTTCTGTAGAATTAGCTTAAAGGGGCTAATAATTTTGACCTTAAAATGTTTAAAAAAAATTAAAACTGCTTTTATTCTAGCTGAAATAAGATTAAAAAAAAATTCTCAAATAAAAAATATTATCAGACATACTGTGAGAATGTCCTTGCTCTGTTAAACATCATTTGAGAAATATTTAAAAAAGAAAGAAAAATTTAAAGGGGGGCTAATAATTCTGACTTCAACTGTATATCAAAAAATGTCAAAAATGTTTGAATGAAGTAACGATGAAATAAATAAAATTTAAAATAGTAGTATTTTTAAAGGAAATCTTAAAAAAAACAATAAATGACATTAGTAAAAAAATTAAGAAAAATGAAAATAAAAAATTTAAAGTATAAAAAGAATAGAAGCTAATTAAAAAATTAAAAGTAATAATGTAAAAAGATGTGTATATTATTTTTAAGATGTGTGTAAGATATGTATATTGGTTTTATTTTGTTTATGCAATATATATTTATGCACAATGCATACTCAAAACAGGAATACAGTACAGAAAGCAATGAAATACAAAATGGGGAGGAAAAAGAATAAGCTTGAGAAATGATTGTAGTCAGCATGCTAGAAACAATGTAAGTGTTGTATAATGGCAAGTTCTTAAATAGGAGAGTTGTAAAATATAGTTCTCAACCTATCTTAATTAGAAAGGCTAATGCGTTAATTAAGTGTGGAGGTCGTTAGGTGCAGTCTGCGGTCTGCGGTGCTGTAAAATCATTTCTTACTTTCGCTCCCTAATAATCCTATTACAATGCCGCTTAGTACAGAAACTATACTTCCCTCATTCTTTAAGCTCCGGCCTCAACCATGTAATTGCTCGGCATTTAAAGCAATCTGGTCAGTGGCGACAGAAACCTGCTGTGCCCTGCAGAAGTTAATGATACTGAAAGGCAACACCAGACTGCGGGCACATGCTTCCTTATGCTTGAACCTCCAGTTTGCCAATGGGGTTTATTTCGCTCTTTTGCGAGCTAACGTTTTAGAGAAGTGTGGTGGTAATGGAAGAACTTTGGACTACGTGGACTGAGTCTTATTTAGTTTGAAAGCAGCTGGATTGCACCTTCTTTGTGGTTTTGACACAGAATAATACTTCAGTCAACAGTAGCTTAATATAGATACAGATTTCCTGATGGTCAGGTTGGTGTCATTCATCAGGAGAGCCAAGGGTTGAGTGACAGGCCGTTTTGAGTTGTGGTTTCAGACTGAAAATTCATCAGCCTTAATGTCGGAAACTCATCTGGATTACTTTTATGTAATGATGGAAGAAAAAAAGCACTTCCAGTATGTCACTGGGTGATTTGAAGTGAATAGCATGCATATCGTGTAACCTGTGGTTAGTAATAGATAAATAATTCTGCCCAGAGATACTGTAAGTCTATTTCATGCTGAATTTGATATAGGGGCGAGGCAGTGGTGTAGTGTCGCCTCACAGCAAGAAGGTCGCTGGTTTGAGCCTCGGCTGGGCCAGTTGCCGTTTCTGTGTGGAGTTTGCATGTTCTTTCTGCATTCGCGTGGGTTTCTTTCGGGTGCTCCGGTTTCCCCCACAGTCCAAAAACATTTGCTTCAAAAGTTGGCGGTTCATTCCGCTGTGGCGACCCCGGATTAATAAAGGGACTAAGCCAAAAAGAAAATGAATGAATGAATGAATGA
>CAIGQQ010038941.1:4557335-4568664 GCA_903798035.1 Danio albolineatus | reverse complement strand
TCGCCTCACAGCAAGAAGGTCGCTGGTTCGATTCCCGGTTGGGCCAGTTGGCATTTCTGTGTGGAGTTTGCATGTTCTCCCCGTGTTTGCGTGGGTTTCCTCCGGGTGCTCCGGTTTCCCCCACAGTCCAAAGACATGCGGTACAGGTGAATTGGGTAAGCTAAATTGTCCATAGTGTATGTGTGCGAATGAGGATGTATGGATGTGTTTCCCAGAGATGGGCTGTGGCTGGAAGGGCATCCGCTGCGCTAAACAAATGCCGGATAAGTTGGCGGTTCATTCCGCTGTGGCGACCCCGGATTAATAAAGGGACTAAGCCGAAAAGAAAATGAATGAATGAATGAATATATATATATATATTTAATTAATCAGACTCTTTATTATAGTATGTATACTGTATTTTTTAGAATGAATGAATGAATTAGTTAGGGGCGCCACAGTGGCGTAGTGAGTAGCACGTTCACCTCACAGCAAGAAGGTCGCTGGTTCGAGCCTCAGCTGGGTCAGTTGGCATTTCTGTGTGGAGTTTGCATGTTCTCCCCGTGGTTGCGTGGGTTTCCTCCGGGTGCTCCGGTTTCCCTCACAAGTCCAAAGACATGTGGTATAGGTGAATTGGATAAGCTAAATTGTCCATAGTGTATGTGTGTGAATAAGTGTGTATGGATGTTACCCAGAGATGGGTTGCAGCTGGAAGGGCATCCGCTGCGTAAAACAAAATGCTGGATAAGTTGGCGGTTCGTAATAAAGGGACTAAGCCGGAAAGAAAATGAATGAATGAATTAGTTATTTATATATTATAATTAGTTTTTCATATATTAGTAATATATTACCTATTAATTATTTTAATTGTCATCTTAAGTATATCATAAGGATTACTGTGAAATGCACCAAAATATATATAATATAATGACAATTTGTAACTATTTTAGGTTTTGTTCAAATTTGTATAATTTCATTGTATGTCATTTGTATAGTATTCTTAAAGTTATGTTTAGAGGCTTGCCTTCATCCTTTTCTCCCTGAAATTGTGTGATTTTACATAAATTAGATTTTATGAATTAAAACATATTAGTCACTAATTAGCCAAAAAATTTAAATAGCAAATTGTCCTAAATGCTTCTCTCATTCAGCGCCCAATCAAAATACAAACATATATGTTGCTCTCATGACATTAATTGCATTATATACAGTATGTCATTTTAAAATAAGAGTCACAAAACATTTCAGATATAATGAGAATGTTACAAATATATGTTTAAAATAAACAAACATCATGAAAAAGTGATAATGGCTGAACAAAGTATACTATCGAAGGCAACCTCGTAGTTTAGGGTCGTAACACATGACAAACCCATATCTTCCAGTTTTATGGACTAATGGTATTGTCTCTGTAAGCATGTTTTTTCAGGAGGCACATGTGCTCATAAAGGGTGGATATTGTCTCTTTGTGCTACGTCGATTGAGGCTGGCGTTTACACACCAAACATTGATCGTGACCTCTTCCTGCTCTTGCTTTCTTTATTGTTTATGGTAGTATAATAAGAATGGATTACTTGACTAACCCTAATGCTGAATTAGTTACATAGTAAAACACATTACAGGGTCTAGTGCTGGATGGTTAGAGATAAAACAATAAATATTGGGTTCATAAAATACCTGTCGGATGAGTACAGAAGAAAAGACAGAGAGAGACAGAGAGGTTTACGTCTTTAATGGAAATCTTGTTTCGTTGACAAGATACAATATTAAGCTCAAGGTTTACATTCATGTATGTATGTATGTATGTATGTATGGATGGATGGATGCATGTATGTATGTACACGGTAAAAAAAATGCTGGGTTCCACATCATGTTGTCACAAAGATGTTGTATTTTTTGTTAAATGAACATAAAAAATTTAGTTTTCCCCCCAAAAAACCTTAAGAATTATGCGGTTTTAACTGATTTTAAATAAGTAGTTTGAACAAGCAGTACAAAAGTGAACAAAAGTAATTTTTTGAGTGTATGTATGTATGTTCATAACTATTTTATTTTTAGCTTTTATTGTTTAATAGTATTGCTGTTTTAGCTAATTAGTATGAAATTGCACAATCCCATTTGAATGTTTCTATTACAATGATCATGTTACAGTGATAAATCTGGTTAGTTCTAGACCTTCATGACCTTAGTTTTAGTTTGTTTGTTTATTTGTACGAAAAAAAAAAAATATATATATATATATATATATATATATATATAGACAGTGATTCAGAGAGCAGCATTTACAGCGGGTCTCAGAGCTGCTTGGAAGTGGAGGATTTTCAGTCCTTATATTGTAGTGATATTACTGTAAACTTAGAAACTAAACCATTTTGACTAAGGTATGTCTTTAAAAACTGAAAGAGTACCTTTGACTATACTAACTAACTTTGACATCTAAATGAACATTAACAATGAACATTAATCAAACACTTACCAAATCTGTAAAGACAAGACAATCAACACTAACTGGAACTGCATCTTTTTTTTAAAGGAGACGAGTGGCAAATCTGGATTTCACCATTTCCAGATTTGAAAAGCTCTCAGGTAAAAAAATGTTCCTTACAAACTTATTTTTGTTGCATGTTAGCAGACCACTGTAATCCACACACGCGAGCTGTGCTCTCATCACAGGGAAATGCAAACAAAACCTTCATTGCGGCACATTTATAAATGCAATGCTGATGACCCATGTCTCCGAACAAAACTTCTACTACTTGTTTGAATTACGGTTGGCAACACAACGTGGTGTCTCACTGAATACTGTAACAGGTAGAAAGAGTCTTCGATGCTATATAATGAATATTAATGAAGTTGCATCTCGTTCACAATAAAGCACACTAAATGGTTCGTACCAAGTCTTACTCATGAAATAATGAACAGATGTGCATTGAAATCTCAATGACGTCACTTTGTACAGGCTGGTACAGAGAGCCAATCTCATTGCTGGGATTTACACTAATCCCATCTTGGTGACGTTGCTTCAAAATTTCCTTTTAAACCAGAAGAACGAATTTGCTTTAAGCAACGCAAAAACAACCAATTGCTAAATATATGTGTCCTAACAGTGTTTTTAGCAACGTGGGACATATGTTTTGGTGTTTTGTGACCCTTTGAATTTCTAAGTTGAATCACGTTACTTTTATAAGTCATTTCTACTTACAAGTCATTTCAAGTTACTTGACGACTTACAATGTCAAATTATTATTATTTTATTTTATTTTATAATCATTGAACCTTCTAAATAATTTCAAGTAACATTTAAACACTTTTTGATATAATCTGATATAATTTTGATATAATATATATAATCATATAATTTATTTTACAGTGAAGAGACCAAGAAAGTTCAAAAGAATTGGCTGTTAATTGAAATACTTAAATCACAACTGAACAATTTAAAAAAATAGAATTTTTGCTAAATAAAAGTGTTAATTTCTTTACACACATGGTGACCCCAAAAAAACTGAACAAATGTGTATCCCATGAATAATATCACTTTATACTATACATATTTTTTTCTGAAATTGCTGTTCTCATTGTCAGTTTTTATACAGATATGATGCATTTTAAATGGAATCATTGAATCCTCACACGTGGAGAAGGCACGGGCTAATGTGTGGAATAACTGGAGGGCAATTGTCTGACTGTAGATTCGCTTTGCATGAAAAAGACAGGCTCTGGAAGGCTAATTGCATGAGAATGTAGTGTCTGACACAGAGTCTCTGCTGTGGCCTATCAAACACAGCTCACATTACATGAAGTATCCCATTCAGGTGGTCATTAGACAATCAAATGGGAATAATCAGACTGGATCTCAATTACCGCTGGCAGAGCAAAGACTGAAGAGTGGAGGGAGAGAGAGCGAGAGGTTTGACAAAACTTTAGTTCTAAACAGTTCAAAGACGTACTCTTTACATTATCAACCCACATACTGTATAAGTAGACAATGTACAAATTCACAACCCTTTCATAACCAATACCCAAAACATAATTTACACACCACATTTAATAAAAAAAAAACATTCATTATTTATAAGACCATAGTATGCAAGCTCTGCATGAAAAGTTTCCACTCAAACTCAAAATATAAAATATATATATATATATATATATATATATATATATATATATATATATAAACAAATAAAATAAATAAATGTTATTTCAATGTTTTTAGATAACATTTTTTAAACATTTTTCCTGTTCATTTAACACAATACTTGATGAATGGGTTTCAAAGTTTTCGAAATCGCCACCGTTGTTGTGACTGTGTCAATGAAAACAAAAGTATTTGTGAAAGATGAAGTCATGTATAATATGTGAAACATGGGAAGTTATGTTTAGGCAGTTGTAGATTATAGGCAACAGCATACAACATACAAATCGTTGGCGGAGTATGTGGTAGTGATTGTTTTTGCTATTTAATGAGTATTTCATAATGCTTCATCAGCAAAGTGTGGATAAAAAGCGGTCTCACAGCAAATTATACATAGACATGAGTGCCAAGCAGTCAACACCACATCATTACTTTCCTATACAGGTAGGCAATGGAGCGGTATAAGATTCTGAAGGTATGATAACCTTCGATAAAAATATCACGGTTTCACAGTATGACGATATTGTGTTTACTGCTTTTAAAATATCTTCTTTTTAAATGTCTGGGTTAAAAAACTGAACTTTTCCCCCATAGAACACAGTATATTTTATTTTGAGATACGAGAGAGGAAAAAAAAAAATGATAATAAAAACACATGAGAAAAACTTGAGGGTAAGACATTTAAGAATCAATTACAGTGTATACATTAAAGTCATTACAAAATGAAATAGTCCTGTTTGCTTCCTTATTTTCAGATAATAAAATAAATATTAAATAGTGACTAAATTCTTGTAAAAAAAAAAAAACAGGAAAATATGGTTTGGTATAAGTAAAATTGCATTTGTAGATATGAACATTTACAAAATATTTGAAGTATTTTGAAGCAGTAAACATGTCAGGCTAAATAATTAAAATGAATCATTGCCTTCTGCTGTCTTCATTAGTTTCAATAACACTTCTTTACAATTTAAATGGCTACTTTGGATATTTTTGGAAATACTGTTGTCCTAAAAACAAACAAACAAACAAAAAAAGCATAGCTAAAAAAATCTTACACATACCTTAGGAATGGTATAGCAGAAAATGTTGGTGGTATGAAAACCTTGACTTTTCCAAACCGCAGTATACCTTGAAAACTGTTATCATCCCATGCCTATATACAGGTACTGTTTACTATGTTTGCCGAGAGAGATTAACGCACTGGAATTTAAGAAAGCCCATGCAATTACAAAAAACACCAGCAAATTAAGGAAAGGTCTTCATCAGTTGGACAGCATACGTGTTCTCACAACGCAAACAAATTAAGAAAACCTGCTGCAAATTTTTACAATGCAAACAAATAAAGAAAACACGCTGCATTTTCTCACAATGCAAATTACTTAAGAATATGCAATGCATTTTCACACAGCTCGTGCAATAGAATGGAACACATTGGAAATGTTTCAAGGGGACAGTAAAACGTGACGGACCTGGCTGGGATATGTGTCTTGACTGTTGCTCAGTGAAGTTGTCGGTGATCTTTGAAAGGTGAGTTTTTTTTGTTTATTTCAACATCCTGATTATCTTGTCTTTTGTATATTATTAGCCTTGTTATTAATAAACATAACCTAAATAGCTCTGGTATGCTTTTGCATCCCCTTGAAACATTTCCATTGTGTTCCGTGCTATTTGCATGTGTTGAAAGAAAATGCAGCGCATATTCTTTGTTTGTTTGCGTTGTGAGAATTTGCTGTATGTTTTCTTCATTTGATTGCTTTGTGAAGATTTGTAGCATGTGTGCTGTCAAACCGATGAAGATCTTTTCTTAATTTGCTGGTGTTTTTTGTAATTGCATGTGTTTTCTTAAATTGCAGCTCGCTAAGCTCTACTTTACCAAGTTTACTAACAAGGTTAACAGTGCAAATTACTGGCCTGCTATCCATAACACAGCATTTTTGCCATTTTATATATTTAAATGTGAATGCATTGAAAATGTTGTGTAGATGTGAAACTTTTTTCAAAACACAAGGGAAAAACTACATTTTTGGTTACATTGTTATTGTGTAAATGTAGCCTTATAAAGAACAAGTATTATTTTCTCCTGTGAATAGAAAATGAGAGAAAAATACATTTTTAAACCTAAAAAAGACCAAAACAATCACCCTCTCCCCATTAGCCGACCCCGGCACTCCCAGCTTCTACTGAGAAAGAGAGAGAGAAGAGACAGTAAACGAGAGAGAAGTGTAAGCTTCTCTGTTGAAAAACTGCTTACACTAGCCTAATCTTTTAGGTGTTAAACCAGACTGATCTGGTTTGCTATTTTTTTTTAGAAGAGAAGTGGCTTTGACTGACCACTTAAATCAGCCAAAGTTGCTCAAATCTCACCCTGGAGGCCCAGTGTCCTGCTGAGTTTAGCTAAAATCCTGATCAGGCTCACCTGCACTAGGCCATCAGTGTCTTCCGGATTACTAGAAAATGACAGGCAAGAGCATGGAAGCCAAGCTCTGCAAGATTGCAGGGTTATTCACTCAAAACAAAAGCTGTGTTAAATTGCATTAAAATGGGCCCATAGGATCAAATGATGATAAGAGGATTTTGATACGTTACTACACTCTTGTATTTTTTTGATACAGCATCTAAGGGAATTTACTACATTGGCAAAAGCTGCATTGAATCACTTTGATGCTTTTCTGAGGTCAAAAATTGTCATAAATTGTCATCTGATGACCTACAGTGAGCCTTGGGGGCAAAAAAAGTAATTTGATGTTATTTTTTAATCCTTAGATATTGTTTGAAAACCTTTTCAGAAATTATGCAGGTCTTAATGGATTCCTTTTATGGGAGTAGTTCTATATAACATTTCAAAGGTACATCCATAAATTCATGAATTTATTATTAATTTGATTAATTCATTAATTTATTTGGCTAAAGACTTTGTACTAAGAGCATATTTACATGACCGCCATAGACTGGAGAGGATGGAAGGTTTTCCTTAATGTTTTCGAAAAGTTTAGCAATAGAACATACAGTCTGGTCATGCATCATTTTTCTTTTCATTGTCAACTTGAACAATGCCTATAAGCTAAATTATATATTTTTTAAGAAATCACTTTTTTTTTGTTTACAGAGGTGTTAAACTCCACAACTCACAGTTTAGAGTGAACCCTAATTATACACACGATCAAACTAATTAAGTCCTTGAGGCTTTTATGAAACCTACAGGTAAAGCCGCGGTCACACTGCACTTTCCGACCCCATAGACTTCCATTCATACACAAGTAAACGCCGCAGACCGAAAACGCAAGACAAGTTTCGCAGTTTGCTGCATTGCAAAGTTCAAGCTTAGTGATCTCTGACCTGCAAAATGTCATCACGTGATTGCATGAGACCAATAGAAGATTAAAACATGACCTCTTTGTACACTTAAAAAAAAAAGGTTCTTCAGTGGTTCTTCAGAAGTTCTTTACGGTATTTGAGGTGCTATTTAGCACTTTTACTGTGTAAAGAACTTTTAGCACCATAAAGGTTCTTCAGTGGTTCTTCAGTGGTTCTTTAAGGTGGTCAGGGTGCTATATAGCACTTTTAATGTGTAAAGAACATTTAAAGCACCATAAAGGTTTTTCAGTGATTCTTTGGGGGGTTAAAGTGCTATATAGCACCACTACTGGTAAGCACTTGTTCTTATAGTTAATTCTCATAACTCTTATGCTGGCTTTATTTGCGGAAAGGGTAAAGTAACATTATGAGCACCTTAAAATATATTTCAACCAAAGAACCAGTTTTGGTGCTATTTAGCACCTTTTTTTTTAGAGTGTACATAGAAATTTTAAATATTGATCAAATGCTCACTTTTTTAATGTCTAATCAACTTGTTTAGTCCCACCCCTTTTTGCAGTGCCGAATGACAGAATTCCACATCCTCAAACACTAATGCTGCGTTCACACCAGATGCGGAAGACCATCAAGCGTGAGTGATTTACATGTTAAGTCAATGCAAAGGCGCAAATAGGCATCCTGCGGAGCGAATGGCGCTGCAGGAATGACGCAACGCAAATGACGCGGCACGAATTGAGCATTTTGCGCGTTTGACAATTGCTCCAGTTTAAAAATCTGAACTTCAGCGGACATTCGCGCCGCATTAACCAATCAGGAGCTTGCTCTTGTCGGGTTGTGATTATGACGTTGCGCCTGTTGTTGGTGTCTCGGGGGGGAAATCCTCCTGCTGACACCGACAACAGTTCATCAAACTGGGCTCGGCTCAGTCAGAAGCACCGCTAAATGCTTCCATCATCCAGATTCAGTTTCTGGAGGAGTTTATGAGCTCACAGAGCTGGGTGCACCTCTGAAATAATCTAGTGGACTCAGATACAGCTCCAAACGAATCGACGCTGTTTTTCAGCCTTCATAAAGCACAAAAACACAGTTATTCTCTCTATAAACCGCTGTTTGCCATTTAGCAATAAAGCTACAATCACCAGGCCATAGACAAAAGCCCTGCCCATCACGCGAATCCGCGTCTGTTCTCAAGTGAATTTGACGTGCGAATGAAGCGAGCAAACTCAAATGTTCACTCGTCTATTTACACACGAATAGCGCGATTTTGTCGCGTTTGCCGCGTCTGGTGTGAATACAGCATTACTGTTCAGGGCTGCAGCTTGATCAAAGCTGAGTTTGATACTCCTAGTTTACGCAATCATTGTTTTTCAAAACATGCACTTTACAAACAATTTTCAAATTGATGGTCCCTAAATAGACTATTTTGATGTAAATGAATGGCCATAATGCATAAAGTGTGTAACTTTTAGTTGAAATTGTGGCAGTGATTAGTTTTTGTTTCTTCAAAGTTTTTTGAATACACTTTCCAAAATTATGCATTTGAAAATGAAATATTTTTAAAACGTACTAGTTCCAGTGTTTCAGTGTGAACAATAAACTTTTTTTGTAACATAGTTACATTTAATGTAATTTTAAATAAATGACACGGTGACATAGTGGGTAGCACGTTCGCCTCACAGCAAGAAGGTCGCTGGTTCGAGCCTCGGCTGGGTCAGTTGGCATTTCTGTGTGGAGTTTGCATGTTCTCCCTGTGGCCGCGTGGGTTTCCTCCGGGTGCTCCGGTTTCCCCCATGAGTCCAAAGACATGAATTGACATGATGTGACATGAATTGGGTAAGCTAAATTGTCTGTAGTATATGAGTGTGAATGTATGGATGTTTCCGCTGCATAAAACATATAAGTTGGCGGTTCATTCCACTGTGGTGACCCCAGATTAATAAAGGGACTAAGCCAGAAAGAAAATGAATAAATGAATGATAGAATGTTATATGTATGAAGGAACAAACAAGCACATGTGACGCAGTAATAATATCTGCTAATTAAAAATTGCAGTAATACAGTGACTTATACTATTGCTGCAAATGCAAAACAGCTGCAAAACATGTCATCTAAGGACTATTTTATTTCTCCATCAAGTATTTTTTTTTTTGCTCTAAAACTGTATTGTACCATGAAGCATAAACTCTTAATATACCATATTCAACCCTTTAAACTGTAGGTTCAACTCTTCAAGTTTGAGATGCTGTTTGTGAATGCTCATTGGATTTACCAAAGTAATTTGGGATTTTGTGAAACACCAAATTGCAAAATTATGTTAGAAATGACAGAACTTGGGCCCATAGATTCCTAATTACGGTTATGGAAAATGCATGAAAGACTAAGAGAGCAATTAGACAAGGTGTAAACCATCTTATATGGTCTGTGAAACCAGATAGACTGTTGGGAAGCTAACACCTTTTTAACTAGACTGGAAAACTAGCACAATGAAAGTCTGGGTTAAGCTCTTTTCTCTTTTTTATGATTATTTTCTAACAGGGCTTGGTAGTCTAACAGAAACTGACTGTGGGGAGAATGAATTAGTGAATATAAGCAACAAAATGAAAAATGTACTACATGGAAAACATGTCAGCTATCTAAATATTCCTCCCCTAACCCCCATTGTTATGCTCATTTTCAGTACAGGCAAGCGCAGGTGCTGTATATGTCATTTTCACATAGCATGCCATTTACTAACACATTTTCCCAAATGGATAACTGTGACTAAAAAGACGCCATTGTTTCCTGGCCAAGCTAAGCAGCTCCTCTAAACAAATCCAAACCGGTAGGAACAACTCAGCCCTGTTTTCATAGCAAACCATTTCCTCTGGCTCCAACCTGCAGAGGACACCTTTCAGCCTTTCCATCCTGCAGCGCAGCCTCGTGATTTATGACAGGAGCAGGAGACTGACCACTAAAGCCATGTAAATTTCCTGGTTCTGAAGCGAGGCACAGGCTGGTGCTGGACCACCCAGCCGCTCCTCCCGTCGTATTCTGCTTTCATATAGTGAGGGTCAGGGCCTGTTTTATCACCTTCAGAAAGACTCGCTTTAGAAGTCTCCTTCTGCATACACTTTGCTCTGTTAGCACGTCCCTCACAATAAACAAGGCATTGCTGTAAAGCGGTCTATCGCAATCAGCACAGGATGCTGCTCAGAGGGCTATTCACACTGACAGCTATTCACATTTTTAACTGCACAAATAAATGTGTTAATAATATAGACGTTTCTTGTAGAATTATAATTTATATACAGTGAATATAATGAGTTCAGTTGTTTGTACAGTGTAAAAAAAATCTGTTCATTAACAGATTGCATATTTTGCGATTCACAGATTTATTTACGCTTGATTATATCGATTTATCTCTGCTCTGTCGAGATTTGATGTTGAAAATTCAACAGTGCAGTTTAACAAAATTACTTTTGTTGACATTTTAGTGGTTAATAATAAAACGTACAGACTGTTTATTACCAGATTTTGTACTATAAAGTCCGACGTCAACTCAGTCAATAAATCACTTTTTTAATTAATTAATAAATCACTATTTTAAATTTCAACAAAAGTCATCTTTTTCTAATTTTTTAACATCAAAGGTTGTTGAAGGAAAGATCAGTGTTCCATCATGCAATTCAAATGCATAAATAAATGAAAAGACAATTGAATGTGGAAAATTAATTGATATCTTTTACAGATATGTATTGCTATAGATTACGCATAATATATGTGTGTGTATATACAATCAGTATCACATCAGTACAACTATACAAGCATTAATTCTACAGCTTTCTAACGACAGATATAAGAAATAAACCAATGTAATTTATATATATATATATATATATATATATATATATATATATA
>CAIGQQ010038941.1:4538512-4550653 GCA_903798035.1 Danio albolineatus | reverse complement strand
CGAGAAATGCAGGATTTATTTTCCTGAAATATGCCGTGCGTTTCAAATACTCCGATAAATATGCACTCCTTCAGCAGTTACTAACATTTAATATCTGGTTTGTCACGGGGGACACGCAGGAAATGTTCGTGAATAAACGTTAAAGTGCCAAACTGCAGTTAAAGTCCACGAATTAAAAATTTGGCAAATAATTAGATGACTGAAGTCCATGTGAACATAGTCCCTGTCTTTCTCACCCTGCGTCTGTTTGTGTGTGTGTGTTTGAAAGTCAGCGCGTGCACAAATGGAAACTCCCATTTATATGCAAAACCTTCCCTCTTTCCCTCCCCCGACACTCCTACCTAAACCGAGCTGGACACACCCACTTTCCTGAGCTTTTACAGACTGTAGGTGTGAAAACACCACGCTGAGACTGGGGGGTTTCGTGGCCCTTTAAGTAATGTAACCTCAGAGTGGACTGGCTTCAATTAACACAACACTATGTACATTTCTTTCTGTTCTCCATTGTGGTTGATAAGCACAATTGCCCTTTACTCGTGTCGTAAAACTCTTGTTGTACTAAAGCCTTTGTTACCCTATGCTATGTTCAACAAAGATAATCGCATGGCAACCAGTCCAATACAAATCCGCATTCAGGCTCATGCCTGATCAGTCTCTTACTTTTTTCGCTTACTTATTTGGTGACTTTGCCATGGTTGTTATGTTAGTGTTGGTTCTAAATTAGATTTTGACTAACTCCACCTAGTCTATGAAAACAACATATGGCATGTCCTAAAAGGGTCATGAAACCCCTGTCATTCAGTTCAAGACGTACCCCAATGTTGTGGGGATGTTGCATTTTGTTTGGAAATGAAAATTGGGTTGACATCAGAACCCAATGTCAATGTCCAACATCCAAGCTAAAATCAAGCAAATATAAATGTCTAATGAGGTTTTTTAATTCTTCACTTTCGCCAATTGGTGAAGTTTTTTCCTCGCCGCTGTCGCCTCTGGCTCGCATGGTTCGGGACTTGTAGGGCTGCGCATCGATGGATTACTATTCAGTCTTTGGACTTTCAGCAGTGATTATTAAACCACGCTGAAATGAACTAAACTGAACTTCAACACTGAAAACTGGACTGACACTGTTTCAATTTTTTATAATGCATGTGAAGCTGCTTTGACACAATCTACATTGTAAAAGCGCTATACAAATGAAGATGAATTGAATTGAATTAATGATGTTACAGCTTGACGTTTTGTGAACGTTACCATTATGGCGTCTATCAGTCGTTGAATTTTGGTTGCCATACCTGACAGACAAAATTTCAGACAAACACAACTTAAAATCAAGCAAATATCAACATCATTTAACATCATTATTGGACGTCAAAATAACATTGTCCTTAGACGCTGACTAGACATTGAATTTTGATCACCTGATGTAACGACTTAAATCGTATCTAATGTTAATGTATGACGTTGTGTGCTTGCTGGCAAAGAGAAGCAAGAGGGCAAGTAACTGTCATCTGTCTGTGGCCTTTGCTAACTCTGACTAAAAATCTGAGGTAACACGTGATTTCTATATTTAAAGAGTGCTATATTTAACATGCTTACCTGCTTTGAAGGAACAGAGAAGTCCTCAGGCACTGGAGCACTTAAAAGTTGTATCTGTCAGAGTTTAAATGCCATGTAAATCTGCTAATGGATCAGCTGATAGACGCAGCTTTCAAACGATCCAGTGTCCATGTAAGTGCTCTTATAAACTGGTGATCATTAGAGCCAATCACAGTCAAATCTGTCGAGTGTGTGAACACAATGGCCAATCAGCAGTGTTCAAGAATCCACTCAGCAGCATTCAAAATGCTGGAGGAAAATGCAACTATCATCACATTCTACATTTCAGTACTCTATAGAAGTTGTTTTTTCTCTGACAACACTAATGGTGCCGTGACCCATCATGAATGCCTATAACTACGGCACATTTTTATAGCTTGACAGAATAATTTGGAAGCAGCTCTTCTCATAGTCTCATGAATAATAATTAGACAACAATGCATCATTGAAGTGCTCACACTCATATGCAACATTACCACCAGTCATGCTGCCCCATATACATTGTAATACAGGAAGATGAAGTTAGTGGGGAAAAGCTCAAAATTAGCCAGTTGTTCCAACAATGAATGCTAATTAAGCAGCAATAGTTGTCTTAAATGGTGTACAACATTCATAAATGTGTTCAAATCCCAGAAAACGTAGTTGATGGTTTGATGATCCTTTAAAGCGGATTGGCATTTTTATATATGTCTATTGTTCCGCTGGCAGGAGATGGACAGTGCTGTGTGTACTGATTCACTCGCCCAAAATTGCAAGCATGATTTCAGTTGACAGGAGGCAGATCTGGTAGCTGCAGCAGCAGAATTCATTTAGTAAAAGTAATTCTACCACTTATATAATTTTAGATACATTATTTTATGGTCGGAAATTTTCATAGTGCTGCTTTTAATTTACATCGCAGTGTCCGAAAAGGTCAAGGCCTGTAGACAAACTTTCTCAATTTGGCCTTGTTTAACACATCTAGCAATACTGCAGGAAAACCTTGGGCACCACTTTTTTTTTTGATTATTTTATAATGTCATCATCCAAAGGGTTGCAGTACACAAACTGAGCCAACATTTGGCCCACAGGCTGCTTTGGTCTTCATTGATTTGTCTGGTTTTCTTCATCTCTTGCATCACAGTGGCTGTAGAACATAAGTGATGGACAGCAGTATTTCATCCTGGTGCTCTATAACTTGCAATCCCACTGTGTCATACCTGGATTCGTCCAGTGTTTTATTACAAGTCATACTAAGAACCCCTGTTTATTTTTACATCATGTTTTTTGTTTTTGTTTGTGTAGGTAAGGTTCTGCCTACTTTGGATGGACCCTGATATCTACACCATATAAATGATGGAAGATACTAGATAATGTTTACCTAAAAGATAGAAAAAGTTTCTACGATAATTTGGTTTAGGGGTAGGTTTGGTGCATGTGACATATTGTTAGGTCAGTTTATATATTAAAGAACCCCTATTTTGCACTATAAAATGTCATATTTTTATTTTGGGGGTCTCCAACAACAGACTGCATTTATTTTTTTACCTAATTATCTCAACGACTCCCATATGTTTTTTTTTCAGCTATTCATTTGTTCCCAAAGCCCTCCATTGCATGAGGCTAATCTGCTGTGATTGGTCTGATTGGTCCGATGACCCACTATATTGTGATTGGTCAACCAGTTTCAGCACGAGACAGAGTGAAAAACCCACCACGGCTATGAAGTAGCAGAGCCCAATGCAGGAAAAGCAATGCAGTTAAACACCAGCATATTACTGTACTCTTTACACTAAGCCCAAGTAATAACAACGACACACATTCAGCATCTGTCCACACAGTGGCAAAAGTTGAACTACTTTGAAAATTGACTACGCTGCATGTGTAGGAAGAGCTGATGGTGGCCATAGCAAAGACAAATGGCAGAGGATTGCAAGCTCAGGAACACATTTAAATCGGTAAAGGAAGAAGCACGGGTCACGTTTTCAACGTGGTTTTGAACGCCATATGTGAATAGCCCCATACAGAGTTAACCTGAGAGATACAGTACAAGCACTGATCTATAATAGATACGTGATTACAAGCCGCGTAGAGCGATGACAAGATACAACACACAATTAAACACATCTTTGGCAAACTACAGAAAATGAGGCAACCGTTTTAATTACACTTACATGTTATGATCCGTTACTGAAAAAATCCCTATAAAAGTCTAACATACAAAATAATCTCTGCTGCTACTTCTTTTAATAGCAAACAGTTGACAAATCGACAAAACCTACACTACGTTGCAGTGTAGATTATTGTATCAATCATCAGAAAAATTACAAGAACAAAAAGAGCTCAATGTTGGCTATACTGTGGTATTGTTGTGAAAATCATTTATCATCATCTTCGTGTCATGATCCAGCCTGATCTCACGAGAAAACATAAGCATTTTACATTTTGACAGTTTAGTGGCTAATTCGTACTTCAGTCATTCGTAAGTTCAGTCATACTAAAATGTACGATTTAAAGAAGGAGGCGTGGCACCCAACCCCACCCCTAAACCCAACCGTCATTGGGTGATGAGCAAATCGTACTAAATTGTACGAATTAGAAAGTACAAATTCATACGAATTAGCCACTAAATCATAAGTTACGAATTGTCGTGAGATAGCGTTGCATGATCAGTCCCCCCTGTCTGAAAGGGAAAGGTTCTTTTTACTGGATCTTTCACTACATATTTGGTTATGTACTGTATCGACGTCAATGCGCTTAGGCAAAAGATCCGAACCCAACACGAAGCATTTATTCGACTCTGAGTCGACTATTTCTTTAAAGAATCAATTTTTTTAAACATGATGCACTTTCAGATTTACACCTCAGCTGGATGTTTTCATTCACTTAGAGCTGTGTTACACACTGCATGGAAGCTCATTTTCAAAAACCTATAATAGGGGCTCTTTAAAAAAAATGAATGTGTGTGCCTGTCTACATCTACATGTTTGTGCGTGTGTCTGTGCATGTGTGTTTCCATTATGTATATATAATTTTTTTTTGTTCACTTCACAAACAAGAAAATAAAAGTATAAATTAAAATATATAAATTAAACAAATAAACCAAAAAACGGGAGATGTTTCCTTTGCATGAATTCAATGATTTTTTTCTTCCCTCTTTTGATTGACAGGTTACAATCAGCCCTCATTATTGACTTTTTGCACAGATGGCAGAAAATTGCTTTCATTGCCTTTTACTGATTATTGGCTGATACACTGGTGCATCTCTAATATATACAATTGCTTGATTTGAATAAATGACGTTCCTTCTTCTAACCACAATTGTAGCACATTGTTCACACATGACAAATTTCATTAGCATTAACAATGTCCTTCTTTTCTCCTTTTGTGTACTAGTAATTTGGTTTCCAAAATTAACACGGCTCAAGAGTTTTTTGTTCTGTGTATTTATGTCCTTGTGTCTAAATGTCTAAGATGTTGCTTCCTAAAATAGTCCGTTTCTGGAACCTTAGAAGTCGTCTCCTATTGCGGAACATTACCTGATGAGAAACACTATAATTGTTTCCGCTTCTTCCTCGATCACTGATTTCTCCTTCCCTGTCTTGTTGTTCCAGCAGTTTGGTCCCTCAGAAGAGCTGTAGTGTCCTCTCTAATCATTATGTTACAATTATTGCTGCAGACAGTGGCGCTAGACATAATTATTTTGTTTTGCCATTTTGCCATTTTCAGTGTCATTTTCCCTTACATTTAACAGCGAGCTGCTGGTATTGTGAGATTAATGGTAGCTTAGAAACGCCACATACAGTCTATGGCTGAGGTTATAGTTTGTGCTTAGGCTTTTAGTCATTGGAATCGGATACTCACTATAAGGCAGTTAATGGGTCCCTCTTAGCTTATGTTATTTTACAGGTTTATTGTTTTTTTTTTTTTTTTGCAATAGATTTGCATGCATTTAATGTTCAAAACACATATTATTTTGTCAAAATAAATATTTAAAATCATTAAAACCATTTTGCGGCTCCTTTTTGGAGAAGGGTCTGGATGCAGACATGATGCAATCTCAGGCATATGCAAGCTGAGCTGCATACAGTGCTAATCCAAACACCTAACCCTAACCCTACCTCTCACATTGATGTCATTAGCTCCATTGAATGCATTGTGTCTGAGGCCCCGTTAACACTAGTGCGTTTTAGGCCCCGTTTACACTAGTGCGTTTTAGTTTTAAAACGGCGTTTTAGCAAGAAAACGATCCGCGTCCACACTAGCGTTTTCACCCAGCGTCTCAAGAGATCTCCGTCTTCACTAATCCACCAGAAACGTATATCACGTGACCATTGGCGCACTCTGAGCATGCGCGGTTAAGTATAAACAGGAAGCATGTGTCTCGCTCGACATTTGGTTGAACGATGAACGCGATGGTAAACAAAGCGAGAGAGGTCTTTTAGTGGACAGACGACGAGGTTGAGTTGTTACTTAAAGTAACAAATGAATATAAAACATCCATGGCTATCAAAAATACAGTGTTTACAGTGAAGACCGGTGTGCTGTCTGCCGGTGACGTTATAGCCACGTGCGCTTGACGAATAAGGGAAGGATACGCAATGACCCAAAGCCCCAATCACGTAGCGGATCTCAGCAGCCACGCCTCTGTTTTCAAAAGTATGCGTTTTACCATGTCCACACTGAGACGCTGCAGCAGCGTTTTAGAATGGAAACGGCCTCTCCAGCGTTTCTAAAATGCTCCGTTTTCGCACCTCGAAAACTCCGGTGTAGTATGGACGGATGGCGTAACCGTAGCAAAACTTATGCGTTTTAAAACGAAAACGCACTAGTGTAAACGGGGCCTTAGTTTTAAAACGGCGTTTTAGCATGAAAACGATCCGCGTCCACACTAACGTTTCACCCAGCTTTTTTGAACATATCTCCCTCCACACTACTCCAGCAAAAATGTATATCACTATTGGCGCACTCTGGGCATGCGCGTTAAAGTATCAACAGGAAGCATGTGTCTCGCTCAGCATTCTAAATAGGGCTTCCATCGTTTGAAACACGAGCAATTAGCGAGTGCTCGTACAATAGCTTGCCTCTTGCAAATATATGCAGCCGTTGTAATAAAAAAGGCAGAGTTTAACTGCACAATGGTGCCTACAACGCTCCCATTTCTGTGTCCATGTTGTTGTTTACAGTGAAGGCTGGTCTGCAGTCTCCCAGTGGCGTTATAGTCATGTGATAGGGGCTTGACGAATAAGGGAAGGTTACGCAATCACCCAAAAGCCCCAATCTAGTAGCGAATCTCTGCAGCCATGCCTCCGTTTTCAGATTTTACCCCATCCACACTGAGACAGAGCAGCAGGGTTTTAGAATGAAAACGGCCTCTCCAAAGTTTTCAAAACGCTCCGTTTTCGGGGCTCGAAAACTCCGGCGTAGTGTGGACGGATGGCGTAACCGTAGCAAAACTTATGCGTTTTAAAACGAAAATGCATTAGTGTAAATTGGGCCTGAGATTGAATGTCTGAGACTGCATATGCAGGTCTGCAGTTAAATACTTTTGGCCTGTTTGAGAACTTTCTTTGCTCTGATTGGTCTGATTTGTTGAGATTCTGTTTTGATTTGCTACCTAAAGTAATTATTATTTTTATTTAATTATTATTATTATTATTATTATTATTATTATTATTATTATTATTATTATTATTATTATTATTATTATTATTATTATTGATGTATGCAACAACAAAACAAAATTATCAAAATTAACATATAATTATTGGTTTAAAAAAACAGAATTTGAATAAAACAAAAGTTAATAAACTAACAAAATGGTGCACTTTTTTTCATATACTTGTGTACATTTTTCAGACAACACAAGGGTTTAGAAAGCAGTATTTAGTGGAACAACTCTGAATCACAACAAATGGAAGCAATTTCTATTCTCTGAAAAACAACAAAAAAGGCTCTAAATTGCAATATATTTATTTTAAATTTTGAATGAATGTTATCAGACTTGTACTGATTCATCAGGCATGGGAAAAAGAATAGGTCCATCAACCATACCTATAACTGCTTTTGGGTTTAGAAATGTAATTGTAAATGTTACGAGGGATTAATAATCCATTTTATTTCATACAACTATCCCCTTCAATTTTCCCTGTGATGAGTTGCAGCTGGAAGGGCATCTGCTGAGTAAAACATATGCTGGATAAGTTGGTGGTTCATTCCGCTGTGGCGACCCCGGATTAATAAAGGAACTAAGCTGAAAAGAAAATAGTAATGTGAATGAATATCCCCTTAAATTTAACTTATTATTATATCAGATTTATGACATATTTGTGATATACTGTATTGTCTTCTCACTATAATACTGTGCATCCCCAGTGAAGGGTGTAGTAAATCGTATGCTATTAAATAGATACAAATGTCATTTTATTAAAGAAAAAAAAACTTGTTTTATTACAAGCAACACTTAATAATGTCTCATATCAAGGTAAGGTTTTTTTTTTTTATGCCACATGTATGTTTAATAAGATGTTTCAATGATTTTATGTCAACGCCATCACACATCTATTAAAATGTAATAAATCAGCTAATGTCAGGCAGTTGTCTCTCTAAAATAGACCCCCTTAACACAGTCCACCTCTTTGTAGAACATTGGTGACTGACAGGTTCAGGAATGTTTTATTATTTTCGAATATTTGAAATATAAATGGTGATGTGTCACAACCATGATACGTCAACACCATCATCCAATTTTTGAGGACATTATTTGACATTTGTAGATTTTATTTTCCCCCTTCTTGCTTTAGTTTTAAGCATGCATCAACAGAGAAAAAACAAAAAAACAAAATGGAGACTCCATATGCTTTGTGAAAAAAATGGCCAAAATGTCAACTATTCACTGTTTGTTGTGATTTTTTTTTTCTTTTAGTTATGAAAACTAAAAAATGCTCTAAATGACATGTTTTGAATAAAACTACTGATGACATTTCCTCCAAACCTTAATTAAAAATATATATGTTTGCATAAACTAACATAATTATACCATTTAATGAGAGATTTGATGAATTTGAAAGTTAAAATTACTGCAGATTCTGGTTTTGGTCTCCGCTGTTACATGTATGAACTCCATCAGAACTGTCACAATAACTGTTGTAACATAAGAAAATGTAACATGTTCTGCTGTAAAATGTTCTGCTAGTGCTAATATGAAAATGTATTTTTTCAATTAAAAAAAACAAACATTTTGATCTCTGTTTAGTGTCTCATGGTGTTGACAAGACTTGATGGCAAGGTAAAAAACATTTTTTTTTAAGAGTAAAGTTGGAAGATCATAACAAAGCATAGCTAAATAGCTTATTACATATAAGATTCCAACAATATAGTTTAATTTGCCTACTTTCTCACAATCAGTGAGAGAATAAAACAAATATCACGATTTTACTTATACCGAAAACATGTATTATTGCACTTTACAGTGTAAAACTGTATTCCGGATTCAAAAAGCTTGACATAACAGTGTTTACTTTCAAGTAAATTTCACAAAGAAACAGCAAGCATCACTGAACATAAATATTTGATAAAATATAATTTTTTTCTCCAATAAACATGTTTTATTCACAAGATCTCTTAACACCACGCACACACACATCATTAACAACTAACTACTTGCTTTACAATTATTTCAAAGCGCACCTTTTTTTTTTCAGTCCATACACTGTACCTCATTCCTCCATTTGTCCATCTATCCATTAAACACACACACATTGCATGGTGTTTTATAGCTGTCTCTCTGGTGTCATAGAGCTTGTGTTCGCGTTCGACAGCCTGCAGGTCATAATGCACCCCTACTGCATGTCATCACTCTCACAATTGCCCCGAGTGCCTCATGACAACATCAGCCAGACAGTGCATTCAATCTCCCAGACCACACTAATAACATGCTTAGTGGGCATATGGCCAAATCACGCACACACACACACAAAAAGATAATGCAGGTCCGTTTGTACCTGCTATTTTCCCCTTCCATTTCTCTTTTTATAAGATGCCTTTATAAGCAAGGCTGTAGTTTTATTAAGCACGATGTGCCTGAGATGGAGAGGTGGGTGTGGCCTCCAGCCTCATGAATGAAATTGCAAACCTAAGGTTCCCCAATTCAACCTGTTATTACTTCTGACACAAGTCATTTACAATGGCCCAGAAGGTGGCAATGGAAAATGTGATATTGATTGTGTACCCTGCGGGCTTTTAGCACCCTTCACTCCTCAGATGCACATGTGTCTTATAAAGACATGCGCACGCACGCACGCGCACACACATTTTTGTTTTATTATCTTTTCACGATATGGCTTTTTCTTCTATTTGTTCAAGGGCATCAGATGGTCGGGGTGAATCAGGGTTTTAATTTGTCATTCTTTTAGATTTGATGGAAGGTTTGAGGATGGATTTAATATGAATGAATTATGGATGCTGAGGGAGGTGTATGTTTCAAAGACGTTGTCTTGATCAAAAACATTACAACGTTTTATGCATTTTCTGGACATTCATTTATGACAGCAGCATATCGGGAGCCTAAAAATGCAACTTAAAAAAAACTAAATGGCCTTCAATGGACCTTTTTCAACTTTCCAGGTCTCTCTGCCGCAGAAGTCATCATAGTTGGGTAGACTTAGAGAGCACTGAATTGGAGAGCTCAACATATGTTTTTGTGGTTTGCACAAATATCAAAATAAATCTTTTTCATGACTTTCAACAAAAGAAACATACAAATATAATGTTACTTTTATTATCTGCTGCATTAGAAACATCCTCGCCTTAGCATGACTGTATATAACTGTTATTTCAAGAGTTCACACTTAGCTGATGATTGATTATAAAGCTTGTTTGGCATGCTGTCCCGGGAGAGAGCCCTGAGCTCATAAGATCCTCGAGTCCAGGGCTCCCTCTCGTTTGCAAGGCGAGAGGAGAGTTTGAGCTCAGGTAGATCTCGAGAATCCCCTGCGGGTAGCTAATGAATCCCCTGCGGGTAGCTAATGAACGGATAGTGATCGCTATGAAAAGATAACTACTTGCTAGGAGCTTGTCTATGGTGCAGATTTGGATTTGTCAATTAACTTAAGTTGCATGTTTTTGGATGGTGGGAGGAAACCAGGGAACCCGGGGGAAACCCACGTGAGCACGGGGAGAATGTGTAAACTCCACACAGAAACGTCAGCTGGCTTGGTAAGAACTAGAATCAGTGACGTTCTTGTTGTGAGGCAACAGTGCTAACCACTGGGCCACCGTGCCACCCATCTAGGAAAGGAGGAGGAGTAGGGGTGGAAGAGGGGATTCTTCAAAACGAAGATGGCTGTGATATGGAACTTAGGATATATATAGTGGCTTAGGAATCATCTGATTGGTGAATCATAAATCGAATAATGCGGGACCAGCTGCAAGCAATCATCTGCACGTGATCCTCTCGAAATTTATAAATAAAATTCACTTATTATTTATTTATGTTTTATTTTTTAAATTTTTGTAATTTAAGGTGATATAATAACCACAATGGTGATTTACATTTCTGATGATCATTGGAACACATCGCAGTTTTCTGGAAGGTGTCCATGCGGAAAATCTAACAAATGCAGTTGCACATTGTTTCTTTTCTAAGTAACTTTGTCAACTACTGACCTGGCATGCATATATTTGCTATTTTTTGCAATGTTGTCAACTGTGGTCTGTAGTATACATAAAAATATGCTATCATTTGAACCTACCCTAGAAATATAAATATGTGTCCCGGGACCACAAAACAAATGTAATATTGAGTGGGTATATTCTTGGCAATAGCCAAAATTATATTTTATGTGTCACAATTATTGACTTTTTCTTTTATGTCCAAAATTGTTACATTATTAAATAAAGATAATGTCCCAAGAAAATATATTGTAAATTGCCTGTGTGTAAATATATCACAATTTATTTTTTGATTGGTAATATGCATTACTAAGAACTTAATTTGGACAACTTTAAAGCCAATTTTCTTGAACCGTCAGATTCCAGACTGTATCTCCACCAACTATTGTCCTATCCTAACAAACCATACAGCACATCATTGGAAAGCTCGAACAAGATGTAGCCTACATGACTTTCTTTCTAGCTACTTTAAATGGTTATAATTCTGTATTTATTAGCACTGTTTAGATCAGGGGTGGGAAAACTCGGTCCTGGAGGGCCGGTGTCCTGCACGGTTTAGCTCCAACTCTAATCAAACACACTGCTTATAGATTTCTAGTGATCTTGAAGACATTCATTAGCACTTTCAGGTGTGTTTAATTAGTGTTGGAGCTAAATTGTGCAGAACACCAGCCCTCCAGGACCGAATTTGCCCACCCCTGGTTTAGATCATTGGATCATTGTAATTTGCTATTGGCCAATCCCAGGTGATTGACAGTGTGCAATATATATATATATATATATTGCAGGATGTGACGTTGATAGAAGGTTAACAATCACAATGGTACACTCCCTCACTCACCCATAAATAGATAGATAGATAGATAGATAGATAGATAGATAGATAGATAGATA
>CAIGQQ010038941.1:4511821-4536996 GCA_903798035.1 Danio albolineatus | reverse complement strand
TATATATATATATATATATTATAATTTACCTTTAATCACTGAGAAATTGATAAAAGGTGGTGGTGTAGGTTAGGTGTACTCATTTATGCTGAACATTTTTTAAAACAATATTTTATGCATTGGATATATTATTTATCTCAGTATTGTTTGTGCATTTACCAAATTGTCTTTTTTTGATTGTTTGTTTGTTTGTTTAGGTTGTCGAATTTATTAATTCATTTTCTTTTCGGCTTAGTCCCTTTATTAATCTGGGGTCGCCACAGCAGAATGAACCGCCAACTTATCCAGCATTTGTTTTACGCAGCGGATGCCCTTCCAGCTCATTCACACTCATACACAATGGACAATTTTAGCTTACCCAATTCACCTATACTACATGTCTTTGGACTAGTGGGGGAAACCGGAGCACCCGGAGGAAACCCACATGAACATGGGGAGAACATGCAAACTCCACAGAGAAATGCCAACTGACCTAGCTGAGGCTCAAACCAGTGACCTTCTTGCTGTGAGGCGATCGTGCTACCCACTGCTCCACCGCGACACCAGTGTGAAATAATTTTTTTGTTAATATGTTAATATTAATGTGACAAACTAAACAAGCCTTTTGACAATTTGGTAAAAGCATAAACAATAATGAGATAAATATTTTATGTAATGTTTTGCACTGCAGACTGTGTCTGGAACACACCAGTTGACAGCTAAAGTATTATACTTGTAATTTACCTCTTCGCATTATTACTGTGATCAGCTTTCGGGTCGTGACCCACTATTCAAAAACCTCAGCTTTAAATGATCTCATTCGAAAACAGAGAAGCAGAGGAAAACTGCCGAACCCCTGATGTGAGAGCCCGGGGATTTGGATTTTTTTAAAATTTGCAGAGGTGTGAACTCACTTAAGGATAAAATCACTGCCTTCACTGACCCCAGTAACCAGCAAAACAATGCCTATAAAACAGCATGGGACCCCTTAAAATAGTCCCAGCTCTCTCTCTGAAGCACAAGCGCTGAAGTGAAGGGGGCTCCAAAAGAGAAGTTTCTGTTTTTGATCAGGACAGGCTAAATCCTTCAAACCTCTGGAATAAATAGAGGCGGGTGTTAAATTGGCTGGTTTTCTCTCCACCAAAGATTTTTTTTGGAACAGAAAGACCCTCCCCCAATCTCAGCTCCTCTTTACAGGAGGCCTCGACGGTCTGTCCCTCTGGAGAGAGAGAAAATAAGGCCATACACCCTCTGAATCTCATTTAGTGAAGGATTACCTATTAACTCTCCAGAGGACGGAGGGGAAAGACAGAGTCTGTTTGCTGAGGGACTTTAACAAGAGCTCATGGGCTTCCGTGGGTGGAAATAATAAGACCTCTGAAGGTAGTTACATGTTGCTTAGCTACATGCTAATTTATAAATTCAAGCCCAGGGTGTTGCTGGTGGTGTTTAGCTTACTCATTTATTCACTGTCATGTTACACCATACGTCATTGTCATCATTCTTATCCTCACTGTCAATACCAGCTGTGTTTACAGGTGCCCTACACGTTTGTTTTAAAGGAAGGCTTAGGTTTGAGATCGCTTACAGTATATGATTTTTCCCTCATGCCTCAGGTTTCAGGAGGTGCCAGAGGTTATTTGAGGGAAAGTTATGGTGCTTTTAAGTGTAACAAGTTCTAGATAGTCTGAACTTGACTTTAACTGTATGTTTAACTATAAATGATTATGTATTCACTACGGATAATATTAGTAAGTGTTGCAGCTTGCCTTTTTACCAGTTCTTATTCTGATTTCTAGGTTTAGGTATTGATATGATGTTCTGTATTCAGCATCAGAAACCTTTTACCTTAAAGTTTGGGGTTTAGCCTGCTTTTTTGTGTGTGTGTTTGCTCATAGAGCAATTATACATTTTTATTTTAAAGATATAAGATGTTATTTCAGGCACCACGGTGGCCTAGTGGGTAGCACGTTCGCCTCACAGCAAGAAGGTCACTGGTTCAAGCCTCGGCTGGGTCAGTTGGCATTTCTGTGTGGAGTTTGCATGTTCTCCCTGTGGTTGCGTGGGTTTCCTCCGGGTGCTCCGGTTTCCCCCACAAGTCCAAAGACATGCGGTACAGGTGAATTGGGTAGGCTAAATTGTCCGTAGTGTATGAGTGTGAATGAGTGTGTGTGGATGTTTCCCAGAGATGGGTTGCGGCTGGAAGGGCATCCGCTGGATAAGTTGGCGGATCATTCCGCTGTGGCGACCCCGGATTAATAAAGGGACTAAGCCGAAAAGAAAATGAATGAATGAATGAAGATGTTATTTCACTGGAATAACATCCTGGAATTGGAAGGAGCTGGAATTTTCACTCTTTGAAATTTAATGGCATTGACAATGTTTTTAATTGTATTAATCCTTTGACTCATATATGTTTAGAGTGGTCTCATCAGTCTAGGTGGGTCCATGGAATTTGCGATCACACTGGTGTGATTAGACCATTCAGTGCATTACATGATCAGCAGCTAAATTCAGATGATCTGCAGATTCCTCCGGGTGCTCCGGTTTCCCCCACAAGTCCAAAGACATGTGGTATAGGTGAATTGAGTAAGCTAAATTGTCTGTAGTGTATGAGTGTGAATGAGTTTGTATGGGTGTTTCCCAGTGATGGGTTGCAGCTGGAAGGGCTTCTGCTGGGTAAAACATATGCTGGATAAGTTGGCGGTTCATTCCGCTGTCGTGACCCTAGATTAATAAAGGGACTAAGCCGAAAAGAAAATGAATGAGTGAATAAATGTACTAGCAAAGGGGTGGCGCAGTGGCTCAGTAGTCAGCAAGAAGGTTGCTGGTTCGAGCCCCAACTGAGTCTCTGGGACTTGGTGTTTTTGTGTGTAGTTTTTCATGTTCTCTCCGTGTTGGCGTGGGTTTCCTCCGGGTGTTTCGGTTTTCCACATAGTGCGAAGATATGCGGTACAGGTGAATTGAATAAGCTAAATTGTCCCTAGAGTATAAGTGTGTGTGTGTGAATGAGTTTGTATGGGTGTTTCCCAGTACTGGATGGCAGCTGGAAGGGTATCTACTGTGTAAAACATATGCTGGATAAGTTGGCGGTACATTACGCGGTGGTGACCCCTGATAAATGAAGGGACTAAGCCGAAGGAAAATTAATGAATGAATGTACTAGCAAAACATAACATTTATGGTTTGTAAAATACAACCTAATATCTATAGAGACGGCAATGAAACATATTTTTTATATATTTATGTTACGATAATATGATGATCTGTGGTATTCACATCAGATGTACTCTGTTGTTGAAAGTTTAATATATTCTTCTCCCAGTTAAACAGACAGTAACTAAAATGTATATTGGGAGAAGTTGATGAATGAACATGTTGTAAATCCAGCGTCTCCAATCTCTCTACTGATGCATAGACTATGCCCATAACCTGTCAGAAATCAAATAATATAATCACTTTTTAAGCTGGTTAAATGACAAAATGCATGTCATTACTAGGCCAACACAGAATCTGTGCATCATTGATTGTTTATTTACTTGTGTAAACGTGTGTAAATTTATATTTATTCAGTTTTTAAATTAAATTTCAGTATAATTATTGACTAATAAGAAAATGTTCATATAATTTATTTACAATACAGTTTGTAAAGTATTATTTTCTGTCTTTTAGGAGATATATTATATGAGAGACATGCTTTGTTTACCAAATGTAAATGGATTTGCATTGTAAACATTAAATGGAAGTTAAAAAGGATTTTTTTTTCAATAACACTCTCAGAAATAAACTTACTGGAGCTGTCATTGGGGCAGTACCTTTTCAAAAGGTACATATCTGTACATGAACGGTCCATAATGGTACCTCAAAGGTACTTTTTAGGTACATTTGTGTACTAATATGCACCTTTTAGGTACCACTGTGGACTATTTAGGTTCAAATATGTATCTTTAAAAAAGGTACTGCCCCAGTGACAGCTCCTGTACCTTTATTTCTGAGAGTGTACTAAGGTTTTAGTTCTGATACTCCCAAAATCATTCTGCATAAAATTGCAGATTTTTAACAAAATTCTCAGCAAAAATAGCAAAAAATGTCCGCAGATTTCGTCTGACTCTTACACATATTTGAGATATCAGATATTTCACAATATAATTAGTAGTTTGTTAATATTTGAAGAGTTCAGATTCAAATGCCTCTAAGTGGCATATGCATAAGCCATCGAGGCCGTAGCCTTAAGTTTATGTGATAAACTTAATTTGTTGCCATAGAAAACTTAAAACAATGTGTTCTTAATGGTCACGTTTAAAAACACACCCAAGGGGTTATGTAAATCATTTTGTTATGGTGCCTATTTCAAAAGTCATCTTCATTAACTTCTTTTATTAATTGATCTCGACAGTCATTTTTGTTACTATTTTCTTAATGTTTCGCCCTTTTTCTGTAACACTGATTGATGGTTGATTGATTGATTGATTGAAACATGTCAAATTTGGGCTGCAGCATATTTGGGGGCTTGTCCTGCATCTGGTTGGTCTGAACTGTCATGGCTTTATTTGATCTTTTGGTCTGCTCACATATTTTTTGTTACTTTGTAACTTTGTTCAATCACAGAGAGCACACTAGATCCCAGTGCAAGAACTGTGAAACTTTATCGCATCCATCTACCTATTAGAACACCCACTGAGGATCCAATCACATGTTGCATGACCTATGACCTCCAGGTCTACAGCTGGGGAAGGTTTTCACATTCCTCCTCCACTGGGCATTCATTAACCCTTGCACTGGAACCGGTTATAGAGCAACTAATTAGTAATCCAGCCATTGCCGATCAAACAATTCGCTTTTTTGAAAGTCAGAAGCCGTATTTCCCACTTTAGATTCCAGACTTCCGTTAAAAATCCTTCTGCTCACTCAGCTCGGGTTTTGGATACAACTTTTTTCCTTAGGAACTTAAAAAGGAACCGGTTGCAACTCGTCTCAAACGTTCCTAAATTCAGCATCCATGGTAAATTTAGAAGATAGATGGGTCACCCATGTCTAAGAAAACAGACATGTTATTATGGTGGATGATGGGATTTTAATGGCCTCAATGATAAAAACACACGCTGTGGTGCACCGAGGGCCAACCGATGTGATCCTGTGACTCCAAACTCCACAGGAGTCTGCATGGCTAGTTTCGTGCTTGTTGATCTCCAGTGCTTGTGTTGGTGAGGCTTCAAACAATTATGAGTTGTGGGACCAGGCAAACGTTGATGGGATGTGGAATCTACAGCTGTAATGTTAAGTTGGATGTGCTTTCAAATTAAATCACAGGGCTCGTGCGTCTCCAGAATTTGCCCTCATAGGCCTTTTCACCCCACAAATCATGAGTCGTACTTGATCAATGTCTGGTCCTTAGGTTGGGGATTATGGACACTGATAGTTGTCAGAGGTTCTTGTGTCAGGAATTACTCTGGGTCTGCTATGTCTTTCATCTGCTGACGAATAGGACGCCTGTGTTTTTGTCTAAGAGAGAAGATATGTAAATACTCATGTCAAAGAGGATTTTGAGGAGATGTTTCACCTATCTTTTAGATGGTGGGTAAATAGAGGACAGCATGGAAAGGGTAGAAGGTTGTGGTAACTGTTGCAGAACACATCACCATCCTGTGCTTATCTTTGATGGATGTTGCATTTGTTAATCCTCTGTGTATTTTATGAGGTTTTAGGTAGACCTGCTGGCTCTACTTTTATAGTTTCAGACAAGACTGGATTAGACCACCTTACATATAGCTACGCCTTGTATTGCCTGAAGCAGGAGTTTTCACACTGGAGTGCAGGGACCCCCAGGGGGCCAAAATAGTGTGCTTGGAGGTCAGGAGGTATGTAAATTAGGGAGAAAAAAATATATATGTTCAATTTTAATTTATTTCAATCATTTTTATTTTTTTTAAATTTTTTTTTATTCTGCTTTGTTTGTTTTAGTTTAGTTTAGTTTTGTTTTGTTTTGTTTAATATTTTTTATTAATTTTATTATTTTTTAGTTGTTATAAATAAATATCTTGTCTCCATTTAGCCTATTATTAAAACTCAAATAACTTAAAGCTTAAATAAAATGATTAAGTTTAATTAAATATATATATTCAAAATCAGCAAATAAAATGGCAAAAAAATAATGAAACGTGAACTTAATTTAAAACAATAACTATCTAGATAAATAGGTAAATGTGTAATTATTTATCAATTACTCTGTGATACTGTATTATTTAGCAAGGGCATATTAAATTTGAACAAAGCAGGCAATCTAAACATTTTATAATGTTACAAAATATATATAACATTTAAACGATCAGCGTGTATTTTTGTTCTCACCAAGGCTGCATTTATTTGATCAAAAGTAAACTAAAACAGTGTTTGTTTGTTTTTTGTTGTTTTTAATGAAATAATTTTCTAAAATGATTTATTTTTATTATGTGTGGGTATAAGCTGATTTTTAAAATAATTACGGTCTTCAATATTGCTACATTAAAAAAAAAACATAATTAAAATAAAGTTCAAAAGAACAGCACATAATTGTGCCCCTCACTCCCTTTCTTTTTCACTTTTATTTTATTCATTCCTTCATTTTCTTTTCGGCTTAGTCCCTTTATTAATCAGGTGTCAGCGGATGCCTTTTCAGCCGCAACCCAACACTGGGAAACACCCATATATGCTTGCATTCACACATATACTACAGCCAATTTAGCTTATTCAACTCACCTATAGCGCATGTCTTTGGACTATGGGGAAACCGGAGCACCAGGAGGAAACCCATGCGAACACGCGGAGAACATAAAAACTCCACACAGAAATGCCAACTGACCCAGCCGGGAATCGAACCAGTGACCTACTTGCTGTGAGGTGATTCTGCCCACTGTTTTTATTATTTTGTATTACTTTAGATCTAAAAGCTTAGAACGAACCTATTCAGTATCATAAGGATATATGTCTTAATTTATATTTTAGTAGAAGAAGAATCTTCATATTTATGCTCTATGCCTGTCAGAAAGTTTGAAAACCTTTTACCTACAATGGTTCATTTCAAGCAAGTCTTAGAGCACGCTAAACTACATGCAGTATCATAATGAAGACATTTACAATCCCCCCTTTTCTATGTTCCAACTTGTAGTCCAGTCACTTTTACTTGCCTTTGACCCTACGTGAAACACTAGGTGAGATCCAATGTCAAAGATGCATCCAACTTTGACATTGCCACTAGCGTTACTCAGACCGTCCATCCAGTGACAAATACAGCCTGCTACAATCAGTCAATGAATCAATTAATTAAAAGTTGTCTCTGAAACGAAGCTGTCTCTCTGAAGCCTTTAGCGGTCCCAGCACAAGCATGGGAGATGGATTGCAGGTGCTTCCTGTGGTCGGAAACGGCTGATTAAAGAGGTTAGCCCTATCTTCCTTTGCACACTTGCTCTTTTTCTCCTATGCATCTCTCTCTCTTGTCATCCATATCTCTCCTTTGCACTCATACTCACTATATATGTTGTTTTTTTCTACTTACTAACATGCTTTCCAAAGTCTGTGTGGACTCTGGTGGCCAGCAGTTGCGTTCCTCTAATTTACGTTCTCAGCTGTGGGCAATTCAAATAAATCAAGAAATAGCAAACAAGCGCAGTCTCCCATAGCTCTGTTTAGGGAACAACAGCTGAGAGGAGCGTGTCCAAGCAGGGTGTGAGGGGTGACATTCCCCCCAACTCTGCCAATATGCTGAGTTTTTTATTGAGTACACACCCGTTCAAGAGTGGCATGTGAATCTGCACATGCCAAGGCAGAATGTTGAGCCAAGTGCATTTTGAATGCAGCAAGTATGCTTATGTTTGATTGCTGGTTTGATATTGGTCTGGCTAATACTATGTCAGGACTAACAAGTGTTTTTTGTACATCACCTAATATGCATTCATTCATTCATTTTCTTGTCAGCTTAGTCCCTTCATTAATTCGGGGTTGCCACAGCAGAATGAACCGCCAACTTATCCAGCATTTGTTTTGCCCTTCCAGCTGCAACCCATCTCTGGGAAACATCCATACATTCTCATTCACACAGATACACTACGGACAATTTAGCTTACCCAAATCACCTATACCACATGTCTTTGAACTGTGGGAGAAACCAGAGCACCCGGAGGAAACCCACGCGAACACGGGGAGAACACGCAAACTCCACACAGAAATGCCAACTGACCCATTAAAAAAAAAAAATCTGTCCAGAGAAGTCATGTTTTTATTCTCGATTGGTCTCACGCAGTCATATGATGCCATTTCTCAGGTCAAAGTTTACCAAGCATGAACTTTGCAATGCAGTGAACAGCAAATCTTGCCGCACAACCTTACATTTCCGCCAGTCTGACGCATTTGCTTATGTGTGAATGGAAGTCTCTGAGGAGAAAAGTGCAGTGTGACCGCAGCTTAAGGCAGCTAATGATATTTATCATAAAATAATTATAGAATATGTAAAAACTGCTTTTATTGCAATCAAATAGAAGAACCCTCTTCTCCCTGACTAGAGTTTTTGAAGTTTCGATGTTAGTGACCTTTCAGTGAGTACTGCGTTTGGACAAACGACCAAAAAAAAAAAAAAAAAAAAAGAAAAAAAAAGCTGTGGTTTTGAAATGCTCTTAAAATACTGTGAAAATTACCTTTATATATTAACCCTTATGCACTTCTGGGGATGTTTTCATCCACTCTGGGGTGATTTTGAGTTTTGGCCATAACCTATTCTGTGTTTCAGCTAGCAAAATCATTTTTGGTGATAAATCTTATTTTGACACATATTTTGAGAAACTGCTTTGAATAAACTCAATAAATAAACTCTGGGCAAATTTACAACCCTTTTGTTAACTTAGGGATGAAAACATACACTGAATTAAACTGCTGTAATAATGCATCAGATCTAATTTTTTTCTTTACTTTTTTGCGGAAATCTGTTAATCAACATCGGTCCTGATCAAAACTACTAGATTTCTTAGAAAAAGACAGGACTTTTAACTCTTTAATTACCAAATTCATAAATAATGTTACTGATTTGGTGAAAAAAAGACATATTTTCAGTATAAAAGTAATTGTGGACTTTTTTTGTACCTTTTATCAAAGTCTTGGACATGTGAAACAACATGGCCTTTGTTGCATTGTTTTTGAATAATTTTATTTTTTTTCTCCCTAATTTTCTGTTGATGGCTGTTTTTGCCCCATTGACTATCATGATAACCATTTATTATTATTATTATAATTACAAAACCATTACACTATATAATCATGCAGTTTTTATTGTTGGTAGTTTTTCCTGTTGGGAAGGGGTAAAATTTGCCTTTTTTACTGTTGATCATGAGTTGGCATTTTATTTGGAGTATTTTACATGGAGTATAACAACATTAAAGTGTGTGAATGTGTGTCTGCGAGTGTAAGAGTGACCTTTGCTCACTTACCTTGATGTGTCTGAGAAAATAAAAAAATGCATCTCAGCTCTCAGAACTACATGGAGTAAACAAAAACAAAGTCTGTGTGTTTATGCACCATCAAATGTGGTTATAATGGAAGTCAATGGGGCAAAAACAGCCACCCACAGTAAATTAGGGAGAAAAAAATAAAAACTAACAATAAATCTGAGCTGAATTTAAACTAACATGGCATGTTGACGTGTCCTAGACTATGATAAAAAACAAACAAAACTAAAAAATCCAGACCACCAAATCAGTGACATCATTTGTGAACTTGTCAACTAAAGAGTTAAAATCCTGTAATTTACAATACAATTAAGTAGTTTTGAACAGGGCTGAGGTTAATTTACAGATTTACACAAATTTCATAATTATTTATAAATATGTATCTGATGCATTTTTTTCACAGCAGGTTAATTCAGTGGATGTTTTCATCCCTATAACATAACAAAAGGGTAGTAAATTTGAATAGTGCACAAGGGTTAATTATCCCTTGGGAAGTATTTGATAAAGAATTTCAATTTTACTGGTGAGCTAATAATTTTGCCCTCATCTGTTTATGAAATGCTTTCAAACTCACAATTCACATATTCAGCTGAACAAGTAACATATTTCGTTCACAAGTAACATATTCTGAAAAAAGCAAACAAACAAACAAACAAAAAAAATCTAAAGTATTTAAATGAGATATCTGATAAAGATCACTCATCTAAATTAAAGAATACTTCCAGATGCCTCCTATTTATTGGTTAGTTTGGTTAGCTGGGCACCTGGTGTCAATTTCCTTAATTATCCTTCAAACCCCATTCAACTGGCAGCATAATTTTTCATTTTCACTCACTTTGCAAGATGGTGAACCAATTTAAACTGGCTAGAGCCCAGCACACACTATGTGCCTTTGGCCACAATTTGGTTGTCTGAGACACAGAAGATTCCTATAAAAAAGATTCCTATAATCCTAAAGTAAAATCTGTGTTCCTGGATCATTGGTTTGACAAAGCCGATTAATGGTTGTTGCACTCAAATTTTCCATCCTATCACTTTCTGCCAGACTTTCTTAAAACTATTATCAAACTGAGAACCAATAGAAGCTTTGATCCGGATGATATAATAAGCGCAACATCTTCAAACCACTTCTGGAATATTTCAAAAGAATTTGCTTTTTCAGGTTTTATCATACAGTAGGCATGTTTCAATGCTACTGATTATTAATTTGCTGTGAGGTATCATTTCAGACTGTGTGTTTGGTGCATATTGATTGTCATTCAGTCTGACATTATGACTACTGAGTTCTTACAGTGTAACAAGCTACAGTTGTAATGTATTAATAACAATTACACAGTGTGAGCTGAACTTAAAACCCTCTGTAAGCAGGTTGTCTAGTTGAAGACCAAAGAGATGATACTTTTAGCCAAAGAAAAAAATTGGTTGTTCCAAATCTGTGATTTCCATAATATTGCATATTTAGCTCATTCAAATCCCCCAAAATTCTACTAAACCATATAAACCCTAGGCAGGGTAATTGGCCTTAATTCAACACTGCATTCTGTTTCTGTAGCTCCGGCCACTGATTCACTGATTCCTCACCTGACACAATCAGTTCCTCACCTGAACAGAATGATGTCAGTTACTAGATTACTACTCATAACTGTTATCCAATCTTATTGCGCGGCTGGAATACTTGATTCTGATTGGTCAGTAACGACATTCAGATTATTCTCAGATAACAACTGCTGTTGTTTTTTTTTTTTTTTTTTTGTGTGTGTCTGAATTTTTTTTACTGAATAATGCATAAGTATGTTAGTGTATGCTCCATCGGCTCCATTCAGCCCTTTTTGTTTCTATCAGTTTCGCTATTAATTAAAGCAATAAACTATTAAAGATAAAATAAAATGAAACAGGACCGCCGCACGTGTGTAGGAGAGCTGATGTAGCCATAGCAACGACAAACAGCAGTGAAACGCAAGCTCACAAACGCATTTTAATGCGTAAACAAAGCGGCATGCCACACGTTTACAGCATGCTTTTAGACGCGATATGAGAATACAAGTTAACCAGATACACTACAAGCGGTTAAACGTTACAAAACACAATTAAATGCATCATTTACAAGCTAGAGAAAACAATGAGGCAACCGTTTTAATCACACTTACTCACTTGTTAGAAAGCAGGCCAGATTCACCGTCAGGCCACCGGGAAATGTCCCGGTGCTCCCTATGGCCAATCCGCCCCTGCATACATCTTTTCTGATCCTTCCTTTAACAAACGGTCGACAAATCCTCTGTTGTAAGCGTGTAGATTTCAGAAGCACTCCTCAGAGGGAACACAGCACAAGGCTTGGCTATAATGCTGAGGCATTTCTGCAGAAATAAACCTCAACCACTGTCTCTTCACAGTCTCATCTCTGGTTCATCTGCACACTTCCAATATCCAGCCGAGCACAGTGCTCTTCTCTGTGTTTCCAGATGTAGCTGACTGATTCCAGTCCAATCACAATTCAAAAGTGCCCAATCTGGCAACCTTTGCTTGCCGCTGTTGTTTGTGGGTGGGGTTGGGGGTTTCGAATCTCCTGGCGCTGCGCACGCTCAAATGGGCAGGGCTTATGTCTCGTGTTCACGTCATGCCGAAACCGCTAAAGACTCGTAAGCACGGCGATTCGTTTGAGGAACTATGAGTCGACTCTTTTATGGATGAATCAATAGTTTTAAACACTGTGCGCTTTCAGATTTAAGCCTTAGCTGGACATTTCACTTCACTAAGAGCTGTGTTATACACTGCATGCAAGCTCATTTACAAAAACCCATAAAAGGGGCTCTTTAAGGCTCAGAAAAATGTTTGTGTCTAATTTTCATGTTTGTAGCAAGTTACAAACATGATGAAGTACATCTAGGTGATATTGGCAGAATAAAGCCCTTTAGTCTTACACGACTGAAAGGATTTTTGGGTTTATGCTCCGATAAAACCCGCCTGGATGTACTTTTACACTTACATAGGGATACATTTACTTCCAAGCTGTCACAGTGAACTCTTTACATGTTCTCCGAGACAGCCTCAAAACCAGGTTAGGGGAAAAAAACAAACAAAACAACAACAACGCATTACTTGGATTGGATGTTTTGAGAGTAAAGGAGACCAAACCTTCCATTAGAAGAAAGAATCAAGGTCACACTTTATTTTGATGGTCCGTTTGTTGAATTTAAGTTACATTGCAACTAATTCTCATTAGATTATAAGTAGACTGTTAGGTTGGGGTTAGAGTTGGGATTAGGGTTAGGGTAAGTGTAAATTGACATACTTGCAAAGTTTCTTATTGTCAGTTAAATGTCTGTTGAATGCCAGTTTCAACAGATGTTAAGTAGACAGTCTACTAATACTCAAATGGACCATGGAAATAAAGTGTTACCAGAATCAAAAGGCCTGGCTAACTTTTGCTCTGGAGCATGTTGAGTGGATAGAGAAGTTCAGTGTAGTGATAAAATCAAGTAAATTTGATTGGTAACATTATGTAACGTACATGGTCAAACTGCGCAAAAAATGAACTATGAAGATTACATTATTTGTGCACAAAAAATCAAATAACTTATTTTCAAAACTAGACAATTCAGTTTTTATTAATTTCCATATGTTTTATATTATTTGGTAAGAGGCTATGCATGATATGAATCTATATAAGCAGCTGCACCATGAGGAGTTTTGTGTGGTTAACAAATTATTTTACTGGTTCATATTTGGCCTCTGGCAAGATGTTAAGCATGATGCTATAATGTGTAATGCCTTTACAGCTCATGTTCCATCACCATCAAAACAGCGAGAAACGGTTGCCCTTCAGAATATGACAGGAAATCCTGTACATCTAGAGTCTAGAGAGACAATGTCACTATTTTAACTCACTTCAACAACTGACTTAAACAGGAACATATCAGGAAAACAGCAGAGAAAAGAGCATGAAAAGCAATGGTGTTTTGTATTTCAGAACAGGAATTATTTGCATGCATAACCATTCTTCTTTTTTTGTGCATCATAATAAAAACAGAAGCTTAACTAAGTTTCCATTTAGATATGTTGATAGGTATATATTAGACATTGATGTTAGATATTGAAGGGCAACTCATATTTATTTTTACATGTTTTTAATATTAATTGATTTTTTTAACAAGTTTTATTTATTTTAATTTGTAACATATATCTGTATGTCTGTATCAAATGAATGGGTAACAATTTATCGCCTTACCTCAAAAAGGTCGCTGGTTCGAGCCCCGGCTGGGTCAGTTGGCATTTCTGTGTGGAGTTTGCATGTTCACCCTGTGGTTGCGTGGGTTTCCTCCGGAGCACCAAAAGACATGTGGTATAGGTGAATTGGGTAGGCTAAATTGTTCGTAGTGTATGAGTGTGTACGGATGTGTTGCAGCTGGAAGGGCATCTGCTGTGTAAAAACACATGCTGTATAAGTTATCATTCCACTGTGGTGACCCCAGATTAAAAAAAGGCACTAAGCCAAAAATAAAATAAGTGAATGAATAATAATAATAATAAATGATGATGATGATGATTATTATTATTATTATTATTTTTATTATTATTATTATCATGTTTATTAATTAATTTATTCATTCATTTTCTTTGAAGCGACTTTCTTGCTGTGAGGCGATCATGCTATCCACAGCACCACATTTCCACAGTTTTGTCTTTTAGATAATTTGGTTTGAGGGAAAATAAGGTACATATGTAAAATCTTAATGTAATCTGCATTCATTCATTCATTTAATTAATGTATTTCCATTGCAGACACAGTTTGAGACATTTTTTGGATCGCTTCAGAAATTCTAAAGCAAAAGTCTTCATTTGCTGTCAGTTCAACCTCACCGCCTTCTATGAGAAAAAACACTAGGCATTCTAGAAGCATCTGTTGTGCCTTTCTTTCCGAATTGTCCCACAATGCCAATAATTTGCAGTATGTTGAACCTGATGTATTAGTGCAAAAATATACCAAAGTTTATATTTGCTATTTTATCCTTCATCAATGTCTGTGACACAGCGAGCGTCAGAAAATCCTGGCCAAAGTTGGCCCTAATCCTCCAGAGAGCAAGCATAATTTTCAGCAGCAGGATCATTCAGCCCTATAAACAGACGTGGCTTGGTGATGAATTAAACCCCTTTGGGTGGAGGGAGGAAAAAAAATATGGCTAGGGTTTTTGCGGTGACTGAATTTTTCAGGAGTGACCTCTGCGCACAGCTGCCAAGAATGCCAGAAATCCTAAAAGCTGCTGATGAGTTTCACTTCTCTGCCTTACCCTCCTCTCTCCTCGCAGCACTAACACTGCCCTCTACAGACAGGCGACATCATAACTGATGATGTAAGCACTTTTGCATCCGAGCGGCCTCTCCTCTTCCACTGCAGACCGAGGCCGTCTGATCTCTGAGACAGTAGACCCAACATAAGGACAGGCTGAATAGGCTGTATAGACTTGTAGAATAGGCGGAATTCAAGAAAAAATGAAATGCAGTTTAAGCTAAATTCAAGTCATGTGTCAAAGAAAACCGAAATAGATATCCTGCCGCTGCATATTGTTGGTGCTGAGTGGTGGGAGAGGACAAATAAAATCAATGCTTGCTTTATTTACAACATAAATAAAGGATGAATAATATATTCTGATGGTGAGTGTGCATTACGAAGCGAGCTAATGGTGTATTAGCACTGCGGTCAGTGGTTTGGGAGTCTTGTTTATCACAAGCTTTCTTCGAACCTGCGCTCCATAGGGGATATGTGTGCGCTTGTCTGTATGCAGGTTGTACTCCTGACGTTGTGGGGACCAAATGTCACCACAGGTATAATAACAACCAGTAAAGGTTGACCCCTTTTTGGTCCTGGTGATAATAACTGCCTGTAAATCTAACAGAAAGAAGAATTTTGATACTGTAAAAAACAGATTGTTTCCTCGGAAGGACCTCCTGAGACCCAGCCCATTGACTTGTGTCCTCTGTAGTGGACATTGTGTCTTCGTGAATTTTCTTTGAATTTTTTGAGCTACTTTCTCAAGTCCTGTTGTACTGTGCAGAGGACATCCTGGGCTTTCTAGTGATATGTCATTTGATTGGTTGGCATGCTAGGAACCTGCATCCAAAATGGCTGGCATACAAGTGTGCACATTTTATGGGAAGGAGAGAGATATGAACAAAAATAGCTTTTTAAATGTTTCTTCACTGTTGTTATTATATATGTATTTGTTTATTAAAGCGTCAGGAACAGTACATTTATCTTTCAAAGCTGTTAAATTGTTTGTGTTTCAAAATATCATCCTTTTTTAAATGTCAACTATAGTGGACACCAAAACCATCTTAATGTAATTAATGACTGCTCGTTGTAGGAGGCAGAACTGAAGCAGAGAGGTTTTTTATAAGATAGTTGAGGGAGACTCTGACTTAGAGCTGTCAGATGAGGAGAGAGATGAGGATGAATTTAAATGTAACATACAACAAGTTGTTCAAGAAGAGGAAAAAATTGCAGAAGTTTTAAATGTTTTTTTTATGTTGAGCTCGTTTTTGATTTGTTTGTTTTTTTTGTTTTTTTTCTTTATTTCAGCTCTCTTTCAGACAAAACTGTTCCAGGAATTTCAATACAAAAGGAAAAAAATGGCTTCTGTTTTGTTTTTGTCACATTAATGTTGGATAAATATCCCTTTACAGCCATATCCTGTACAGTTTTGTTGGCTGTCGTTTCGAACTAAAATGGTCCTGTGGTTCACTACAATGGACATGCTGTAAAATAAAAAATAAAAACAAAATGTAAAAACTCAAAATTGTAGAATTTTTTTTTTTTTTTTAAAGGATGTAAGAAATAAAAAAAAAAACAACAAACAAAAAAAAGAAAAAAAATGATTTGGGTCTCAGGAGGATATACAGTTTATAAAGTATAAAAGCTAATATACTATGGGAAGTCCCAGTTAAGATAGTTGTACAAGTGTTTGTGTGTACTTGGACTCAACAAAGCTCCAGAACTATGAGGGATAGAGTCGCTCCATTCTTTTAGTCAATTGTAGGGCCTGGAGCAAAAAAAAAGTCCCACGATGCATGTTCAACACTCCACACACATGCGTGTGGCCTGCTGGCATTTGTGAATGCATGTGCAGGTTTTTGCATATTCTTAAGTGGAAAGCTGTAGTGGGCAATTTGTTGTGCCTGTGAGTGTGATTGTGTAGTGAAGTCCTTGAGAACGTGACAGTTAATGGAGGTCTACAGCACTGCTCTGAAAAGCCCACAGGCTGCTCTTTGCTAATTAACTAATTATTCTTATTTGTTCCCCTCCTGTAGTTGTGATTGGTGTGCCTCGCTGATGGCCTTTAGTTTTTAGTTTTTTTTGGGGGGGGGAGGCCCCTCGGTGAAGAAAATCACAGCTGATATCTCTTTTTAAATTCGACCTGATAATTTTGGTGAGGAGATATCTAAATTGGTTGTTCGGTTAGAAATATAACTTCTTTAAATTTCTGGAGAGGTAAATGATTTCCCCCCACATGTAGTTTAAAGGCTAGGTTCGGTCAAATCTGTCATCTTTTATTCACTCTCATGTTGTTCTAGCATATCGTTTTTCAATGAGTGTTCATTCATTCATTCATTTTCTTTTCGGCTTAGTCCCTTTATTAATCCGGGGTCGCCACAGCGGAATGAACCGCCAACTTATCCAGCATTTGTTTTACGCAGCGGATGCCCTTCCAGCCACAACCCATCTCTGGGAAACACATCCATACATTGTCATTCACACACATACACTACGGACAATTTAGCCTACCCAATTCACCTGTACCGCATGTCTTTGGACTGTGGGGAAAACCGAAGCACCCGGAGGAAACCCACGCAACCACGGGGAGAACATGCAAACTCCACACAGAAATGCCAACTGGCCCAGCCGGGGATCGAACCAGCGACCTTCTGCTGTGAGGCGAACGTGCTAACCACTCGGCCACCGTGGCGCCTTCAATGAGTGTACAATGAGAAATTTAGAATAATAAGCTAGTTGCCCTATTTAATGGTCATTACAATAACTGAAAACATTTACATTTTCAAAAAGAATGCTGAAGTGCAACTTGGATCTTGGTACAATTGCTCTTTTAATTTGATTTATTTAAATAAGTGTGAACACTAGCATACATACCATGGTGCACACTAAAAAACATAAATAAAATAGCTTAAGATGCTATTCATTCGTTTGTTTATTCCTTCCTTCAAATATGGGTCACTGTCAATTTCTGAATGGACTTTAGTGGGTTCAACTGAATATTAATGAGGTAAATATTTTACGTTAAATTCAGGCCTACTAATCTTAGTTGAGTGGCACAGTGGCTCAGTGATTAGCACTGTTACCTCACAGCAAGAAGGTCATTTGCTTAAATCCTGGCTAGGCCGAATGGCATTTCTGTCTGGATTTTGCAGGTTATCCCCATTTTTGAATGAGTTTCCTCTAGGTGCTCCTGTTCTCCCTCAGTCCAAAAACATGCAGTATAGGTGAATTGTATGAACTGAATTGACCATAGTCAAAGCCCTCTGAAGGCAAGTCATTTCACTCGTTGACCATCTTTAAAACACCTCTCAAGCAGTATTCTGTCTGAACGGGGAAACATCAAATTCTCCATAACTGTTTGCCAAGCTTAAGATTACTTTACACATTTGGAATTACAACTGAGATTAAACAACAACAGTCTCATAAATGTTGTTTCTAAGTGTTCGAATCAAACAAAATCAACATTTTGTCAAGTTGCCCAAGCTAATGCACATGCACACTCGAAAGGAATAAGATCACGACACCAACCTCATTTATGGTCATTCTACTCATTATCATCCTCTGGATAATGCTTTGTTAGATCGTGCTGATCTTCTGAAGTAATTAACTATTTGGTCTTGATGGTGAATCTCCTCCAAAAATGACAGTGACTCTTTGTTTACAAGTTTGTGGGCGTTTGAGTAATTGCTGTCATGTGATGTGCGTTTGTCAGGATGGTCTGTACCTCACGTATGTTTTATACCAGATTTCAACTTTTGTTTTGAAGTGTAGATGGTTCATTTGAAAGAACAATTTCAAGCTTTATTTGAGTATGTTTCTTATATACGTGAAGCAAGCATTTGCTGAGATTCCAGTGCTTTTGTTGACTATCAAACTGTTGTAAAAACACACGTCTGGCCCGAGCTTTCTCCCCAGAGAAACGTCAGTCTATAGTGATCGATTATTGGCTCCTGTACTGGTATGCAGGGCTTCATTCGCTATATTGACCGTTACACTTTTTTCCATTCAAAACTATGCAAGTCACATATTTTGTGTATTCTATAGTCTTCGCCATAGTGTATGAATGTGTTTGGATAAGAGAGTTTATGGATTTTCCCAGCAATGGGGGTTCTTTAATCAGTGTATTCTATTGCAGCTGGAAGGGCATCCGCCACATAAAACATGCAATAGTAATTGGTGGTTAATTCCACTGTGGTGATCCCTGATAAATCTGGGACTAAGCTGAAGGAAAGTGAGTGATATTGAGTGAGTGATTAGTCAGTTGAGAAAAAAATAATAAACACAAAATATGTCCAAACTGAAAGAAAACAAGTCAAAAGATGATTCTAGTATTTACTGGTGATAAACTATGCATGATTAATTGTTGAAAGGCCTTTTCTCAAACATTTTTGACTGATAACACCATAAGTGCTATTTGGTTTAAAGGGTTAAACTTCAGGAGAGCCAATAAAGAATGATAACATTTTAATGATGAAATAAGTTTGACCTTGCAGTATGTACTGTATTTGTGTATACTATACACATCAAGTGAGTGCATTATTGCTATAGTTGTGCGGACTCTTCTGTCATGACTTCCTCTCTCTTGACTACTGCTATCCTGTTCAGTTTTTGCTAGATCAACCAATGAGAGGACCATCTAGACCTCTTCAACAGAACGTGATGCTGCAGTTTCAGGAGACTTTCTTACAATACAAATGGTTCAATCGTGTGAACCAATACAGCAGTGGCTACTGACTATTTAAATAAAGCAGGTTTGGTGTATTATGTCGCAAATCCAATGACACTGGTAATGATAATTTTCTCAGATCAATCAGTGATCAGCAATGTGCATATGTCATGTTTTAGTAATGGTTTGGCTTATTTAGTACTTCACCCAAGGTGGCTCTGAAAAAAAAAATACCAAGAACGAAATGCAGTTGGAAAATTGAGCCATACTAAACCAAACCCCACTGAAATGATCATCATGTCTACCCCATCTTCAGTATTTTGGTAAATGATTGCCATTGCTGAAGATTTTGGTGACCGTGAGTTCTTTGACAAACAGTAGAGGGGTGTCTTTTATTCAGGCCTATAATTATAGTCATCCCATGAGCTCCAAACAAAGCATCTTAACTTGAGATGAACTCGTGAATGCACTTCTCCAGTCACACAATGCTGCTCCTCCTCTCTTCAGTTTGCTTTCTCGTCTTCTTCTGTCAGTATCCCACTCGCTCTGGCTGGGCGGTGGCGTGCAGCAGCTGCTGTGGGTTGTGAAGGAGCAGCTGGTATGTGTGTGACTGTGCGTGTGTGTTTGTGTGTGAGAGGCCGGCCAATCTCATCCTTCCATGACTGGAATAAGTAGCCCAAGCATACCAGAACTGCACACACCCTGTAAACCTGCTGTCCTTTTCACAAATACCCTCTTCTGTTTGTTTAGTGCTTAACACATTTCTGTCTCTTTGCATCATCTGGTAAGATTCAATACACAAGCTTGAGACCCGACAATTTATAGCTTCTGTTATGCATTCATATCATTGCTCCATTGTGATTGCAGGGTATCAAACACACATATACTTTTAATCACGTTGAGTGTAAGGGACAGTATAGTTTGATTCAAATTTGGCAATGAAATAAACTGAAAGTAGTAAAATACAGCATTGTTTCATGAGTAATTCCAGTGGTTGTTAATAAAAATTTGGCGATTATGATGAGTAAACAGTTTGGTGAGAAATCTGGCTTAATGTAAAGTGATGTTTGATGTCTGGTAAGTCTTGTAAGATGAAAAAAAAGTTTTTTTTTTTTTTTAAAAATGGAGTTTGTTGATAAATTATGTGTATAGAGAAGTAAAAATGGGTGGAAGTGTAGTGTGTTGAAAAATGCAGTAAATTGTGAAGTATCACCATTGATAGCATTAGTTTTTTGATGACAATTAGGCTGTATGTTTTGTATTGCTGTATTGCTGATACCATAACTAATATAAATTGTTTGTTAAGTTTGAAATTTTGTTTAATGTTAATTTTAGTGAGATATTATAATGAATGGTACATTATGCATGCTGAGGTATTATGCTTATGGTTAGGTAATTGGTGGGAAAATGGGGGCAGAATTTGTTGAGAAGTGCTGTCAAATGAAATATTATTTGGTCAGTTTTGTTTAAATATTTGGCTGGATGTAAAATCTACGGTAGTCCTAAGAGGCCATGCATCAAAATATTTTTTTTCTCTCTTGTTATGTCGTGATCACGACTTAGCTATCTTGTGATCTCGACATAACAACTCGTTTTCTCGATTCCAAGGCTCCATAATCCTTGACCTCATTGTATCCTGAGCAGCTGCTTGGCGGAGAAGCAAGCAAGAGACGGATACCTGTGACCCTCCAAGAACAGACGAGCCTCGAGTTCTCCAGCCTCCGGCGACTAGACTGCAGCTAGAGCTGCGCACCAATGGATTACTCTTTAGTGTTTGAACTCTAAGTAGTGAATATTAAACAACTCTGAACTGAACTGAACTCCAACATTAATAACTGGACTGACACTTTCAATTTACTATAACCTTCTATGTGAAGCTGCTTTGACACAATATACATTGTAAAAGCACTATACAACTTAAGGTAAATTGAATTGAATGATCTCAACATAACAAAAATGTCTGTTGTGATCTCGACTTAATTTTCTTGTGATCTCGACATAACAAAAAGTTCTCCTTATTCTGATTTACGTAAGCAAACACCTACGAAACGTCATGGATGAACGCATTCACTTTTATTTTGACCAGGGACTGAGTCAAACTGAGATAGTTCTATGCCCTTCAGTGACTGAAAACTTATATATCAGTGTCCGACACTTGAGAAGGAGGCTTTCGGCTCTCTGCCTTTATAGTCGAAGATATAGCGACCCTGAGAGCATCGTCAGTTTCATTGCCAGTCAGCTTGAAGGACCGGGACGTCTGCACGGTTATAGAATGATGCTAGAAAGGTACCGTTTAAATGGTTTGCGGCTGACCAGATGGTAAGAGATGTGCAGTTAAGTTTGAGAATAAGCTGAACTTTGTTATATCGAGATCACGACATAACAGCTTTTTGTTATGTTAAGATCACGAGAAAACGAGTTGTTATGTCGAGATCACAAGATAAATAAGTCATGATCACGACATAACAAGAGAGAAAAAATATTTTAATGCATGGCTTCTTAGGACTTCCGTAAAAATCTGCTGAGCAAAAAGCAAGAAGGCAGAGTTTAATGTGAAAGTTTGTGAAATGTAAACTAGCATTTGATAAAAAAACACTGAAAACATTGATGAAATGTTGATAAAACCTTGGTGAGAAATTTAATGTAAAATTTTGTAAAAAAATAAATAATAAAATTGGACTGAATATTAAGTCTGGTGCAAAAATGTGGTGAACAAATTCATTTTAGGTCAATGCAGAGATTGTTGTGAAATTAAAAGTGAAAGTAAAGCTTGGAGAAATGTTACTCTTGGTGAGAAATCATTTTGAAATAAAGTGAGGTTTGGTAAGAGGTGAGGCTGAATGTAAACCTTGGGGAGAAAATAAGTTGAATGTCTATGAGAAATTACTGCAAATTTGGCTGAATGTGAAATTAAGATTGGTTGACTTGAAGTTAAATGTGACTAATGTTTGGTGATAAATTAGGTTGAGTATAAAGTAACTCGGTGGGATGTCATTACATACTAATCTTTGCACTATGGTGTATACAATATGTTATGTAAGGGTTAAGTGCTTAAGCAGATCAAGTGTTAAGACTAAACCTTAAAAGGCCAGTGGGATCTCTGGAGCAGTAATACAAGAGCTCTGCTGCAAATTTAGTACAGATGCCAGCATTACAAACAAGATTCCAGGGACAATGAGTAGTACAATAAGGTTAAAACTATGTAATGCTGAAAGTTGGGCACAAATACACTAGCTTTAAGTGTACTAATTAAAAAAAAAACTTTCTCAAACTTCACTATAAATTTACTATAATATCACACTTTTAAGCTTCCCTTCTTAGTATTCTTCCACTGTGGAGCTCAAAGTTTTCTGCCCTTGGCAATGTTAACTGCATTCTCTGTGCCTGCAGGTAAAATCTGTTCATCACTGCCTCAAGAAGAAAACTTATTATAACTCTGTTTTGCATGGTTTTCTCTGCCTAAATTAAGAATGTGTGTGTGTTAGAATGCATTTAAGATGCATATTAAACTTGAAAGCTATTTGAATGTGAATTTAAGCCATTGGCATAACTAGAATCTACAGAAGGTTTATATTTCATTTTGAGAAAATTCCTTATCTATGGATGCTAATTGCTGTAAACATTATTTAATGTTAATAGTCATTGTTTAAAATCCCAAAAAAGTCCAGGATGAAGGTTTTCAGCTTTATTCAAAATTTGTTATTTAGTGTTCACCAGACTAAAGAAAGTTATAAACATTTTGAACCATTGGAGGATGAGTAAATACTAATTGCATTTAATTTTTAGGTGAATTATGCCTTTAGTGTTACTAGTAATGTTTATTGTTTTGCATAAATTCTGTAAATTCATCTTCCTGTTGCTCCCGTAAAATAATTAAATAAAAGAAATGTGTGGTAGAATTCTGTAAATTCATCTTCCTGTTGCTCCCGTAAAATAATTTAAAAAAAGAAATGTATGGTTGACATAGAAAATTAAATACAATTTCAACCCATGAATTGAAAGGAAGACACTGTGTAGGCTTGTTCTCCGATATCTACATATGGTATTTAGCTTGGTTAAGTGATAAAAAAATAATAATAATCAAGAATAGTTTTACAAGTCCATTTATATCCCTGGAATATGGCCCTAGAATGAAAGCTCAGTTTTGACCTTATTTGGAAGGGTCATAAATATTAATGAGCCCATCTCTGATGTGCCTCTCTGCTCATGTGTCCGATGCTGACACAATATATTGTACTCTGAAATGCATACAAAATAATCATACTTCAGTTGTCAATGTGTAGATAACTTGTCAAATGATAATCATATCAAGTGAAGTAGAGAAGACATTTATGTTAAAAGTGAGTGAGTTATGTGTTAAGTACACTCAACAAAAGAGACAGACAGAGACGTATTTAGAGTTGAATATTTAGGAGGTTAATGTGTATGAAAAACACAGACATAACTTAATGTCAACCTCTGCATTAACAGATTTGTTTTTTAAGTTTATTTTGTGAGCTTAGTGATATGACACAGTGCATAAACATGAAATGAATACTTATATTCAGCAGTTTACATGTGTCTGTTGCATCATAACAAACATATTCTGGACATTTCACAATTTACGCACATGTTAAACTAACAAAAGATTATGTTCATATTCTTCTTCAAGATGGTGCTGAATAAACTTATAATTTATAGGAATTGTCCTTCCCATATTTTGTGTTCTGACAAGCTGTAAACAGATGGGAAAATGTTATTTGTGGCCATGAATGGCTGCCTGCCTACTGTTTCTTACAGCCACTACAGTCAAAATAAGAGTCCCAACAAATAGAAAAACATAATAAGCATGGCTTAAACTTAGAAATTAATGGGGTTGTTGTTGTTTACATGTATTGCACCGACTGGACTGCTTTTCAACATCATTTTACACACAAGTTTTAATGAAAATGAGAAAAAGCAATGATGTTTGAGTCTCTGTGCTTGGTTATTTCCATGTACTGAGCATGTATTATTCAGCTATGCCTTGAAAAATTTAGAATTTTGCCTTTGCTAGCTTACAAAATAATAAAAAAAAGTGTCTGTGACTTTACCACATGGTGTTTCCTAGAAGAAAAACTCAGCAAGACTTCAGCTGTATTGACTTAGCAAAATATGCTAAGTGGTGGTGACATCATTCTGTTAGCAGTCCTGGGAATCGTGCTCTGTCAACACACACAGCAAACCATGCAAAGGAAGAGCAACAACTATCACACCTCACAGTCTTTCTTTTTCCCCTCGCTTTCTGTCTCTTTTTGCACAGTATCTGTTTGGGTGCCAACAGTGAGCTTGTTGCTTTAAAGATTTAAGAAGTGCATAGTCTGCCTCAAACCCATGAAGGCAAGAAAATGATCCTAACTGGAAAAGGAAAACTACAACAACTACAGCGAACAAACAGAGAAAATAGAAAGCAATATAAACAACCTAAGAAGTTCTAATGGTTTCAATCACAAATACCATTAAAATATTACAAATCCATAACACACTAATTATTAAAACCAGTGCATTTTCATAGTTACTATAGTGTCTTTTAGGAAACACTCCATTAGGATTTATTAGTTTTAACATGTCGCCAATAAAAGTAAAAAAAAATAATAATAATTTTAGATTTTTAATTTTTAATTTAATAAGTTATTGTTTCCTTTAAATTATTTTGTAATTTCCCTTAAAACCATAAAATCTTTATAAATTCTATGAGTTTTTAAAATTTTATTTTATTATTATTATTATTATTATTATTATTATTATTATTATTATTATTATTATTATTATTATT
>CAIGQQ010038941.1:4489486-4505117 GCA_903798035.1 Danio albolineatus | reverse complement strand
TTATTGAACATTATATGACAAATTACATTATCCATACAGTAAAGAAATGTAAATGAGCTCACTTAAAAAATGTAATGTATTGTGATGTATTAATATATTATATTCTAAATGTATGCTTATGGAGGCCACTAAACAGAGACTGTTTTACTCTATAGTGTCATAGATCTGCCCTGCTTCTGAGTTTATTCCAACGCAGCATGTTGTGGTCGAGAGGCCATCTGTCAGAGGGAGGGAATCTGACTTCTGTCCGAGCGTAAACAGTGACAGCTCTTAAGCTGCCTGTGAGTTTCACTGTCATGTAAATTCCAGTACTGAGTAACGTCCAATCCTAATCCAAGGGCACAGCTGAGTAATGGTCAGGCTGTAATCCAAGGTGCACAGCTGCTTTAGGGTCACTACACTCACAGACATAAACACAAATACACACATGCATACACAAAAATGAAGGCAGGATGAGAAATACTGAGAAAGATGAATGGGGTGAGAACTAGGCACTGGAAACCTCTGTTGTACCTGTGGAATGTATGTGCTTATACTAAAAGCTAAATGCTAAATCAGCTGATAAATAAAATATATATCGTGCGTGTGAGAGGAACTCGATTTTTTTATATTTATACTTTTACAATTTTTCAAAACATCAGCTAAAAATACTAAATAACATGGCAGTGTGATGTCTGCTGCTCTGATTCACAACCTATTTACTGTGAAGGAAAACAAGTTCTTAAGCAATTTCCCTATTTGCATATTTTTTTCATTCATTCATTCATTTTCTTTTCGGCTTAGTCCCTTTATTAATCTGGGGTCGCCACAGCGGAATGAACCGCCAACTTATCCAGCATTTGTTTTATGCAGCGGATGCCCTTCCAGCCACAACCCATCTCTGGGAAACACAACCATACATTCTCATTCACACACATACAGTACGGACAATTTAGCTTACCCAATTCACCTGTACCGCATGTCTTTGGACTGTGGGGGAAACCGGAGCACCCGGAGGAAACCCACGCAACCACGGGGAGAACATGCAAACTCCACACAGAAATTCCAACTGGCCCAGCCGGGGATCGAACCAGCGACCTTCTTGCTGTGAGGCGAACGTGCTAAACACTCGGCCACCGTGGCGCCTGCATATTTTTTTTATTAATCATATATTGTGCTGTTTTTTTAGGGAGTGACAATTATAATTTTTTGAACACATGGAATGTAAGCAGTGCATTATTTGTTAATTTTTTGGACAAAATTAAGTAAATTAGCAACTTGGATGGAAACATACCGTAGCTAGTGTTATTAGGCTGCATTTGCTTACATGTTCTGAGTGATTGTTAGAACATTACTATTAAAGGTGTGAACCTACACTGGTTTCACGGTTCAGTTCGATTACGATTATCATGCCATTGATTCAGTTCAATATCTCGGTGCATCACGGTGCATTGACGATGCTTTCCATACACAATTATATACTTTACTTCACAGCACAGCAGTTCTTGTATTAAAATGTATAAATATATTTATATTTATATACTATTTGTAATACAGTTTTGTCCTTTAATACAAGCAGTCAGATATATGAACTCTACCTTTAAAAATTCAAGTACATGCCCAGAACAACATGAGCATTCACAACAAATAAACAAATGTAAATTTCCTGCTCACTTTCTTAGCGTTGTCGAGTGAGTTCTTACACCCCTGTGATTGGTCACGCGTTCAGCAGAAAGGGCTGTGATTGGCTTTACCACTGTGGCACTGTTCATCGATGAGTTTACTTTCAGTTTCTCCATGACAGTGAAACAGGGCTTCTGCTGTAACTTGTGTCAGTGAAAGACTGTCCAGCAAACACACACGCAGTGAATTGTGCACAGTTTCTGTGTTTTTAATTAGTTGGAGCATTTACATTACTCTTGGTCGCATCCCTCACCATAGCACATATGAGATAAATGACGTCAGTACATAATAACATAATAATAATATATATATAGCACTGTACAACAATAATGAATATTTTTACATTACATTGGGGTAGAGGTAGACGTGAACAAAATACAATTAATGGGTAAATAATAAATAATATAAATAATTATCGTAAAATTCCATCTACGGCATGTACGCTGGCATAGATATAATAAGTGTACACATAGAAATAATAAATGCCACGTTCAACTCATTGGCATGCCCACTATCATTGAGCTTTCAACAAGAACAGTAAAAGTCAAGGAATCTTTGCTAAACTGATGTGCTTCTATTGTGTGTATTTTCATCTTAAACATTTTAAAGGGTGATGGAAAGACAGTAAGTGTTGCTACAATATGCAATTGTACATTTGTTTTAAATGACTGTTTTTGTGTCGCTACATGTAGGCTGGGTCCGAAATCGCCTGATACTCAAATAGATACTACAGGTGTGGCCTTTAGAAATGCGCATCTCGGGGAACAGAATGCCATGACTGGCCACGGCTTGCCACAGCACTCAAAAAAGTTCTCTGACTCTCTGAAGCAGCCAAGCTTATTCTCAGTAGTGGCCAGTTCTGATGGCGGAGGACTCGACGCCCATCCGTGACTTGTTTCTCTGTGGAAGGTAAAGGTGTTTTCTCCATGTTTTGTTCATATTTGCTAAATCTAATGCAATGCTGTGCCTGGGAGAATTGTGATTACTGTTTTCTCAAAAGAGAAATAGGCCTAATTCCAATTCCCCCCCTTAGCACTTCCCCTTACCCCTACCCCTCGTTTTGCGCGTTCCCGTGAAGGGGTAGGGGTGTCCCAATTCTCTTTAGCTTGAAGGCGTAGGGAGATACCCTGTTCGAAGTATGATTTTTCAGGACCAAACTGGAAACCAAGGGGTAAGAAAATTTCCCAGAATACACCAGCCACAGCGGCAGGATAGCTGCACCCGAAAGTCAGGAGATGCAAAGATGTGTTTTTTTGTCATTATTATGAATTTTTACAACAAACAATCACATGTTTTAATAAATTCATAACTAAGTTTTACAGTCATGGTTTAAAAAAAACAACAACAAAAAAAAACGCAAAAATAAAAAATGCTAAATTTCGCTATCTGTAATCCATGATAATAACTCCTGTATAGCAGTCCCACAACATTCTGACACTCGATGACACTCGAATACCCTGTCAGAAAAGTCTAGTGACTGGGAATGAGCTTTTTACAGTGTCTGCTATAATGTTGTATCCGTGTGTTTACATAGAGGAATATGGCCACAGTGTAAATGCGGAGTATAGTCACGATCTTATTGTCACATTAGATCGCTATTATAACATGATACGCCTTCAGTGATTTCCTGAAGATAAATATCAAAAAATAAGGCAACTGGAACAACTACAGCAGTCGCGATTGTCTGATCTTAAATGAAGCAAGACATTGCGATGACATATGATGACGTGTGCAGGTGCTGTGGTGCTGTCCCATTTCTTAGGGATGAATTTTGAAGCACTTCCCCTTCACAAAATATGAAATTGAGATTGGACCATAGTCTCATTTTAGACACAGTACGCCAACTCGCCACAGCTCTAATATAAGGTTTTTGACATTTAAATTTGAATTTATTATTTGACCGTTAGAAAAGTGCGTTCTACATAGTATGAATGTGAGTAATTTCAATGGAACTCGGATGTACTGCATCTGCCATTTTATCATAATCATGTGACCCACCCATGTCAGTTGCTTCATTTCACTCCCATTCATGAATTTTCTCGCTGTGAAATATGGCATAGAGTAGCGTCCATCGGATGCGCACTTCAGAATCTAGTAATAGGTCATTCGGGTGCTTCTCACTTACTGTTTTTTAAATTCTATGAATTTGGACATACTTCTCAGCTCGCATACTCTTTTTAGTGTACTATATAGTTTGGAAGTATGCAATTTCTGCTGCAACAACAGTGCACTCTCAGAAAAAAAGGTACACGATGGTACAAATAATGTTCCTTGAGGAACAGTTTTGTACCTTTGTAAAAATTGTACCTTATATGGTACTGAAAAGACCTCTTATGATACTGTTCTGTGCCTTTTATGGTACAACTGAAGTGAAGGTACACAATTGTTCTCATATAAAAGGTACAAAAGTGTTGAACAAGTTCTTTATTACAGTATCTATGAAAATAAACATTACTGGAAAGGCAAAGTGATTTTTATGAATAATTTCCATATTAAAACAAGAAAATTTAAAAGTATGTTTAAAGATACTTATACATTTTTAGTTCTATAATACAATAATACAAAACAACTGGTAAAACATAAAACTATAGGTATTGTAAACTAAACATTTCAGGCATTTTAATAAATGTTTGGTAAGCATTTTTGACACTGTTAAGGTACCTTTCACAAAGTATACAATATTGTATCTGCAGGTTTTTAAAAACAAAGGTACATTTTGGTTTCCCATGGTACAAATCATGACCTTAAGAGGTACAAATTTGTTTCTTTTCTCAAGGTACAATTCTGTCCCATAAAAAGGTACTGCCCCAGTGACAAGGGTTTGTACCTTCTTTGGTACAACATTGTACCATTTTTTCTGAGAGTGTGTGTTCAGAGTTTTTCTTATGGTGCAGCTATGAAATTTACAAGGTGTTCTTATTGTAAGCATTTTGCAGCCTGGTTGCTTGAGTAGTTTTGGTGGTTTTTCAGACTATGGGTTTAAATCTCAACACTTGATTTATCTATTAGGCTTGTTCCTGTCTAATTGTACACAAAACATGTGAGTGTGAAACCCCCTTATAGCAAGTACCACAAATAAGTAGAATTTCTAGATGCAGATGCAAATGTGGTATGCCCTGTAAAGAGAGGGTTAAAATCTTTGATCAACTATACTGCAAACCACAGGGAAACTTGAGAGCAAGCTACAGAGCAATCTTAAGGAATTCTGGGAAATGAATCATTGCCTTCAGCTCACAGGGTGGCCTGTCATGCACCATGGAAATGTAGGGCGAGCAAAATGAACTGAATCTGTGTTTTAACAGATTTGACTTAGTAGACGCTGTTGACCCTGGATTGTCCTTTCAGAGCCCCCAGGCATCACAGTTTTAGACTGTCTGCAAATGTTGGCCATCTTTTACTCCTGAATAATAGAAATGCAGTTTTAAATCAGCCAAAAAAGTCTTGACCTGAGCTAAGTTACCTCAATTTCACAACATCAGTCATCTGTACTTCTGTAGAGACGCCAGAGATTTATATGAGATAATTACACGACTGTGTCTTCCAGCTTGTGGAAAGATCAATTCATTCAATCAATTCCATTTTTAAGAGGATATCTGAGATTACGGGCATGTGGACAGGCTCCATAAGGCTCTTAATAGGTCACTAAAATGTGTGTAAGAGGCTCTTTCGATGCCACAATCCTCTGAGTGAACTCGCATCGGCTTTCTGTTTTACCTACAAGTGGCAACACAATAAACACACAGCGCCATGGAAAGATCAGCTGGCACTTTTTTGGCCAGTTTTTCCGATTATTGTTTACCTTAATGGCCTTTATTGGCCAGTGCATGAGAAATCAATAATTTGCCACACACCTCAGTAGAAATCAATGTTTATTGGGCTCAAATCCAATGTTTAGTCCAAGGGCAAAGAGGGTGGTTTCGGACAGAGGAAAATTTGTAAAATGCAATGTCAAACAAGCAATTACCCATAAAAACAAGTCACTCATGGAGTCTTTTTATTGAATAACAGAAATAGACCCTCAGGGCCATTATAGTAAAGAAGGGCTTCTGGTTTGCAAGCAGTGCCTGTAGGCACTCTGTGTGTCTTTTATTGACTGGCCCCTAAATATGCATTATAAATGAAGACCCCTATAAAGGTCAGGATTCACCCACATTTACATGGACTAGTAACAAGCTATATATAGTCTTTTATGGATAGACATAGTCATATTCAGTGGGCATATAGGAAAAACAAATCACCATTAAAATCTCTTTATAAAACGTATTGATTTATAAAATGTTTTAGCCTCAATGCCAGCCTCAGAGAAAATTGTATTGTGATTAAAATCCGTAAATTACCTTAGAAAAATCTGAAATAAATTGACTTTAATATGTATAAAGTAATAAATATGACACAGATTGTATATAAATAACAAATCTAAAAAAGAAAATCTATATATATATGGGATATTTAAAGTTGCAAAAATAAGATAGAACGCATTGCTTTAGTGTTTTTTTTTTGTGCTTTGCTTATTTCTCATTAGTAATTAAAAAAAACAATGGTGTTAAAAGGAAGTTGTGAATTATTTATAGTCAGGATGGGCAGATATGAACTCAATCATTCATTCATTTTCTTTTCGGCTTAGTCCCTTTATTAATCTGGAGACCCCACAGCGGAATGAGCTGCCAACTTATTTAGGATTACGCAGCGGATGCCCTTGTAGCTGCAACCCATCACTGAGAAACATCCATACACACTACGGACAATTTAGTCTACCCCAGTGGTTCTCAAACTGTGGTTCGCTTATCACTAGTGGTACACAAGCTTCCTTCTAGTGGTAGCGGAGGAATCTCTGAATAATTAAAGTAAAAAGATGAACACACTTTTAAGCCTTTGACGCATACGATAACACCGATGTGATCATTAAACTGATTTTAATAGGCTAAACCTTTTATTTAAGTGGCTGACAATAATAATTATTCTTAATTAGAAGAATTAATCTGCCTTGTTTTTGAACTGTGCAGTGCTGTAGCTGCTTAATTAGGCCTACCATGCTACTGTACTTCAATACCGGTTATTATAGTGCTACTTGGAGAGACTGTTGTTTTCTGAGGTGGTACTTGGTGAAAAAAGCTTGAGAACCACTGGTCTAACCCATTCACCTATGTCTTCGGACTGTGGGGGAAACCAGAGCACCCGAAGGCAACCCATGTGAACAACGGGAGAACATGCAAACTTCACACAGAAAAGCCAACTGAGGCTTGAACCAGTAACCTTCTTGCTGTGAGGCAATCATGCTACTCACTGCATTACTGTGATGCCCAGATGTGAACACATAATTGTTGAAAAAAAACATTTGCAACCTCAATTTTAGATCTCAGTTCTGAAGGAAAGAAGTAAGTTCTGTAGAAAAGATCAGAATTCTGTATTTATATCTCTCAGTTGTCAAGTGAATAGTGTGAAAATTGTGCCTTGCTGCTAACAGTCAGTTAACAATGGTAGAAACTGGTTTATATATCTTTAACTATGATTCTCCAAACAATATAAATGATTTTCTGGGTTCTTGCATAGGCAAGAGTAAGATGCTAAATAAGGTAAACATGACAAACAGGGAAGAACTAGTCACTGAAATTCTATCCTACATTTTTCCAAGCTAGAGAACAGACAGGAGACCGCAGATATCTCGACCCTGAAAGCATTGTGTGTTTCTTATAGTTTGCATTGTTATAGATGGAAAAGTGAATAGAAATAAAATGTGTAATCATATGCTCGGTAACCGAATGTTGATTCAAAGATCATTATACAAGTGTGAAAACTAGGTCTCATCACCTCTGGAGATCTGATTGATTTACAACTTCAAGCTACAACATGAATGCTGGTGGTAAATCACATTTCCAGCTTTCGAATACTTTTGCTTAAGGTAAAAGAGCTTGCGTTTGCTCTGCTCTTTGCAAGCATGAAATCAATTTTTATTTTGCTGCAGGACTTCAATTTAAATTTTGAATAGCTATTGACTCTGATCCCATGCTTGTTTCTCTTTGTTTATGTTAGGCAAGCTAATCAGATGTTAGGATTGATTATATCCTAACAATTTGTTAAACTTCTTTATGAGCATTCTTTTAAGGTCAATCAAGATCTTTTGGAAAGATGAAATCAGTCTAGCAATAGATGCATAAACTAAAACTGTTCTTAAAAGTAACTCAGGGATTTTAGACTTGCATTGATTAGTATAACATAAATGATGTCTCTTATTGAAATGTATGCAAGGAAACCCCTGGAAGATTAACATTATTTAATAAAAAAAGGTCAAATCTGAATTTTTGTACTACGGATGGTGCTACTGTTGGTGTTGAGTGTATTCTGCTTTGATTAGTTCTGTGAGTCACTGTTATTGCCTGTTCATAAGTTGACTATGTGATGAACATTTTTTTTTCATATATTAATAGACAAATTTCAAGAGAAGCACATGCAGATGTTTTGCCGAGCCTAATTCATCATTGACAATCAGTCTAATATCCAATCAGCATAATATCAAACCCAGATAAATAACCAAGAATGTCCTACCTCTGTTATCTTTCAATTTCAGCATCCCTCCACCACAAGACTCTGCACGTTAACACCCAATTCCTATTTCAATCAGAGGCTGGGCTAGACATTGGCCTCGGACCCCTATCTCTCCCTGATGACAAGGCGAATAACACAATAAAACGTCTGAGAGCACACTACCTGAACAGCACACCAAATACGCATTTTCCTTATTTAGTCAAATATCTGTAAATCTGAAACTACAGCTCGAATAATAAAATACTGATTATGATGCTGAATTATATGGTTGGCTGCTAGAAGCAATAGCTGCCCACAGGTGTGTGCTCACAGGATGTGTTTGTGCGTGTGTGCGCGCTTGGATGGGTCAAAAGCAGAGGACCAATTTTGAGGATGTGTAAAAACCGTACTTGACGATACTCACTTCACTTTGTACCCTTCAACTACAAATTACAATTAAAAGCCACATACTGTGACAGTGCATTAGTATTTTACCTTCTGATTTGTGTTGCGGTGAAAATAGCTACAGTAGTAGCTCGCTGGGTTTAACCATCTGATATCATCAAAACAGTATACCATGCACACCTAAAATATAAGTGCATCCCAATTTGATTGTGGATTATATTTTCTTTCTTTTTTTATAGTTTAAATGTATTTTTTTATAACCTACTATAGGAGTTTCCACAAGTATTTCAGAAATAGACATAATTTGTCATAATAAACCATAGACGTCTTCATACCTGTGGTTATTTTAACATCTCACTATCTTGTTTTGTGTCATGGACAACGATCATGTCAAATCATGTCAAGATGACTGGGTTAGTAACCTTGACACATCATGGCTTGTGGCTTGCTTCTCATTAGCAGTGATATGTTTTAAAATCAAGTTTAAAATGTATTCTTTGTTTGGACAGTCTTAAATAGCCTGGCAACATATTATTCATCTGATCTTGTGACTGTTAACATATCCTTTGAATAGATGTTTATCAAATCTGAAACATTTTAAGGTTCAGAGATCAAGGTGACAGAGAAAGGGAGATCTGGCTTTTGCCATTGTTGGTCCTACATTTCAGAATAGCCTTTATCTATTAGAAAAAAGTTTACAGAATCTCTGTTCAAGGTGGAACTTAAAGAGTTTTTATGTGTGTAACATTTTTGTATTGTATGGGATTTTATTGGTGTTTTATCATTTTTTTATTTGCATAACAATGGTCTGTGACTGTTGTTGTATTGTGCTATATACTGCAAACTAACTAACTAACCAACTAAATGGTAACAGTGGTCTGATTAGGGTGCTTAAGTAGTGGTCAACAGGGTGTTGTGGTCCGAAAGGCTCACCAATGCATGAGGCCGATTAAGCCTAGGCTATTTGTTCTGAGCCAACAGAAAATCTCCTGTGGCAGAAGTCACACAAATGTTTAATGAAGATTATGTGAGGAACGCCTCACATAGTGCCAAGCTTGTATGGGTCTAAGTACTGTAGTTGCAGACCAATCAGAGTACCTTTGATGACCCCTGTCCACTTTTGATAGGTTCCACTGTTGGTAAGCTAACTTTTGGAACTGGAGGAAGGGAAGATTTTGATTTGAGGAGCAGTTATTTCTCCTTTACATCAGTTTGACTTGAGAACATTGGACTCATTTTCCAGTTGACGTCTGATACAAATTCTGAGCAAACCTGTAAAGGAAGTAAAAGTATATTAATTTATACTGGTGGTATTTCTAGCTTTTCCATGGAAAATGTAAGAATGTGTGTGGTATGACACTTTAGCTAAGAGAAAACAATATGTAGAGGATGTTTTCCCTCGATTATGAAAAAGGTGCCAAAGATGTCAGAGTCTGCTGTGGCGTCTGTCTGCCAGAGGCTCCACCAAGCGGTCTATGTAATGAGAGAATGTTTGCATGCAAACACTAAACAAAACATTTGTTTTTCTCAAGCTCGGCAAATAGAAAAATATGCAATGCTACAAACCGCTCATATACTTTTCAAGTGCGAATAATAATTACTTGCTTTTTTCAGCTGTAATTTAGACGAGTGAGTTATGGGACTTACACTTAAAAGACACACTTGCACTGCAGTACAAACACGCTTAATGAATGCAAGATGCCTGCTATTTTTACTTACGGTTCTTTTGTGCTATATATACTGACGGAGTGCTTGAAATTAAAACCAGCACACAATTACCCTGATCATTTTAGTCAAAACTGAATAGTTTAGGTTTGCACATCTGAACTTTTTTTGCTGTATAATCAAATGTTTGCTTGCCATTTGCATGGGATGTGCACATGTGAAAAAGTAGACAGAGCTCTGATGTGACTTTTTGTGCAGTTAGGGTGTCTGGTTGTCAGACTGTCTCGTATCAAGCAGATGAATTCCATGTTTGATTTTATTTTCATTTATTTAACTTGTTCCCAGATATGAAAGTACGCCAGTGCAGTAAAGATCTGCACATTGACAGTGCTAGATGTGGTTATTTCCACATAATAATTCAAATAAAGTTGTCTTTCCTTTAGCTTTCAATGTTTTATGCTCATATATTCAGTTTGGAGGGGCTCAATCCCACAGGTTTTCAGCTGCTGCTGAAATAGATCACAACATCCGAATGACTTCCTCGGCCAAGGGCCTGTGAGTTTCAAGGTCTGCTGTTTTTTTCTTTGATCCACACTGTGGTCATCTGAGAATTTCTCCTTGCTTTCTCAGCAGTGCAGTGCATGCAGGTGGAGTGGACTTTCAGTCATTCGCTACAGATTTGAGCACGTCTGAGGACCAGCGTAAGCATTTTCCAACATGGCAGCCCTCTGGGACAGCGCAATACTTTGATATGAAAATATCACACTTGGCTGAAACATTTGCAGTTGACCAACTACTAGAATAACTGGAGATTTCTTGTGTTATCAGAGGTTAGCTGGAGTTGGGTGGATCGATAACATGTTCCTTAAAAGCGACTCAGACTCAGCATTTCTGCATGTTTCATGTCACTTTAAAGGGATACTTCACCCTAAAATTATAATTATGTCAACATTTACTCACCTTTTACTTGTTCCAAACCTTTATGGGCTTCTTTTCGGTTAAACACAAATGAAGAAATTTTGAAGACAGTTGGAAACATGTAACCATTGACTTAAGTTTTGTCTGAAGTAGAAGAAGGTAACACTTCAAAATAATGTCCAATAGTTAATGTTAGTTAATGTATTTCCTAACATAAACAATTAGTAATAGATTTATTTCACCTTTGTTAATGTTATTTAGGTTAAATATCGTTCATGTTAGTTAACATATTTTGATTTTAATAAAGCATTAGTAAATATTGAACTATGAATAATAAATGCTTTACAAGATTATTCAGATTATTACAGTAGTTAATGTTAGTAATGAGCCATTTTTCTAAAGTGTTATCCAGAAGAATGTGCAATTAAAAGTTTTGATTAATAAATAATCTGTCACTATTAGAATAATTAGTGTAAAAATGTATAACGGTTTGTTATTTTACTGTGAGGGTTATTTGAGCTGGAATCTTCTGTGAATTGTATGTGTAGAAACCTGCATTTCTAGGAGGAAGAAGAGGAAACAATGGTGGACATTTTACCATGACAATGATCCCAAACACAGCCAAGCAAACTCTCAACTGCTTTCAGAAAAAGAAAATAAAGCAGCTACTTTGGCCCAACCAATCACCTAACTTGAATCCAATAAAAAAATAAGATCTTAAACAAAGCCCATCATGAGAAAATGTAAATGAACCTTCATGATTTAAGAGACAGAAGTCTGGGGGGGAAAAAATCACACCTGAGCAATGCATGCAACTCCATCCTTCCTATAAGGCATCTTGAAGCTGGCTTTAGCAAAAAAGCCTTTTGTATAAGTATTAAATACATGTCTGTAGTTCAGTGCCCTGTCCTTGAGTGAATTATTACACACCAAAAATATCAGATTTTTTAAAAATTTATTTGGATATTTAGTTTGGATATTTATTTATTTATTTATTTTTGTTTAGTTTAGTTGTTTACAGGGTCAATGGACATTAATAAACATTACTGTAAAATGTGCCAGAATCAGCCAAAAATGGCTAATGGTCCCCAAACAGAATGTTAAAGTCACACCTAAAATAGAAGCATACACAGCATAATAACATAGAATACATTATCATATATAAAATACAGTAAAAAGAGTAAAAAACAGAAACAGACTGATGTAGGCAAAAAAAGACAAAGCCACGAATAAACAGTAAAATTAATGTCAAGAAATACAGTACTAATGCTGACAATGCTGATTTGTCAATAACCAATTTTTGACATGAAACTGAAAAGAACGAAAGGGAATGACCTTCTGATTGTTGGTGGGATGGAGTTCCATTCCCTAGCAGCTTTCACTGAAAATACTGACTGAATTAATTTTTAATTTTATTTTTTTACAAAATCTGGCATAATTTCAAGTTATAAGCTCTTTTAGAAATATATTTACAAGGACAAGATGTGTTCAGTACTTATTTTACCCGCTGTATACATATTAGGGGTGAAACAGTTCACAGAAGTCATGCTTCAGTGGGTACCTCAGTTTTGGTGTCACAGTCTGATACGGGTTCAGTACAACAGGAATAAGAAACAAATCCCCAGAGCTTGCTTTTCTTTCTGTTTATTTTGAACAGGCAGATGTGTTTTGCCACATTCAGCTACACAACTGAACGGTTTCCTGTGATATAAAAGTACAACATTAATAGAATAATAATATATATGAGTAAGCTTCAAAACTGAAATCTCTTTTAGTGAAAATGCTAGCACAAAAGGTCCATCTTAATGCAGATTCAGTGGACAACTCATGTATACAGATAATATAAAGAAAGGACCAGACTGTTTTTTGTGCTCTCAAGATAGGACAGCATCTTATAATTCCATTCATTCAATTTCTTTTCAGCTAAGTCCCTTTATTAATCTAGGGTCGCCACAGCAGAATGAACCCCCAACTCATCCAGCATATGTTTTACACAGTGGATGTCCTTCCAGCTGCAACCCATTACTGAGAAACATCCATACACACTCACTCACACACAAACACAAGGGACAATTTAGCTTCCCCAATTCACCTATAAATGCCAACTGAACCAGGTGAGGTTCGAACCAGCAACCTTCTTGCTGTGAGGTGATTTTGCTACCCATTGCACCACCGTGACGCTCCTTATAATTCCATTAATTCCAGATTTGATAGACGTGTGATTATTATACACATACCTCTTTTGCAGAGCCTTACACATAAGCACCATCTTTTTTTAAGATGCTAGCTTAAAACAGTGAACCAATCAGTGAAACAATTAGAAGAACTCAAAGTGTTGCTAGCTTCTGCTGTAGTAAGTTTGCATGACAATGGTTTTATTTGATGGCAACATAGTAGAGAAGCAGCTTTTTAAAAACCATTCCTAAACACTGCATTTACATTTTTAGACGCAAAGATGCTTTCTGCATGAATGGCTCTTAAGTTGTGACTTAGGAGACAGGGATTTCTGCACGGACTTTATTGGAAGTACATAAACTGAATCATGATGGGTGTACAATGATGGTTCAGGACAAATTCATGTACTGTTATAGCTCTAATGGCTCATTTCCACTGAGTGGTACGCTTGGGACCCTTTGCGAAGGGTGACTAAGAAGTGGTACGATATGGTACGGTTAGGTACGCTTTTTAAGGCCGTTTCCGCTGTCTAAAAGCGTACCGAACCGAACCGTACCGTACCACTTCTTAGTCACCATTTGCAAAGGGTCCCAAAGAGTGACTAAAAGGTGGAGCTAGACACGCAGCTGAACGCCATTGGCTTACAGAGATATGTCATTTGCTTGCACAACAAGCATGTTTAATACACAGCCGAGAGACAATGCTCCGAAATAATATCAGCATATAATAACGAGCCATGGTCGACCCGAGCTTAAACAAAGCTTGTCGTCGTCTTGAACAGCCACAAAGCCGAGAAGAAGAGCAGATTCTTATGGGTTACGAGCCCATAAGCTCGAGCGCGAGAGGTTTCTGTTTGTGTCTTGAGCTCGCGTGCGTGTCAATATTTAAAATAACAAAGTTCTTAACCTGGATTATTATAAACTCGGAATGACGTAATTACTCTCTAACGAGAGAATAATGACGGAGAGGCTACATGTACTGGTGAAGATAAAAGATACAGATGAGAGGTTTACACTGACTGGGGGCTATATTTCGTATTGTTTTTGAACCTAAATAAGGACTAAATGTCTGCTGTGTTTAGTTTTTCTGTAATTTGGTAACATCAGAGACTGTGTGGGGCTGTATGTGTTCATATATGCTGCATTTATTTATTTATTTGATATTATCGCGGACAGTAGGCTATTTCGCATCATTGATCTGCAGTTATAATCAGGTCATGTTCAGTCAGTAATGAACATTTCTACACCAGTGTTTATGTGTATAATAAAGCATCTGTTTTGTGAGGAGTGCTTCTCATATGATTTGTGAACGACCCATAAAGCTTTACTGTAAACATTTACTCGAGCAAAAATGACGTCGACTGAAACTTTCTGTCGTACACCACGCCCACCAAAAGAGTACCTGTTTGCAGTGGAAACACAAGCCTGATACAGGTGACCCGTACCGACCCGTACCGTACTGTATCACTCAGTGGAAACGGGCCATAATATATAACATGGCATATACTTTATTGCATATAGAGGTCCTATGTAACACCATTAGTAATGAAGAAAGTATGTTTGTGTACTTAGACTGTGAGTTTCTTAAAAGTTTGTCTAATGTGCCTCTAAGGATCTCCATGGTAAGGCTCATTATGGAGATGTGCCTAATGGTAATGTCAATACTTAGCACTGTACAGAGGGTTGGTGAAACAGAGCTACCTTTGCAAAGTGTTTTCATTTATTTATTTTTAATTACCTTTCATTCTTGTTCCATATACTATCCCACAGTTTATGTTCGTTCAAATATTTTTCTCCCTCTTTCTTCGTTTTTGTATTCATCCTTTTGTTGAGGAAATTCCTGATTCAGCAGTAATATTTTGTCCTGCAGCCAGACTTCTTTTCTCAGTTAATACATCTCTAAGACAAAGCCATTTAATACGGATATATCCATCCGAGCAGATCATACATTGCCAGGAAATGCATTTCCTTTGTGCAGACATGAGCTAATTAGCAATCAGCTTAAGCTTTGACTAGCAGAGGTTAATCGCTCAATACACAATCAACCTGCAGGAGAGAAGCAGCATGAATCCCCATTAATGTCCAGCGGTGGCCTGCCTGATCACTTCCTCTGCTCTTGATCACCACATATTGATTTTACTCTCCTTCTAATTGAACTCAAGTTCATTACATGCAATTAAATTCATGAATGATGAATTAGTACAGTCACATTTGCTGTTATTCTTTTTTGTTTATGCATATCTATCTATCTATCTATCTATCTATCTATCTATCTATCTATCTAT
>CAIGQQ010038941.1:4478984-4489476 GCA_903798035.1 Danio albolineatus | reverse complement strand
ATCTATCTATCTATCTATCTATCTATCTATCTATCTATCTATCTATCCATCCATCAGTCCATTCATCCATCCATCCATCCATCCATCCATCCATCCATCCATCCATCATTTGTTCCTTAATTATATCCATGATGTTGTTCTTTTGTTTATTCTGTTGTTTGTTCTAGAACACATATTATGTCCACATGTCCATCTATTGTTTTTTTCTGCCGATCGTTTGTCAATTTGTCATATATTTATTTATTTTAAATTATTTAAACATCAAAAGCAACACTTTTTAATCATGCAACTAGAGCTGGTGTCAAGTAACAACATTTATTCTGGTGTTTAAACCTAGTAAAAAAAATATTATTTTCTTCCATCCTTTTATTTTACATTGTTTAATAGTATTTTAAGATTATTACTTTTTTGTTTTGTTTTGTTTTGTTGCACTTTTATATGTGCAATTACTTTCTAAAGTATATATGTCAGACAAACACTGCCACTGTCTAGGTATTGTTTATGGTATTTGAAGTTTCTAATGTCAGTTTGTGAGGAGCCTAATCAGTCAGCTGGGTCAGTGAATCATCTTGTGTGTATATAAGTAGTAGTCTTTGCGCTGTTTCACTACCTCATCTTTACAGTTTTTTTTTTTTTTTAATGTCTTTAAAAGGAGGGGGAGGGGGATTCATACTTGGAGTTCGAGTCAAGCCCTGAGCCTCCTCCAAGGATGGGAGTTTCAAGCTATCTTCTGGGGTTGACAGCTTGTGCCTCCCAACGCCAAAATTGTTTACCATTTTGACGTGATTGATTGAGCTGGTGAACTTGTGAAAGTGTGTGTTTGCGTGTGTTTTATTTAAATACTACTCCTGCCACAAACAAACAAATCAACAAACCAATACAGTAAATAAATGTAATAACTTTTTCTTTGTTACATTATGTACAAAATCTTTTGAAATGTGTTCAGTTAGTAAGGGCCCTATCATACACCTGGCGCAATGCGGCGCAAGGCGCTACGCAAATGTTATTTGCTAGCTTCAGCTTGCCACAAGTGTCATTTTGACGTTTTGCACCATGCTGTTTGAAAAACAAATGCATTGATGCTCATATGTGCAGCCTTAGGCGTTCTGGTCTAAAAAGGAGGTGTGTTAAGGTGCATTGCTGGCGCGTTGCTATTTTGAGTGTGCAATAGACTAGCTCAAAGCAGGTCTAAAGTCCAGTGCAGAGCGAGTTAGTTGTGTGTCTTGCTTACACATTGCTTAATACACACAGAATGAAAGGATGAAAATATTACAATAATTATTACTTTATACATAAGTAGAAAAACTACTGTCTGCATGCCTTCTTTACCTCAGGGGGCTTTTTTTGGTTTATTAATGACAACTTGCTTTTGTATAATGTTATTATTATTAGTATTATTATTTATTATATGAAAATTCATGTTTGTTTTAGGGCTGTGCAATTAATCGCAATCACAAAAAAAAAATCACAATTTAAGCACATGCAATTTCTAAATAGCAAAGGCTGCAGTTTTATCTATTAATTTATTTAGATTTTTGTTCACGTTCTTGTGCGCATGATTTTCATATGTTAACCAATCAGAGCTGACGCAGAACACCGGGCAATTACAGCTATGCTGAGCTGGAGAAAGATGTAAGCCATTCAGAGCTCACTCCGAGCACAACGAAGTTGAGCGGGAGAACCGAATAGGTGGTTTTGATTTATGTTCGTTTTTATTTATTGTTATGACTGCAGTTGAGGTTAGTTAATCTTTATTTTTTCATGTTGTCTGTTTTTAAGACAATTTATTACAGTTTTGTTTATCAAGCAGTTCGTAGTACTGTGTACAGCATGTGTTTAACTAGAAGTGAGCTTAGTTAATCTTAATTTATTTTATGTTGTCTGTTTTAAAGACAATTTTACTACAGTTTTCTTTATTAAACTTAATACTATGTTATTTCATTATGAAATGTTTTGTTACACACTTCTTGTGCACTAAATACATTTAGAATGTTTGTCTTTCAGAAAATCGCAATATGATTATTTTTTGTCCATATTGGACAGCCCTAATTTGTTTTATTAAAAACAAGCTTAGATTTGTCCACTTGTCAGGTTTTAGACCATATGAGGCATAGCATGTGTGTTTGGATATAAGTTTTTGGAGCACAATTCATTATTATTGTTCATTTATTGGTTTGCTAGAAATTAGAACTGAATTTAGAAATAGTTTTGAAACAAATCTTTGCGCTTAACAAACAAAATTAAATATGTAAATTAACGGATATCTGTGAGCAGATTCCTTATCCATGAAAGAGAGAAAGAGAAAGTTAAGGCCTGTTGGAGGCAGCTCATTCATGGAGCAACTGACTCTTAAAGGGAATGGGAGATGAGACTCTGATTGGTTTATTCCCAAAACATGCCCATAACTCATTAAGAGAGTAAGTTCAACCCTGTTAGACCATGCTTGTTTTTCCGTCCTTAAAATAGCAAAGGTGGTTTCGGCTCCCTTAATGCATATGCGCCCTGCGCTTCAGACTTTGCCCTTAGATTGTAAAATAGAGCCCTAAGTGTTTTACTTCATTCTTTTCCCTAGCAGTTCCTCGATACAAAGTTTTGGGGCATCAGAGTTACAACATATTAAGTTGCTCCACATCAAAATTCTGTGTGGAAATTATGAATTAATATTCAAAAGTAAAACTGATATAGTTGCTAAATCTCTCTCTCTTTCTCTCTCTCTCTCTCTCTCTCTCTCTCTCTCTCTCTCTCTCTCTCTTTTACATTCAGTTTCTACTCCACTGACCATCAACGCCTGATACTGCTTAAATTGTTAGACTCATTACTTGTGAGCAGTACGCTTTGGCTATGGTCAACTGAGCACCACTTCCACATTTCCATTCCAGGGAATTGACCTGGATTTAGTCATACACACTGAGAATATGCTTTGGTTATGAACTGTGAGTCCAGAGCTTCTTCCCTCGACTCGGAGGCTCATGTGACACTCGCTTTGATCTGCTATGAGGTTCAACAGAGCGTTGCTTTCACCTTTTACCCCGTCTGCACCCACGCTCAGTAAAGGCCTGTCTCTGAGCTCTATTAATGGGAGGAAATGAAGGTTTTGTGAACCCTGACTTTGTCTGAGGTTACCCAGGAAAGTCTATTCATTAACATACTAGAGTCTGCGAGTCCTGTCTGCTTTTTTAGATACACTCATCTGCAGATCCTCACGTCTGGGCTGCAAATGTAGCCGTAATCATATGGACTTCATAACTGCTGCTGTCATAGGGGTAGCGGGATAAGAGAATTGGATTGTGCGCTTGACAGTTTAAAACCTCAACCTCCAGAAGCGGCTTTTGATGGTTTGAATGACAGGTTCACTCTTGTGATGTCTCAAACATGCAAGCTATATCGGTTTCCAGCAGTGTCCTGTGACGTTTATTACCTGAAATTGAGTTTATTAACCTGGCAGCTGATAACATTATTATGCTTTTTCATTCTTTTAGAATGAATTATTCCTTTCAAAGTGCACTCAGTATTTAATCCCACAAGCCAGACTTGTATTATCGAATGACTTCCACAAGAAGTCCATCTCGGAGAGTGATTTATTATTTCCTGTGAGAACTACAAAGGTGGAGATGCAACAGTTTTGTCCTTTTAAAGGGAGTTCAACACATAAATCATTTATTTTCAAACCACATTGTTCCGGTGTTGTCATGCAGAGAACAAATACCGATGGGAAACACGCAGAATAGTTTTCAGTCAAATTAAAAGGAATCAGAGAGAGAGGAAACAACTATTTTTAAATATATAATCAGACTAGTTGCTCTTTCTTGTTTGCACTGCTGACATGCTGAGTTAATTGATTCATGAAGTTTTTGAGTGTTGCATGTAAAGCATGTTAGATCTTCTGGTAATCTTCAGCATAGATCTCTGGAAGGAGTGACCCGTGCAACAAAATGGGATTAGAAGGTGATTTGCCCAGGAGAAATCCATAGCATAATTTAACCTCTGCTCCCCTGCACCCATTCCAGACAGTGATGGGTGAATTCTCCAAATTTGCAACAGACTGTTTTAGAAGCCACGTTATTTGTTTTTTCATTCTTTTGTTTCATCATTGACTAGTTTGTCTTTGAAGTACCAACATTCTTGTGCAGTCTGAAAATGATTAGCTTGTGTCAAAACAGTTCAAGTACAGTGTTCTCTCACTTGAGTTTCTGTCTCACAGTTTTGGATGGAGAGTGTGGCTGGCATTTAAAATAATGTTTGGCCACAAAATGATTTATTGACCCTTGAGTTGTTCCAAATCTGTTTGCACAAAATTGCATGTTTTGAGACATGTTGATTAGCAACATTTTTCAGAAAGCCTGTAGGGTCTTATAATTTAAAATCTCTTATTTTCACTTTTTAGAAATCATATTTCATGTTCTGCTAAAAAAATGAAATATGAAATGGGAATGGAATGAGGTTAAGTACATCAAGACCAAAGCCAACATTCCAATATCAAGCCAAGTGGTTCTCTTTGCTTAGTTGTTCTATTCTGTGCTGATCTCGGCCAGTCAGCAAGCATAGAGTTTTTATTTTCCACAGTAGTGTTGATAACGCCGCTCCTTGGAATGCAATACAAATGCGTCAACCATTGCCTTGGTATTGCAAGTGTAATGTAAACAATGATATGGACAACAATCAGAAATTTCTGTTTTAGGACTGTTTTTTTCCTGATATTAATTTTGTTTAATAACAAAAATAAAGGAAAATAAATAAATAGATAGGATGCTTCCGCTTAGGCAGCTATGGAGAAAGTCAGGAAACAGAGTGGAGAAGTCACACACATGCACACTACCAGTCCAGCACAGTTCAGCAGTGTTGTCTAATCATTCCGCTTAGACAGCTATGGAGACAGTCAGGAAACAGAGTAGAGATGTCACACAAATGCACGCTACCAGTCCAGCACAGTTCAGCAGTGTTGTCTAATCATGCCTAAAAAAAAAAGGGGGGTTGTAATCGTGCTGTATGAGGCTGATGTCCAAACCGTATTGCAACCATCCCTGATCATTCTTAAAGTCATTCTATTGGAAAAGCAGCTGGAGGTTTTTTTTTTTTTTTTTTGTGAACCCTACCTTTAATGTTAATAATTGAGGTAAACTATCAGCTGTTGTTTATAGTGTGGCAATAGATGTCACGTATAATTGTATTCCATCTCACCCTGCTAACAAATAACTGAATAATGCACATAATCAGTACCTGTGATGATCATCGTCATAGTAGAGATCTCATAAATGACAATATAAGTAAATTACACATAGAAATATTTCCAAATATTGCTAATATGGCTGTTTAAATCCAAATTCTTTATTAAAATAGCAGTGCTACATGTAACGTGTAATATGTAACAGTTGAATGACTGACTGTTAATAGCAATGGTGATATTTCTTACAATTAAATTATTAGTGAAAGCAGATGTGTAATAGAAAGACAACAGAGCCTGTAATGTCCTGCCTACCAATTGATCAAAGCATCTAAAATGGCATCTAAAATAATAACAGTGTGAAGTTTAATGAGATAATTAATTAATTCCATGAAGAAAACAAATGTCACACATTATGATAAAGTAATATAATATTGAAAAGAGGAAATGCCCCTGAAATGAGTTTTTCAACAAGACAAGACACTAAAAACACAAGTAATCTAGCAACATCTTGCTTTCATGCAAATAAGGACTTAGGTAATGGAGTGACCTGCTCAATCCCCTGACCTCAACCCAAGTGAAAACTTGTGTGGGGTGTCAATAAAAAAATTATTTCTGAAGGAAAACCTAAACTTAACATAAACTGCGGGATGCAATTTGTTCATTATGGACTGAAATACCAGTTTAATGGTTAATTTTAACAGCAATTTTGGCAATATTTTGAAATCCTAATCCTACCTAATACCTAATCTAACATTTTACCTTACTAACCTATACTAAGCAGCAAAATAGTAGTTTATTGAGCTAAATGTAAAAGTTACTGGTTTGTTAATAGCGAGAATTCTTTAAAATAAAGTGTGGCCTTCTACTAATACTCTAATGACTTCTAGTTGACTTATATTTACAAAGTTACTAATATAATCAACAGAATATCCAAAGGAGACCTGAAAACTGAACACTCAGTTTCACTTAAAAATACATAACATTACTAAAGTAAAGTGTGTTGACAGCAGAATTGCAGAACTACAGAACACAGTCACAGTTCTATCAACTCCATGCATCGTGTCACTTTGGAGCAGCAGAGCATGAACATCTCCATTATTTCATCTCCACAAGGATGCACATGATAATTAAACCGCAGGGGCAGGAAGTCTTGAGTAATGCCCCGCTCCTCCACCTCAGGCTGGGGGAATTTCCTTTTGTCACACTCTGCTTGCCAGGTAAACAAGGCTGAATAGAAGAGCAGGAAAGCTGCTGAAGGAGGGACAGATGAAGCGCAGGGGAAGTGAAGAGATTTCACACTCACCAGGCTAAAGTGGGCCTCCGCTAACCAGTCACTCTGGATCACTGCGGATCAGTGGGGTGGGAATGTATGGGAAATACAGGTGCTACAGGTTTCAATTGATGCTTGAGGCAAATAGTGGCAGGGAGTCATTTTTATTTATTTATTTATTTATTTTTCAAGTGGACATGCTGGTGCTGAGATGTTGTCAGAATTGATGCAGTGACTTGGAAGCTGAATGATTGCAGTGCTGTTGAAACTGATGCAGTTATTTAGGACATTTGAATGTGATGATGAGCACTTCTTTGAGATTTGTAAAAAATTATAAACCCATAAGGTATTATAACTAATTTCTGCTCTTGAACTCAAAGGGCCCCTATAATACACACAGCACAATGTTGCACTAGGTGTGAGGCAATTTATTAGTTTATTTATTTTAGTAGTTTCAGCCTGGAGCAGGTATCATTTTCACATCCTGCACCATATTGTTAGTATAGCAAAGGCATTGCACCCGTTTGTGCACCCATGAGCATGCTGGTCTGAAAAGGAAGTGTGGCACATGTTTGGCTTGTTGTTATTCATTCATTCATTTTCTTTTCGACTTAGTCCCTTTATTAATCCAGGGTCGCCAAAGCGGAAGGAACCGCCAAGTTATCCAGCATTTGTTTTGCAACCCATCTCTGGGAAACATCCATACACACTCAATCACACTCATACACTACGGACAATTTTGCCTACCCAATTCACCTATACCACATGTCTTTGGACTTGTGGGGGAAACTGGAAAACCCGGAGGAAACCCACGCAACCACAGGGAGAACATGCAAACTCCACACAGAAATGCCAACTGACCCAGCCGAGGCTCGAACCTGCGACCTTCTTGCTGTGAGGCGAACATGCTACTCAGTATGCCACCGTGGCACCCGGCGTGTTGTTATTTTGATGCAATCAAACTAGACCAAGTCACTGAACAACTAAAATGTGATCTAAAGTCAATGACACAGGTTTATTTATTTATATGTATTACTGATAGGCAGGTCCAAAAAGTGCATACATGTTGCTTATTACCCACACAGGAATGTGTAGGAGCACAGTAATGTTTTTAAATATGAAAATGAAAGGATTAACATGTAAAATATTGTAAATGTATTTATAAATATATCAACTGCTACCTCTTCCCAAGCCTTATTCATCTTATGGGGCTTTGGTTGAATTCAGCTTGTACTGTACATGGTCTGCTCATGCTTTACTGTGCATCCAGAAAGTATTCATAGCGCTTCACTTTGTCCACATTTTTTTATGTTACAGCCTTATTCTAAAATGGATTCAGTTCATTTATTTCCTCAATTCTACACACTATACCCCATAATGACAATGTGATTTTTTTTTAAATTGTTGCAAATTTATTAAAAATAAAAAAGCTGAAAAATGTTTACAGCCTTTGCCGTGAAGCTCTAAATTGAGCTCAGATAAATTCTGTTTCCACTGATCATTCTTGAGATGTTTTAGCAGCTTAATTAGAGTTTACCTGTGGTTAATTCAGTTGAATAGACATGATTTGAAAAGGCATACACCTGTCTATATAAGGTCCCAGGGTTGACAGTGCATGTCAAAACTCAAATCAAGCATGAAAACAAAGATATTGTAGACCACCGAGACAGGATTGTCTCAAGGCACAAGGCTGGGGAAGGTACAGAAAAAAATCTGCTGCTCAGAAAGTTCCAATGAGCACAGTGACCTCCATCATCCGTAAGTGTTTGGAACCACCAGGACTCTTCCTAGAGCTGGCCGGCCATCTAAGCTGAGAAGGGCCTTAGTCAGGGAGGTGATCAATAACCCGATGGTCACTCTGTCTGAGCTCCAGCGTTCTTCTGTGGAGAGAGGAGAACCTTACAGAAGGACAACCATCTGTGCAGCAATCCACCAATCAGGCCTGTATGGTTGAGTGGCCAGACGGAAGCCACTCCTTAGCCTGGAATTTGCCAAAAGTCATCTAAAGGACTCTCAGACCACAAGAAAGTAAATTATCTGGTCTAGTGAGACTAAATTTGAACTCTTTGGAGTGAATGCCAGGCGTTACGTTTGGAGAAAACCAGGCACCGCTCATCACCAGGCTAATACCATCCCTACAGTGAAGCATGATGGTGGCAGCATCATGCTTTGGGGATGCTTTTCAGCAGCAGGAACTGGAAGACTAGTCAGGATAGGGGGAAAGATGAATGCAGCAATGATTCAGAGTGCTCTTGACCTCAGACTGGGGCAACAGTTTATCTTCCTACAGGACAATGACTCAAACTGCACCGCCAAAAAAAAATCCATGGAGTGGCTTCACAACAACTCTGTGGATGTCCTTGAGTGGCCCAGCCAGAGCCCAGATTGAAATCTAATTGAACATCTCTGGATAGATCTGAAAATAGCTGTATATTGTAGCTTCCCATCCAACGTGACAGAGCTTGAGAGGTACTGCAAAGAGTAATGGGCAAAAATTTCCTAAAGACAGGTGTGCCAAGCTTGTGGCATCATATTCAATAAGACTTGAGGCTGTAATTGCACCTAAAGATGCATCAACAAAGTATTGAGCTAAGGCTATGAATACGTATGTACATATGCTTTTTCAGGTTTTTATTTTTAATAAATTTGCAACTCTTTCAAAAAATATTTATTTCACATATGTCATTGTTGGGTATTGTGTGTAGAATTTGGAGAAAATAAATAAATTTAATCCATTTTTGATTAAGGCTGTAACATAAACAATTGTGGAAAAAGTGAAGCGCTTTGAATACTTTGCGGATGCACTGTATCCTTTAACTTTAGTGCTATGACGTTACACACGAGCAGATCCATTTCATAGTTAGTGAAAAAATTCATTTTTTATTTCAAATTTGCCATTCCGCAACTGCAGCTCGCTCTTAAAGAGAATGGGAGATGAGACTAATGGAGATGATAATTGGTTTAATGTAAGTTACTCCTAAAACACACATTTTATTTTAATTAGTCTTTACACACATGGGCCTAGTATACATAATTTTGTTTGATTTATGATTTGAACATTTTTGAAATGACTATTATCATTGTTTACTTTTTACTTTTATTATACAAGTTATATTTTTCATAATATTTATATATAGTTTACAAAGTTGGGATATATTCTCTGATGTTCTCTGTAAGCAAACATTGAAACTGTTTTGTTTTGTTTTGTTTTGTTTTGTTTTGTTTTGTTTTGTTTTGTTTTGTTTTGTTTTGTTTTGTTTTGTTTTGTTTTGTTTTGTTTTGTTGTTTTGTTTTGTTTTGTTGAAAATTGTACATCCCAATGCTTTTATTTCACAAAGTGATTTTCACCTCAGTGAGACAATTAAGAGGGAGCAGTCGATAGACTTCACTTCCCTCATTGATATTCTGCCAGGAGAAGAAATATAAAAGCAAATTAAACTCATTGCAGAAATCCAGCAGCACTCCATTCACAATACTGTAAAACACGCATGAATGGAGAAACACGACAGGGCCGAGGACAAGAGGAGAAAAGAGAGAGCAAACTAAATTTATGTCCCGTTGACAGCATGCAGGTGTGTGCCAAAGCAGAAAATCTATGGGGATTGATCGCAGAAGCTGGAAGTTGTGGATTGTGCTCTATTCAGCTTTTCACTTGCATTTACTGCAGCATCAGAAGGACCTTGATCATAGTTACAACTAACTGTTAATTAAGACATCTGATCAGACCTCGTAGTCTTACTAGTGCAATGAAAAATATATATTTTTTAATATTTCAAAATATAATCGTATTGTTGTATTTAGTTACACAACTAAATCAAAGTATATTTGTATAGCTGTACATACTGTTGAAATCAGAAATATGAAACCCCCTTTGATTTTTTTTTTTTCATATTTCCTAAATGATGTCTAACAGAGAAAGGAAATTTTCCCAGTATGTCTGAAAATATTTTTTTCTTCTGGAGAAAGTCTGATTTGTTTTATTTGAGCTATAATAAAAGTAGTTTTTATTATTAAAAAAAAATATATATATATATTTTAAGGTCAAAATTGTTAGATCG
>CAIGQQ010038941.1:4467665-4478584 GCA_903798035.1 Danio albolineatus | reverse complement strand
ATGTCTGATAATATTTGTTCTTCTGGAGAAAGTCTTTTTTGTTTTATATCGGCTAGAATAAAAGCAGTTTTCAACTTTTTTAAAGCCATTTTAAGGTCAAAATTATTATCCCCTTTAAGCTATTTTTTTTTTCAGTAGTCTACAGAACAAACCATCATTATACAATAACTTGCCTAATTAATCCAACCTGTTAACCTAACCGGTTAAACCTTTAAATGTCACTTTGAGCTGTGTAGAGGTTACTTGAAAAATGTCTAGTATTTACTCTCATCATGGGACAGATAAAATAAATCTATTAAACAGAAATTGGGGAAAAAATAAACGGGGTCTAATAATTCAGAGGGGTTAATGAGTCTGACTTCAACTATAATTAATACAGTTTTACATGACATAAATTTATTTTACACTAAAATATTTCTGAATTTCTTAACCATTTATAAAATCTAATGGATATTAAAATGTCCATTCACATCCACACACACCTCATATATTGTTAAATATATTTTGTAACCGTGAGACTCCTGTGTAGGTTCAGTAATTACATTTTTATGGCAAATAATATGTTATTTTCATGGTCTTCAAAGTGAAATAACATAAACCAAGGAGGCTAAGAATAATGCACATTTTCGATTAGAGTTTTTTGCATCTAAACTCTTTATACATTTATACAACAGATCTGTCTGGTTCTCGAATCTGACTGGCTGATAATTCTGCAATAACCGCACTAGTACAGCCTCCTCTGTATTACTCCGTCCACATAGAGTGACAGCATAGCAATAAACTCACTACAGTTTGACAAATATTGCAGCTGTTGGACAACATAATGTACTTTTGAGGCTTTTTTAGGCAAAAATGTATTTGTTTAGATTGCAACTATACAGTTTATTTATAAGGATAGTGCCTATTTTAGTGCCATATTTATAATTTTGGAGATAGAATGAGTCGGCATCCATCAGCCTGTCATACTGAGCAGAGCAAAGATGATTGACATTCACCACAAGATGGCGACAGAGATTGCATAATAAGCCCTTAGAGGAGAAAAAAACCTCATGAGTAATTTCTAACTATAGCAGATAAAATCATTATAAAACAGGTAAGAGACATTCGATCTCTCTCTTTTGTATTTTGTAGTGCTGTATACCATAGTAGTCTGGTAATGTTTGCTTTGTTAAGGCTTTTCCGGGGTTAATTATTGTAATATCCCAGTTGCAACAGATAAATACTGGAAAGGCTTTGTAGACTGATGGTATGTCGTTCAGCCTTATAATCTTAAAATGTGAGCAAAATATCCTGTTTTGTCATCACTTTAGACATTACACTAGAGAATCTCTCAAATACTTGCTCTAAATTGACATTTGTGAAGTTTCTGCTGTTCTGCAGATGTGAATGAATGGTGGAAGAAAGTTGTTCCTCATACAAAAGGATTTTTAGACTCTCTGTGTTTGATTTTCTTTTTTTATGTACACAATAATGACAATAATAAAATTGGTTTTAAATATGCTAAACATATTTTGTTACTGTGAAGTGATATATATATATATCACTTCACAGTTACAAAATATGTTTAGCATATTTAAAACCAATTTTAGCCTATTTAATTATTATTTATTTATAAAACTGTGTGGGAATTGTAGCCTGAGGCCTGGTTTGGATCTTGGGAATGGCTATTAGATGTTGGCTGGATCTGTAGAGCTTTTGTTTGCTGGAGCTCAGAGGTGATCTACTGTTTTGTTGACCCATTCTTGTGTGATGACTAACCATTGATTTCTGGTGCTGGATAGCATTATCCTTTTTAAGCCCCACATGTCATTAACACCCACCGTGACATTTGTTATGTATTGACTGATTGATTGATTTATTGATCAAAGATAATACAGATTATGACAAACCATGGGAAAGACGCCAGAAAGCAAACAGCCACTGAATAAACACATTTTTAGTGCTTGTGTTGCTAAGTAGATAAGCGATTGCTAAATTAATTAACTTTCTTTCTTTCTTTCTTTCTTTCTTTCTTTCTTTCTTTCTGGTTAATTTAGCAAGCAGTTGTACTATAATGACGCATAAACAAACAAACAAACACATTTATTTATTTTTGCACTGTATATTTATGAACTTGCAATTTTTTTATTGAAATCAGCTTATTTATAAATAGTTTCATTCATTTATTGAAGTGATTTTATTTATAAATAAACCACTAGTTATGTTAACAGAATCATATACTTAGAGAGAGCATCTGTCAAATGCATCAATGAGCATGTAGAATAGTATATATTTATTTGCTTATCATTTCTTTATTGGTAAAGTTGTTTGATTGTAACACAATTTTCCCTATATAGCATTGAATTAGCAAATTGGCACCTAATTATTTATTTATTTGTTTGCTTGTTTGTTTGTTTATTTTTAACATCATAATAAAATATAACTTGCTTCTAGTCTTCTGAATCTCCTCTACTTTATGAAAGGACAGTCAAGGCACTAAGACACTGCATTGTTGGATGTAAGAGCGTACTCTGATTACATATTTTGGCATTTAAGACTTTCGGGTATTTCATGCACACAAAATATTTGCATACTGAACATGCTATCCATACTGCATACTTCAAAAATAGTAAGAGTGGGAGTTTTCCATACCATACATACATTTGCCATCAATCAATTGTTCTCCCAGAATCCCTTGCCTGTCAACTCATACGTCTGGTTATATTGTGAAATCAATGCCTAGTTTCACTTGTTGGTTTAGTTTTATCTAAATTGTATGCATTCCAGATGTAGTCACTCTGTTTGGGATTGTTTATGCTAAACAAATAGCTTGCTCTTTTGTCATCATTCTATTTTCACTGTTTAAAGTATCTGAACCATTTTCAATAAGAAACTGTTGGTTTAATTACCATATAATTACAATTAAATGACGTGACACTCAAATAAGCATTACATTTTGAAGTAGAGTTAAAGTGAAATAGAATAATCTTATGAGCATGTACTCCAATAAATTCCAATAATAATAAAAAAAATAATAAAAAAACATCCCGTTTCCATTAAACTATGAGAGGAATCATACGATTACAATCTTTGACTTGAAGCAAATAAGTACAGGGAAATCAGACAAAAAGAGAAATTCATAAGACTGTGTAACTTATTAAATAACTAGAATCCTATGAAGCATAGCAAATGACAAATTACAGAAATGGAAAAATATATATTAATTTAAGGTTGTCGGTTGTGTAGGAACAATATAGTTCATGTTTATAACAAAAAAATCATGCTCATATTGTATAAACAGACTTGATTATGTCTGTCTCAATGCTAAAGATTAAAGATTATTTTACGTGTTCCTGTATAACAATCTAGATGTGTCCAAAATCATATCATACCTGTGTACTATATTTGAATTTGAATGTACTTTTCATTCAGAAATATGTTCTTTAGAGTATGATTGGAATCTGGATGTACTACCTCTGCCATGCTGCCACTATCACAAGAACTACCCTTGTTAGTTGTGTTGCTCCACTCCCATTCATTTTCATATTCTCTTCCAAATCTCAGAAAAGTACAAATTTCAGCAGGTCATCCAGGTACTTCATCCCTACTATTTGGACGTTATTCTAGACTCACATACAGTTTTTCACATATTAGGCCACGTTTACACTGCCGGTTAAATGTGATCCAATTCAGATTTTTGCTCATGTGACACCAATCAGAACTGTTCTATGACCGTGTAAACACACACACACTAATCTTGTGACAATGCAGTACTTCTCTGCGGTTTAATGACATAGAAGGAAGAGCGTGTGTGGAGACCCAACGCGGTAAACAACAACAACAGAGGAAACATGAAGGAGGAAAGTGGTCAGTGGTCGACGGCAGAAATTATCTGCCTTCTTGCCCTGTGGGGAGATGAGTCTGTGGCGGACACCATATATAAACCTAAGGCACAAGTTAGGTTCCGCCTCAAAATCATTTTAAAGTTGGGCGAACTTCGCATATTTTGCAGAGCTAAAAACAAGCCAATTTCTTTCATTGTGGATAGTGTGGCTAATAATTCAAGGGGGTTAATAATTCTGACTTCAACTGTGTGTGTGTGTTTAGGATACAGTTTAGGATATATAATCCTAAACTGTATAGCAAGTTTAAACACATGAATCGGATATGGGTCACAATTAAACAAAGGTGTAAACGGACAGGCAAAAAAAATCAGAAATAGGCAGCAAACTGGAATTAGGCTTCAGGACCTGATAGTGTAAACAGGGCCTTATATACACATATAGGGAGGTATGCTGTTTCAGATGCATTATCTCTGGTAAGTTGAATTTTTGCGCAACATCACTGTATTTTTTCCAGTACAAATTTTACTTCTGATAGTTTTGTTATACACTTTCAGATACACATCTTGTACTGTACATGTCAACAAGAAGGCTGGGCTTGTCGTACAAATCACCTAGCAAACAGCTTACCTAAACCCTTCCATTAACCCAGCCAATAGTGTTTTCAAGGCAAACACAAGAGAAAAGTGCACTACGACAACATAGTTTTACATTGACTTTACATTGATTTTATAGAATTGTGCTTTAAAATGACTCCAACCAAAGCACTCTGCATCACAAATACAACACCCCCGCAAACTGACCATGACAGAAAAGTTGTCTATGATTAAATAATACAAAATCAAGGCATGGTCGTATTTTATTTTGGTAAAATAAGTGTATCTAGAGGCCTTTGCTTTTCATTAAAAAACACTTTTGAAACCAAATGAATAACTAGAAGTCAAGTTATTATTTGTTGTTCCTAAACCTTGGATAGGTGACAGGACTTTTGTCAGGTAGTGTATTGTAATCTAGTGCTTTGACAGTTAATGTTGGTGAATACAATAAATACAGACATAACTCTATTGGTTGATGTTTTATGGCGTTCTACATTATAATCTTTATATGTGAGCAAGATACTTTGTCATCACTATATTACAAAACTCTATATGATAATAGTTCTAAAGTGATGTTTTTGAATTTGGAACAGCTTTTGCAGATGTGAAATTTGGTGGAGAAGTACTTCCTCACACAAAAGAACGCTTGATTGTGTTTATGGGGTACAAAGCAATGTGTGCTCATGCTTCATTTGTGAATATATATCTTACCTTGAATATATACAGCTTCTCCGTTAACATGAAAACAACTGTCATATTTTCTTAGTTCCTCCAAAAGCCCGCCCTTAAGAGGCTTTGATTGGTCAGCTAACATAATGTGCTGAAATTCGCGGATTGGCTTCATGTCCCCAAGAAGCATCCTGTTACAACATTACTGCACATCTGGCCACGCCTCTTCCTCCGCAGGGTATATGCTTGTAACTTGAAGGGTTTATGACATCATTAATCAGGATGTGTTTTTTGTAGTCCCCAAACTTTGTTTGCTGTAGGCATTGCTGAGCTAACTCTGTAAAAGCCAATGTCTCCAATTACATTGAACTTTGAGCGTCTTACATTCAGAATTGTTGTTTATGTTCACACAGCTACATTACACATCAACTAAACTTTAAAATATGATACCGTACTGGACCACCGCTTTAAACAACGATGACGGCAAACTATTGTAAAAATCACAACAGTGCTTATATGTAGCCTAATTGCAGTGCTATTGTGTGATATTGCTTATGTAGTGTTCATTTACACACTTTAGAAACTACAGTTAAATTGCTTAAAGTATGTTTTTTGTGGTTTCACAAAACAATAAAAAGTAAGCTGAAGCATGTATTTCTATGATCACGAGTTACAAACACTCTTTTCCACATTCAAGGCAGAAATTTTAATGTTATGAATATGTTTTTGTACAAACACAATATAAGGACGCTCTGAGTGGATAAAAAATGTATTTAAAGTTATTGAAGTCTTGGGGTTGAAAAGCCTCCAAAACTACAATCTAACTTCAAATGCATTACCAATTATTTGAAAGGGTTTCAAGAAAACAAATGAAAAGCCTCTTTTCTCATCCAAAAACAAACTAAAGCATCATCATTTTTTTTTTCCTGTTAATATTCTGTGCAAAAAATAACCTCCTGTTATAGTCGTTTATTAAAGAAATGCCTCTGCTGACCCTTCCGTTGCTTTTTTTCCCCCCTTTCTTCTCAGATTCTCCCCATGCTGTGTCATCTGAATGCTGTGAGGAGCTGGTATGCAGAGGGAAGCGAGTCTGGTATTCCCCAAACTCAGCAAACCAAAAACGGGCAGGTGAGTCACACCATAAAGACAGCCTTGTGCAAGTTTTAACTGAGACCGACGCGGATGTTCTCATAGCTGTTTCATTTTGTCATGAAGCCTTGACCCATAAAACTAATGGATGCAGTTTTCTTTGAATTTGCGCTATAATGCTTCATATGCTGGGTTATTACTGAATTTATAGCTGTTGGTTTTAAAATGTGAAAGCCTCCACCTTCCTTTGGCTTTATAGACATTATTTATTTGGTTCTTAGTGTTTTATTTTTAGGCAAAGGTTTGCATGTCTATAAAAGCTTAAGCCTCTGAGGGGCCTCTCGCTGGTTCCTGGGTAATGTCCCAGCAGGTTGTTATCCAAAAAGTGTAGCAACGTGAAGCCTGGAACACTTAAGTGTGCAAAGGTTTGTGCTGAAAGAGAGAAAGTGAAAAAGCAGACACAATATCAAGCCTGCCTGGAGCGGCCTATTGCCAAGACTATATGTTTCATCAGTCAAATCAACCAAAGTCATATATTTATAACATGTGTTAAGAAGCTATACTCCATGACACATTTAAGCGTAAAATACAAAACGCACATTTATATAATCACATAGTCTATGTGTGTGTGTGAGTGTGCAAGTGCATTTTTGAACATTTTGTTTTACATCATGTTTGCTCGTATTTACTTACTTTCTAAAGTTCTATTCTTCTTATTAATATTATTGTTTTGTGTTTTGTTTTGTTGTGATCTTCTTTTGTTTGCACTCAAAAAATATATTTGCTGTTTGTTCAAACTACTTATTTTAAATGAGCTGAAACAACACAATTCTTAATTGTAATAAGTCGAGGACAACAGATGTGAGGATCCACATGCAGCTTTATTAAACAAAATAGTCAGGCAGGCAATGGTCAAAACAGGAGCAAACTAGAGCATAGGGATGGCTGACATAAAATTGAGGTTTCGACACAGTGTCCAGATCCCGAAATGCAAGTGTTTCGAAACTCTGCACCGAAGCAAGATCCAAAACACCCAGGTCACTTGACTCAGGTGATTCAAAACACACAGGTCACGTGACTAAAGTGTTTTGAAACATTAGGCCATGTGAATGAAGCGATTCAAAGCATTGGTTATTTCAAAAGTGTTTCGAGACCTGGCAAATCTGTGTTTGACTGACAGGGTCAAAAAGGATATATATATATATATATATATATATATATATATATATAGCCTAGTAGACCATACACGTGCTGCAAATGGCCCTGGTTTGAATCCCACCAATACTAAATCACTTGAATTTGGAATTCTCCAACGTGGGGTATAATTCCTCAATTTGTGTAACTGTTTCTTTACTGAAGCTGTTTCAGAGCAATACATAAAAAATCACCACTAGGTGTGGCTGTGGAGACATTTGCTTCAACTGTTTCATTGTTTCATGAAGCCTCGCTCTGCCCACCACTACATATAGCTTTATTAAACAGAATAGCCATGCAATGGTCAAAACAGTAGCAAACTAGAGCATACTGATAATCCAAAGCGTAGTCAGAAAAGAAGGTGAAAGGTCAGGACAGGCGTCAAAACAACATAAAACATGTTATGAAATGCTGAAATGATCCCTTACATATAAACAAGACTCAGCAGTGTGTGTGTGTGTGTGTGTGTGTGTGTGTGTGTGAGGTGTATGTGTAGTCCTGGTAATCAGTCTTCACAAACTTCAGCTGTGTGTGTTTGCAATCAAGGGGAATCTGCGCCAGGTGTGTGAGTGCAGGAAATGAGGGGATTTGTAGTTCATTCAGTGGCAGAATGATAGTCCTGGTGAAAGTGCATGTTTTCCAGCGACCTGCAAGGCCTACCACTGGTGATCATGACAACTTAATTGTTCTTTTTTTTTCAATCTACTTAAATTTAAAAAATAAATAATAATAAATAAGAAGTTAGCCTAATTACTTTGTGTTGCCCCACACAAGTTCATTATGTTCATTATAATTATTTTTTTTACAGTGGGTCTAGTCTTGTATTTTGCTTTTGTATTTTTCTTATTTTTTTTCTTGCAGGATTTATCTTGTTTTACTGCATTCACTCAAAAAAAAAAAAAAAACGAATATGTCAACTTAATTCCTTCATGTTGTCTAAACGCCAATATATTTTGTGGAACCCTGCATTTTTTACAGTGTTTTATTTTATTTACTTGTTATAACTACTCTCAATGTACTCCCAATGCTCTTTATTGTATTTCGCATCTGATGACATGGCATGACAGATGCAGGTAAACAGTTTGAAACGCGAGAGTGGTATTAAAAATGAATGAAGAGGCACATTTACAGTGTTAGAGTAACACACATTTGAAAGCATTTGCTTTTGACTGACACCTCGCACTGTTTCAAACGTGCTTTATTTCCAAGAACCCATATACTGTAGGCCTTGTGTATGTCACAATTCAATACATAATGCATCCCCTATCATATATGTCACAATACAATACATTATATATAACACATCATAACTAAAATATCAAAAGACTGCATTGTTTATCCTTAAAACAACTCACTTTTTACATTACTCAATTGTAGCGAATAATATGAACAATCAGAAGTGTCCAGGTTTTATAAAATATAACATTTCGGATCCAAAAAGTAGACCACGGTGGCCAAAAAAGCACAGAGCACCAATAATCACGGTCAGGATTTCATCAGATGTGTTCAGAATTAATATCAGGCCCAGATTTTGTACTGTTCTGCACTGACTGCACACAACACACACCTCATTTATCTGAAATGAACTCGATAGGGAGGCCAATATGCTGGAAGAAGCACAGATGTGATTTGGATCTACAAAATATACTGCCTTATACCTGAGGCTTGTAACGTTAGAAGGCTGAATGGAACACCGGTTTGGGAAGGGAGGGGAGGGGGGTGAAAAGAAGCAGCCCCGGTGCTCGATGTTACATGAGTTTAAGCACAGGGAATATATTACAGTATCGCTCAAAAGCCATCACCGAAACACTCTCTCGTCTTTCACAAGGCACTAACATGCGATTCACGCTCCCTCTGCGAGCCTCTCTGTGCACGCATGATGGGAAAACATGGAAGTACTTTCAGTCATAAATTCCCCATCTGTTGTTGCCACCGGAGCCAGGACTGGAGCTCTGCCGCTGACCTGACACGGCCCGGCTTTTCTCATCCAATCACAACCAGCTTCCTTTTCTCTTTGGAAGCAGCGAATCGACATTCTTCAGCCTTTTTTTTCTAAATAAGTTTATACAGGTGTGTTTCTTGATACGGCCTTGTTTGTGTGTTTAAAGACGGCAATATTTAGACAGATTAATAACAAGATCCAGCGCAAAGCCTCTCAAAGAATGCACTCGCGTGGAAACGGATTGCCGTTTTTCCTTCTGCTTTTTTATTTTCATTGGCTTTTAGTTGCAATTAAGCAAATGTTCTATATAAATAAATGAGCTGGTGAATTAGGAAGGCTAATGAGGAATATCGGCGTCGTATAACAAACCGAATGCTCAGTCCTTTTCCATCCATTTAAATTAAAGACGCATCAAAATCGCAATGGCAGGTATTATTATGCTAATGGGAGGTTTTTATTATTATTGTCATCTTAATGGCGAGGGTCTTGGTGTCTGGAGGTCTCACAGTCGCGTTGTGGTCCATTCGGAGAGAGCGAAGAGGAATATGAAGGAGCTTAATGAAGGCAGCTAAGACTGTTCATCAGCACCCGGGCGCCCTTTTCTGATGATAATTGCACACATTACAGCCTATTAGTGGAGTGTGTCACCTCTCTGCGGAGCGTCCAAGAGCTAAAGGAAGGGGAGCTCAAGGCTGAGCCGGGACAGTTGGGACAGAACAGGTCAGGGCACAGATCTCAGCTGACCAACACTTGGACTAAGTGAATGTCTTGCACTCTGTTAGACCTCATTATAAAGGAAGTCAGCCAGCGGCAACTGATCTGTAGTTTTATAACCATATGTGATTGTTAATGTTATTATTTTTTACATTAGTTATCAGGGTGGTTTCATTACATGTTGAAATTACTGTGATTTATGACCTTCCAACTTGTAAAAGTGTTCATAATCTTGTTGAATTTTTAATAGCCTATTACAATGTGTACAATTGTAGTGTTTGTTCTGCTGTTTTCCAGTATAAACATCAGAACATTCTGAAATCAAGAGACATTTACATTTACAAAACAAACTCACTCATGAAAGTTTATTCTTAATTAGTAAATAACAAATATTAGGGTAACACTTTATTTTGATGGTCTGATTGAGTATAAGTAGGCTGTCTGCTTAATATCTGTTCATATTGACCTTTAACAGTCCGTCAACACACATTTAACTGACTATAAGGAACTTTGTATGTCAACTTACACTAACTTTAACCCCAAACCCCAACCTAACAATTAGTTGGCATGTAGATGCAATGTAACTTAAATTCAACAAATGGACCGTCAAAATAAAGATTGACCAATAATAGGATCAAGTTTTCTTATGATTAAAAAAAAAATATATATATATATATATATAGGGCGCCACGGTGGCATAGTGAGTAGCACATTCGCCTCACAGCAAGAAGGTCGCTGGTTCGATCCCCGGCTGGGCCAGTTGGCATTTCTGTGTGGAGTTTGCATGTTCTCCCCGTGGTTGCTCCGGTTTCCTCCGGGTGCTCCGGTTTCCCCCACAGTCCAAAGATATGCGGTACAGGTGAATTGGGTAAGCTAAATTGTCCATAGTGTATG
>CAIGQQ010038941.1:4405015-4420236 GCA_903798035.1 Danio albolineatus | reverse complement strand
GATAGATAGATAGATAGATAGACAGACAGACAGACAGACAGACAGACAGACAGACAGACAGACAGACAGAGATAGATAGATAGATAGATAGATAGATAGATAGATAGATAGATAGATAGATAGATAGATAGATAGATAGATAGATATAGATAGATAGATAGATATAGATAGATAGATAGATAGATAGATAGATAGATAGATAGATAGATAGATAGATAGATAGATAGATAGATAGATAGATAGATGATGGACGGACGGACGGACGGACAGACAGACAGATGGATAGATTTTTTTTCTATAAAACTGATTTGTCTGGAACCCTGTCAAAGCGAGATGTATTCATACTGAAATTGCCAAAAATACAGCAGAAAGGTACTTACACTGGTGCTTACAATATTTATTAGACAGTAGATAGCAACGTCTGGCATTATAATTTCATTTCCTTATCCGCTGATTTTGCCATTTGCTTTCTCCCACCTCTCATTTATATTAAAATCTGCCCTTCAAATCGCTATTCTAGGATATTACGCTCATGATGGGCTTTCATTTGTAACCATAGAAGGCTTATGTCAACCGACAAGCAGACAAGCGTGCTGTCTGCTCAAATAATGAATGAATACATTTGGTAGAAAGGGCTATTACAATTCCTCAGACTTTTTATATTTCCATATAGTGTTACACTGTCGTTAGCGTTCTCATTTAGCTTAATGTCGGCTGAGAGGAGCGAGTGGCCAAGTTAAGTTCTGACTGTTGTTTCTGAGGTATGGATGTGCACCATGCATGCAGAGCGAGAGATGAGGCCGTCTCGTCTGGACGGCTCAGACACACAGCTGTGGTCAGCCAAGCGTCCCGCCGCATGAGGACACGAACCCACATTTCACTTCTGGAGGGGAGGGAGGGAGAGCTTGAAGGACAGAGAGAGGGAGACAGATTGAATCAAAAAAGATGCTGGTCATTTATAATTGCACATTTTGAAAGACTGGTCAACCACAAAGGACGGTGAGGTCAGTCTGTGAAACTGTCCTGCATCTGTCTGATCTTGCAGAACAAGATGATGATGCATCAGATTTGCATAGCTCAATCTCAGTCCAATGGAATTTGCAGAGTAAATAATGGTCAGAATGCCAAATAAAATCCTTGCACAACTGAATCTGCCCCCTGCATGGAAAATCATGAATCATTAAAGGATACCTGTTATGCTCCTTTTTACAAAATGTCAAATAAGTCTCTGATGTCCTTAGAGTGTGTGTGTGAAGTTTCAGCTCAAAATTCTGCACATTTTTTTAACTCTTTAAAACTGCCCCTTTTAGGCTTTAAGCCAAATTGTGCTGTTTTGATGACTGTCGCTTTAAATTCCAATCAGATTGTGCTCCTACCCTTATTTTATAATATTAATAAGACCTGCCATAGAACAATTCCGCCAGGGTATATCTTAGTATTTTTACATGCTGTGATGTCATTCTTTTGAGTGTTTTCAAATGCCATTTATCAATAAAATCCTTACATCCCCAACTTTAAGTTTTTGTATGTCATAAATCCATATTAACTAGTTAAATAGCTTAAAAGTGCAATAAACCACAAAAAAATTGCTTAGTTTTATCTTAGTTTTTACTATATACAGAAATACCACAAATGTAAACCTCAAACTTGTCAATGTAAAAAACATGCACAAAACCCTTTGAAACTATATAAAACTGATTTGGACTAATTACATCAATTTGTTTGTGAGATACACTTATTTTTATAAACAGTGTAGCGGAAAAATTTGATTGATCAACAAAAAATCTCTACAAATTACCACAAATGAGGGGTTCTGAGTGCTTCAGTGTTCAAAACGACATCAATGTAAGTAAAATAATAAGCACGATTCAGCAATACAGCAAAAAATTTAAGTATAAAAGTATAAAAGTTTGATGTTTTAGGCACAAAAGTGAAACAATAAGAGTAAATAGCGCGTCATCTATCGGGATTATTCTGTGTTATGTTTATATTCATACTCAAAGCAAAGCATTGCTTATGAGCATATAATACTCAAAAGCAAAGCATTTATAAAGTATATACTAGCATGTCTTGGAATGGATCTAATCCTTCACAAAAGTCAGCTTCGTCTTTACTGGTAATAGAATCTGGAGCAGATGATGAGTCGGAGAATTCCTTGTCGTTTGACGCGAGTAATAACTCCAAAACATCGGACTATTTTTTTGTTTGTTGTGCGGTCACGACTCCATGCCAGTGTGTGTGTGTGTGTGTGATATTGTGCCTGTTTGTGTAAATGTGGATGTGTGTGTGTTGTGTGCATGTGTGTGTGAAAGAAATTATGATGTTCCGACACGGATAAAAAGAAACTGCGATGAGCAGAGCGCACACACATACATAGAAAAGCGCGTGCATATTACGTATATCAAACAGCACGCTGAGTGACATCACCACGGGAGACAAACCTGATAGGTTCACAGTGCACACAAGGTAATTACGTCACATACATAGCAACCAATAAAAACCCTTATAAAACACATTTGCAAAGGCGTGCAATGTAATAAAGTGTTTTTTTGTTGTAAACATTTTAGGCTATTTGTGTAAACTCATTAAAGAATGAAAACATTGCAACAGGAGACTGTTTTGGGCTTGATCTGAAAGTATAACGTCTCTGATTTCATATGCAAAAAAATATTGCTCTACCCTTATGCTTTCGGTTTTATTGGCTTTTAAACAGAGGCACGCAAACCGGAGTGCGGGCGCTCCCGCCGGTCTTAGAGGGATAAGGGAGATGTCTCCATTAATGGTGGGACTTTTCCTCTTCAATGACATATGAAGAGTTTCGTTGCAAAACGAGATATATCCATTTTGAGAAATATTGGTTATTTGACATTATTATTGAAGACATCAACAGTCAACTTTATTCACAATTTCTGTACGTTAAACTATTACTTGAGCTCAGTGAAGGCCAGGGACACATATTCTTCAAATCCAGAATGTTTTTTATTGAATTTTTTCTGTCCATAAATAGTTCATAAATAAGTCAAAAAGCATGCAAAAATGTAAGAAATTTATCTTAACATTGTCAAACATCCTAAATTGATTAAAATGAATGAAAACTATATGGAACTGTATATACAAAGATTGATTATCAATAAGAAGATTCTGAGTTAGTTAGTTAATTTGGCCAGAACGTACACAATATAACATAACATAACTTTTTCTTTTCCTTTTTTTTTTGCTGGGCCACCAATGGCTTTAAGCAGGCATCACTGTGACATTTGAAGAAAACTTTTGGATCATCAGTGGGAAAATTAACAATAGTTTATCAATAGATCGTAAATATTCATAATATTCAAAAACATAATGCCATAATAGACATGATGTGAATATGGCGTGTGCCAGTAATCCAGGCCAGTCCCTGAATGAAAAGGTCGGATAACAGTGTCCCGGCTGAGCTGTCAGAGCAAACAAACTGCAGGATGTTTATCGTTGCAACCATTCTTAAACAGCTTCGGACTAATTGTGATTAGTTATAATGTAGATAAGTAAGATTAAGTTAGTTAAATAAACGACTTGTAGCTTGTTACAGAAAGAGTGGAGGCTCCTTTCACACCACTGCTGAAAACCTGTATGATCAGAGCAGGTGGAGCGGCGATGGCACAGTTTCTGTTTCACCGAGTCCGCGGACACAAGCTTGCCTCGTCCCGTCATATTTAATGACTTATTTCACTGTAATAATGATAATGTTATTATTATTATTATTATTTTTATTATTATTATTATTATTATTATTATTATTATTATTATTATTATTATTATTATTATTATTATTATGCAGCTGGAATGACCGGCTCCAATCCGTCATCAAAATCCATGAGGTAAGCTCAACTCTGACTGATAGACGGACGTAGCCTGTGACTGACAGCTCGCCTAAAGTATAAACAATTAAATGGCAAGCGTTTTTAGTTAGCCTAGTGAATCCTCTTTTTAAAAACGTATGTTTTTTTGTTTTGATATTATCATTAAATCAATGAGCAAACTCGGAGCACTTCGCCGGCGGTGACTCTGCTCCCAGGGGATGCTGAGCTTGCACATGTCTGTTCTATATACAGTATAACAGTTCTATAACTGTTATATCGCATTTTGCAAAGTAACTGGTCAGGCGGATATCGCGTTTTGTGAAAAAATACATTTTGTAATAGGCCTAAAATGTTCATTCTTAAATTGTATTAATGGCAGCAATTCACACATAGATAAGGGAACATCTGAACAGTGATTTCCAATCATAAAATCCAAATGTCAAAAAATGGTGTTTATCGCATTTTGCAACGAAACTCTTCATATACAAAGGGTGAATGTCAATCAAAATAATAACTTTTAATAAATTAATAACATTGGCACTAAAATAGTTGATATTCTCCTGCCAGCATCTTTTTTTTTTTTTTTTTTTTGGCTGGCTGGCTGGCTGGTAATAAACAGGAAAGCCAGACCATGTTGCAAGTCAGCTGCGTGTTTTCTCTTGAGAAATAAACAGTGATGTAATTCTGCCAGTGTAAAAACAAACATTGTGAATCCTGATGTTGATGCAGGCAGTGGCGCACTTCTGTTTTGCCTTTCACAGTACAGAGAGTAATTCAAGTGTACCAGCAACTGTCATAAAGTATAAACTGTGCATGCTTAGCTTCAAAAAGGATGATAACTTTGGTAATGTAACTTTGGCAAATAGAATATAAAGTTTGCAGCATTAAATGTAGATTTCTCACATTATTCATTCATTCATTCATTTTCTTTTCGGCTTAGTCCCTTCACCAATCTGGGGTCGCCACAGCGGAATGATCCGCCAACCTATCCAGCATATTTTTTTTACGCAGCGGATGCCCTTCCAGCCGCAACCCACCCCTGGGAAACATCCACACACACTCATTTACATTCATACACTACGGACAATTTAGCCTACCCAATTCACCTGTCTTCATGTCTTTGGACTTGTGGGGGAAACCGGAGCACCCGGAGGAAACCCACGCAACCACGAGGAGAACATGCAAACTCCACACAGAAATGCCAACTGACCCAGCCGAGGCTCGAACCAGCGACCTTCTTGCTGTGAGGCGAACGTGCTACCCACTAGGCCACCGTGGCGCCTATCTCACATTAGTACTCTTTATATCAACATACTTGGGCCTGACATTAAATGATGCGCTGTGTCATCTTGATAATACATTAGTGGCTTCTGTTTCTCAGTTTCTGGCAAGAATGAGGCAGCATGCAACAGTACACTGCAAAATTTAGATAGTAGGTTTAACTACCTTAGAGTTCAAATTAACACTCCCTCAGAGTTTATATGGGAACCACTTTAAAAGTGGTAAAATAACACTTTTGAAAAAGTTAACATTATCAACATTCAGAGACTGTTAATTAGCAAACTTTTATAGTGTAAAATATTAACACCACCAAGGATCATATGAACACCACTCAGTGTTATGTGTTAACACTCTTAGGTCAAATTTTCAACAACGCACGGAAATAAAAATATATATGTTGTTTAATATCGGCAACACTTTATTAACTATTCCATTCATGTTTAAGGAAAACAATTCAAAACAAACCTTTTCTCGTATTTTAACCAAAAAGATCAGTTTTAAAACAGCTTTATTTTTATTTTTTTAATGTAACATAGCTAGTACAGAACAAAATACAGATGGAAAATGATGCTTGTGAGATATTTAAAACTATTGTATATATAACGATTTGGATGCCAAATGTCTATATACAAACATTTTAAGTACTTTTACTCACCAGTTGCTTCTTCTCATTGCTCCTCAAGGCAGAAGAAAATGGCATCTGGAAAAATCCTACAGGGACATTGCTGCATAAATTCCCGGATGTAGTAATCAGCACTGTATTAGCGTTAGAAACATGTAACTCTGTATGAGAAGGAGGCAAATCAGCTTATTTTATCTTTATCTAACGCTAGAATTTCAACACTTTACTCTGAATTACCGCAACACTCGAAATGTAACACTAATGAATTTGCTGTGCTATTGTCCTCTCAAAGTACTCAAATTTAAATAGATATTTTAATCTCCTTTTACATCCTTACAACTAAATTAACTTTTAAGCTTACTATATGTTCTGTTGAAAAAAATATATAAATATAATAATAAAAAAAAATCTACTTAGGTTTCTCTTAAACTGACTATGTATAAATTCATTAATAGTATCTTAACTCTTTATAAAAACAAATAATGTAATTACCAAAATTTAAATGGCTACTCAATTTTCATGGTTTTCGCTAATTGTCAGTCAATGCAATTTCAAGAGTGAAAGGGTTATTTATATGAACATGTTGTTTCCAAAGCTTGTGCTTGTTGGTTCTGAAAGTTTTACTATACAATTCTGAATGCATTATAGACACTTAGTATATAGAAAGTGCACAAGATGACTTCAGTCATTTACTTCAGTTCGTTGCAACCTTACTAGCTCCATTATAATCAATGGAGCTCTACTATGTATGATGAATTTTTAATTTATGTAGTGTCTACATGCCTATGTTTTTATAAGTCGTCTAGAACATTCATTCATTATTTTTCTTTATGGCTTAGTTGCTTTACTAATCAGGGGTCGCCAACTTATCCAGCACATGTTTTACGCAGCGGATGACCTTCCAGCTGCAATCCAGCACTGGGAAACAGTCTAGAACAGCACTGAACAAAATAATTTGTTTTAATAAGTGTAATTTGACTAACTTCAACACCTCCTGATCATTTATGGGATTAACTGCTTTATCTGTGATTTTCTTGAAAGTCACAAATGGAAAGCTTTTTGTAATGCTGTTTTTCACAGGTACATGCTATAATAACAACTCTTTTTTTTTCGAGTGTGTCATTTTTTGAGAGTTGAGAGTGTGTTTGCTATTGAGTGTATTTGCTTTTTTGCGCCTTTAACTATTCATTCATTCATTCATTTTCTTGTCGGCTTAGTCCCTTTATCAATCCAGGGTCGCCACAGTGGAATGAACCGCCAACTTATCCAGCATATTTTTTACGCAGCGGATGCCCTTCCAGCCAAAACCTATCTCTGGGAAACATCCAAACACACACACACATTCACACTCTTACACTACGGACAATTTAGCTTACCCAATTCACCTGTACCACATGTCTTTGGACTTGTGGGGGAAACCGGAGCACCCGAAGGAAACCCACGCAACCACGGGGAGAACATGCAAACTCCACACAGAAATGCCAACTGACCCAGCCGGGGCTCGAACCAGTGACCTTCTTGCTGTGAGGCGAACGTGCTACTCACTACGCCACCGTGGCGCCCCTTTAACTATTCATTTAATGTAAAAATATATCCTTCCAAATAGTGATTTAGCATTATTCCAGAATCAATACTTGTATGTAATGGCAATGTGAGGTCTATATAAACTAAATCCTAATAGATCACATGAATTAAAATGTTTTCTGTCATGCATTCTTGTATAAAAATATTGTTTCAGTTATAAATATACCATGTTATGAAATTAAATTGAGTTGGGATCGACTTATACATAAAGAGTTTAGATGCGAAAACCTTTAAGTGCCATCTGAAATTTCCTTCTAAAATTAGCTTTCTGCTCAGGCTGTTGTGTGTTTAGAAATGTTAACCTTAGTGCAAAGAATAGGTTATTTTCATTGCCTTTACAGTTAAATAACTGCACATAAACATAGGTGGCTGCACTGCATGAAAACCTAGATTTTCGTGTGTGTGAATGTCTAAAAACATCTTAAATCATCGGGAATTTTTGACCGTTCACAGGTTTGGAAGTTCCAAGATCACCTGTGACAAAAACTGCCGAAAAAAGGACTGTCACCACTGTATGACAAGCTTTGATTAGCATATGCATGAAACCACCTCAGCGACTCCACTCCTTGAAAACAGAAAAGCATTTGTGATTGGCTACAGCCTAGCCAATTACGAAAAAGACACACATTTTAGAGGAATGTTTAGACGGCATTAAGAGGTTTTTGCATCTGAACTCTTTACAAAGTCTTAATTCATGCAGCATGGTTATAATGAGTCAAGTATTTACCGAAGTAAAACAATTCAAAATTCTAAAGAATCCAAAATATCTAAAGAATCCAAAATCCAGTGTTCATTGGAAAATGTGGATCATACAAAGGCTTGCATACTGGAATAAATGTAAGGTTACATGGGATTGTGATTAACGGGACTAATTTCCTGCTAACACACTTCTACTTCCATTTGATAAGCAGTTGGATCAGAATTGCAGGGCGGAAGTCAGAATAATTAATGTGATATAATTGTTAACATAAGACTAAAAATGTGGAGGCTGAAGATCGACACTTTAAAGCAACTCCAACTCGTTCAGAATAATTATTTGTTACCATTCATTTTGATCGGCACTAAAAAGAGCACCAGGCCAACTGCACAATCTCAACAGCAGCCTGAAACTTTGTATTTGGCTGTCATACTTGTCAATGAAATGTGCGGAATTAGACCAAAAAAACCTAAACGGGGTCCATTTGGATTTCATGTTGAATATGCTTTACTTTGCCTGACGTATTTTTTTAAATATTCAGTCAAAAGTTCAGCGCTCGTACTTAACATGACTGAAAAATTCTGAATCTGTCAGAGAGCCCTGTGGGTGCAATATGTTTGCTAGACTGCTGCTTCAAATCCAGACTCATATTAATCGCAAGCATGAGGATTTCATGGAGGCTAACAAGATTCTCTCCTTGGATCTCAACCCAGCAGACGCCAAACCCCCACTTTCAAACGCGCACACACACCCACACAAACACACGCTACCAACTGCCTAATGACATCACAGAGGAGCGTCTGGCGAATTGCACACACACTGTTCCTCTCCTTTTGCCCTCCGTTCGCTGTCTTCATGAGCTGTATATGAGCTAACTGTTTGCAGAGGCCATCTTTAATAAAAAGCGACAAGGATTTATCACCCCTTCACAGCATCACATGAGGCCACTCCATCAGGCCGTGATATCTCTCATACACAGTCAAACTCGCAGCTTATTAATGCAGCGGGGATGCAGGGGGCCTCCAGGAATAACTGGATATTTTTGAGATCAACGGGAAATCGTTAGGGATAGAGTCTCTGTCAAAATGCACTTTACTGGACTTTAGAAATGTAGGATATACGTTTTAGCTGACTTTTTTTCCAAGCACTAAACTGCTGCAGTTTATGCAAAACAGATTGTGTCGCTTCACAGATCAATTAAAAAATAGTAATTTCAATGATCAGTGATGGTGTCAATCAAGTGTCAACAAGTTCAATTAATTAAATGTATCCAATTTGTGAAGTTTATTTATAAACTAATTTCGAGAGGATCACGTGCTTATGCGGCTGGTCTTCCATTATCCAATTTACCAATCAAACGATTCCTAAGCCACTATAAATACCCAAGTTACATATCACAGTCATCTTCGTTTTGAAGAATCCACTCTTCCACCCCATACTCCTCCTCCTTTCCTAGATGGGTGGCACAGTGGCCGAGTGGTTAGCACTGTTGCCTCACTACAAGAACGTCACTGGTTCTAGTCCTTAGCAAGCCAGCTGACGTTTCTGTGTGGAGTTTACACATTCTCCCCGTGCTCACATGGGTTTTCCCTGGGTTCCCCGGTTTCCTCCCACTGTCCAAAAACATGCAGCTTAAGTTAATTGACTAATTCAAATCGGCACCATAGACATGCTCCTAGTGAGTAGTTATCTCTTAAGAGCAATCACTGTCTGTTCATTAGCTACTACAGCAGGGGAGTTCTCGAGATCTACCTGAGCTTAAACTCCCCTCTCGCCTTGCAAACGGGAGGGAGCCCCAGGCTCGAGGATCTCAGGGCTCAGGGCTCAGCTCTCCAGGGACAGCATGCCAAACAAGCTTTATAATCAGTCATCAGCTAAGTTTGAACTCTTGAAAGTCCAACACTTAACTGACTTGAGAAAACTTGATATATATTTTAATGCACTTTTAAAGTTAAAGGTGAAAAAAGTCTAAAAGGGGGGTAAATTGGAATGAAAAGACAAATTGTATGACTGCATGGCTAATTTTATGAATATGTATATAAATTGCCAGAACAGACAGCTCGGGTGAGAAATTAAGCAGGCACCTCAAAGTTATTATCAGTTTTTTAAATTTGTCATAGGTGTGTGTGTTTTGGGTAAAGTGTTATTTGTTTAATTTTGCAAACTGCTGATAATATTTCTTTAATATATTATAGAGTTTTTTTTTATTATTATTATTATTAATTTTTTTTTTTACATTTTACAAGCTGATAAGTTCAATCAGAATTTATCAGGGAGACATACAGTACCTTGTGTTCATATGATATAACATAACATTTGAAGGTAACACAGGACAAGGGTTAGGAACTGATGTGAGGGAAGCTCAGAATTCCAATTCAAATCCAGTCAGAGCGAGGCATGCTTTTTTTTTTTTTCAGCGATATAGGTAAAGCTTCAAATTATGACATACATTATATGAGCCCTAACATCTTTTGATTGCACCCTGGATTTATTGCATTGAATTTGACCTAATTGAACTGACACTAGTTTAAGCACATCAATCCCTGACCACAAACCTTAACATTATAAATGCCATAGTTCTATAACTACTAAAATGACCATAGCAGTCATTCTGACCATTCATAAAAGAGCTGATTTTTGGAATATTTATATTCGAAGCTTTTTCTTGAGATTTTAGAATTAAGCTTTTAATTTAGAATTTTAAATTCTTAAATTTAAATTCTTAAATTTTTAAATTCGTGTGGGCGCCACGGTGGCGAGTGAGTAGCACGTTCGCCTCACAGCAAGAAGGTCGCTGGTTCGATCCCCGGTTGGGGCAGGTCCCGGTTGGGCCAGTTGGCATTTCTGTGTGGAGTTTGCATGTTCTCCCCGTGGTTGCGTGGGTTTCCTCCGGGTGCTCCGGTTTCCCCCACAGTCCAAAGACATGCGGTACAGGTGAATTGGGTAAGCTAAATTGTCCATAGTGTATGTGTGCGAATGAGAATGTATGAATGTGTTTCCCAGAGATGGGTTGTGGCTGGAAGGGCATCCGCTGCGTGAAACAAATGCCGGATAAGTTGGCGGTTCATTCCGCTGTGGCGACCCCGTTTTAATAAAGGGACTAAGCCAAAAAGAAAATGAATGAATGAATGAGTTAGCACTGTCTCCTCACAGCAAAAAGGTCGCTGGTTCAAATCCTGGCTGGGTCAGTTGGCATTTCTGTGTGAAATTGTTTATAAAGTTAAACTGAGTAATATTGATTAACTACATTTCTTAATATATAATTAGGGTTAGAATATTAGTTGCATGTAATGTTGCACAGTTTGTTGTTAATGCTATTTCTTAATATATAATTAAAGTGGTATCAGGGTAAGTACATAACAATCTTGTATAATGTGACGTAATGAAGTGTTACCACAGAATGTCTAAACAGGACCATCAAAACAAGTGTAATCTTTATGAATACATTGTTATGGTCATAAGTTGAATCTTCTATGTATATAATTAATATAAGCTTGCAGGGTTGCTACGGTGGCTAAGGGGTTAGAAATTTCACCTCACAGCAATAAGATTGATGTTCGAGTCCTAGCTGGACCATGCATTTCTGTGTGAAATTTGCATGTTCTCCCCATGTTATAGAGAAAAAAGCCAAAGGAAAATGAATGAATGAATGAATGAATGAGCTAGAGTGTGCTACTACTAACAATAAACAGTTGTAGTTTTAATAGCATTATTAAAGACATTTTATAAATATAACAAATGCATGCTTGTTGTTGATGCTTCATCTAATGCTAACTAATGGAGCATGTCTGTCAACACTTAATTTAAAATCTCATGGACTTCTATTTAGCATGTAAATGCATAAAGCTTTAAGTATATTCCAATTTTTTAACTTAAAAAATAAGACTTTTTGCAGTTTAAAGGACTTCACTGATTAAAAATCAGCTCGAGCGAAATCGAACAAATCTAAAAATGGCTGCTGTTAAGCAAAATGCTAACCATATGCAGTGTGTTCTCATGACACTACCTTTGATTTGCAAAAATCCAGGGTCACTGTGCTGGGGGGTTGGGACGGTTTTCCCTCGTTAGGGTCCACAGGTTTGTGCCTTTACATCAGGGATCCACTGAGAGGTGTTCAGGCGGCCGGTTGCTAGGCGATGGTGGCCTGATTAAGGAGTCCATCGGTGGGCAGAGTTATCGCTAATTGACAGCTGCTTGCCCTGAGGGTTTTATTCCAACCCGGAGACCTCGGGATAATGGGAGGGCAGCGCACCATCGCCCCCAAAGTGAGAATCAGCTATGAGGGGGGCACGACTGCTGACGCTGCCTCCACCTCCATGGGAGTAGAAAGTGGTATCAGGGCTAGAATGACAGACGTAAACCGGTGGGAGGTTTGTGCCCACAGTGCCCGGTTTTACATTGCCGCCCATCTTTCTCCATCTGGAGGCACTCCCTGTAGCTTACCAAGCAACCCACCTCAAATGGCATAATCTTATTAAAGTCCAGCCTGCAAAACTTGCGTTATAATCCAATTATTTCCAGTCACTTTTTGTGTGCATGCTGTCTTTATTAGGAAAGGGTTATAAAGAATTGTATTTGAAGGTTAAAAAAGATAACACTTTAATAATAATAAATGTTATTAAACAGTAATTAATATGGGATAACATTATGCATGACAGTTACTACTTCATAATTTGTAAGTGCATTAAATAAATAATTGATGGCTGTTCAGTTTTGATTGTGAGAATAAAAAAAATATTAATAAAAAATAATAATAATCAATTAAAATATATATAATTTTAGTTAATTAACTAATATATCCTAATTGTAATGTGCCAAATTGTGTTATTATTATAAATATATTTCTTGTTTACCACAATTTTGTGTCTGAGTTTGAGATTTGAGTTTGATGGTTTACTGAGTGATGTGATTTTATTTATTTATTTATTTGTTCGTTCGTTCGTTTATTTATGTAGTTTTAATTTATCTTATTTTATTTATTTATTTATTTTTCCCATTGGTACAAAAAGCTGATTGTGAATTATAGCTCCCGATGGATATATTATGGACTTTTTTTTATATAATAGGGTTCCTACATATTCCAGACCTATAATTTTACTGCAAATGAATGGAACACAATTACAACCATGTCATCTCTGCTTTAAGTAATCCGTATGACTGATTATTTTCATAGGAAACATAAATTGAATTACATCAGAGAAGCAGGGCCTGGCTGTGATGAGGCTACCCTGCCTCCATTGTAATTATCTTCATATTACTATAATTATTTTGAAGTATGCAAAACGGATTATTCTCTCCTGTAAACCCTGCTGAGAGGTGATCCGTTTCTTTGTGTGTTTACATAGCGAAGACGTTTTATACAACTTATTTTCATTTACTCACATAGATGCGTGGATCCAGTATAGTCCTCAGGTTTAAATTGCTTTTACATTCTTCTTGACTTCTGTTGCCATATTAATTGTCACTGCTTATTACAGAGGTATCTAAAATCAATGGATTTGCAATGGAAAGGAAAGGAAATTTAATTTGATAACAACTTTGATAACATTCCATTTGCTTATCATGGGTCTACAAAGCAAAGCTGCTTGATACCTGCTTTTGATGTATACTTTTCGAATTAGTGTATTCAAATGTAAATGTTCATTCAGCAGCTTTCTGTGCAGAAAAAAAGGGTTTTGTGTATGGCGTTTGTGCAGTTTCCTATAACTTTTATCGATATAAATTGTATGTATGGATATATGTATGTATGTATGTATGTATGTATGTTTGTATATAGATATGTATTGGATGTATGTACTGTACAGTATGTATGTATGGATGTATATATAACCCAAAGACCTGTTGTTAAACCAGAAAGGAATTAATGTCTACATCTATGTCATGGGGAATGTTATTCTCCAACGAGTAAAGTTTGGCAGTGGATAAAATACTGTAGACCAGATCCATACAGTATATGGCTGCCATCACTCTTATCAGGAACACAAAGATTTGCTCTTTGATCAGCCTGCTATGTCTCGTCCAGCTGACTTGGTTGTAGTTTCTCATGGTTTTGCTTATTTCATTCCAGTGCGTTTCAGAAGAGTTTGCATTACATTGGTTCCAGTTCTAGGTCAGCTAAATCAGCTCTGATGCTTTCACAATGCAGCAGCAGGAGGAGAAAATGAATGTTGACATGGAAGCTGGATTCTCAAGTAATCCTCTTTCTTTTGATGCTTTCTGAAAATGCATTCTTCCTTTCAGGAAAACCAGTTTGATTGAAACTAGGGGTCTGTGAAGTAACATCATATGTTTCAAATTTGAAAACTGCTTGTTCATTCGTTCATTTTCTTTTCGGCTTAGTCCTTTTATTAATCTGGGGTCGCCACAGCAGTATGAGCAAGTAACTTATCCAGCATATGTTTTATGCAGCGCATGCCCTTCCAGCTGCAACCCATCACTGGGAAACACCCATAGACTCTCATTCACACTCATACACTACAGACAATTTAGCTTACCCAATTCACCTATACCGCATGTCTTTGGACTTGTGGGGGCAACCGGAGCATCCAGAGGAAACCCACGCAAACACGGGGAGAACATGCAAACTCCACACAGAAATGCCAACTGACCCAGCTGAGGCTCGAACCAGCGACCATCTTGCTGTGAGGTGACAGCACTACCCACTGTGCCACCTTAAAACTGCTTGTACTGACTAAAAAAGTTTTGTATACTAACATGAATACTACTAATTATTTATACTACTAATTCTACATCCATTAATTCCTATTCCTGTCATTTCAACCATCCAATGATCTATCTGTCATTGTCCGCTTGTGCATGTATTCGTCCATTCCAAACTGTCATTCCATCCACCCATCCATCATTCTGTCATTCCATCCATCATCCAGTCATTTTGTCATTCTTTCATCCATTCATCCATACAATACACATACATACATACAAATGCTTGACCATTTATATCCATTCATCAGTCATATCATCAACTCATCTATCCATTATTCTGTCTGTCTGCCTGCCTGCCCTTTCATTCTGTCATTCCATCTATTCATCGATAATTTTGTCAGTCTATCCATTCATTGTTCTGCCATTCTGCCATTCATCTATCCCTCCAACCATCCAGTCATTATTTTTGTCATTCTATTGATCCATCGATCCATCCATCCATCCATCCATCCATCCATCCATCCATCCATCCATC
>CAIGQQ010038941.1:4337899-4396354 GCA_903798035.1 Danio albolineatus | reverse complement strand
TATATATATATATATATATATATATATATTATTCATTCATTCATTTATTTTCTTTTTCGGCTTAGTCTCTTTATTAATCTGGGGTCACCACAGCGGAATGAACCGCCAACTTATTCAGCATTTTGTTTTACGCAACGGATGCCCTTCCAGCTGCAACCCACCACTGGGAAACACCCATACATTCTCATTCACACACATGCACTACGGATGATTCAGCTTACCCAATTCACCTACACCATCTCTTTGAACTTGTGGGGGAAACTGGAGCACCTGGAGGAAACCCACGTGAACACGGGGAGAACATGCAAACTCCACACAGAAATGCCAACTGACCCAGCCGAAGCTCAAACCAGCGACCTTCTTGCTACCAACAACTACAACTACCAACCAAGCCAAACCTCTCATAGCTTCCAAGATCAGATTAAGTTAACACATCCATCGCTGTGTGGCATTTTTGTGAGTGTGAAATGCTTATTTTATGATATGAAAAAGAACAAAATGTGCAATTTGTGCAAAAAAAAACACACTTTTCAGATGTATTTCTTTTTTAAATACAAACTAAGTCTACATTTATCAGTTTGACTATCATGAAAAAGTTACTGCATCTGCCAAAAGTGAGTGAAAAGATAAACAACTTGGCAAAAGATGGCCGTAATATAATATTTTCTTATATTTCACAAGTAAATAATGAGGTGATGATGTGACGTCAGTGCAAATACGCTACACACACCAGGGAAAGAAAAAGCCAGGACAAGTAATTTGGGTTCTTCGATTACCACGCAGCCCCAGAGAAAATAAATTATCTGCCAGTGCGTTCATTTGTTTAGAGATATGTGAGGGTTATGTTGAAATGACCTGCATAATTGCAGTCTGAATATTTATCTATATCACCAGAGTGTGTGTTCATAGTTTAAGTTTGCTCTCGTTTGCCGAACCTCCTCAACTTAGGGTTTCGCATTCATTTCCACGGGTGACCTTTTACATGAAATGCAACATTAGTCTTGTGCTCCGTGGCTTGTCCGCTGTGGACAGAGACTAATGTGATGCTTGACCCTCATGCTGACCCTCTGCTGGCCAGTGCAATCAACTCCACACGCCTCACACTTCTTCGTCCTTTATGGTCAGCATATACATGATGTATAGATGTAGTTATGTACTGTACCCAGGTTTCGTCTGCAGATAATGTCAGTTTGTATAGATGTCTCCTACATTTTTCTTAAAACACAAACAAAAATCTAAAGTCCTCACTCAAAAATGACCTTTGCTGCTTGTTTCAACTACTTTTTTTGCTCGCTTAAACTACTCATTTAAAATGTGTTGAAACAACACAAATCTTAAAGTTTTAAACTTAATTGTTTTATGTTCAAACTAATTAACTTTGTAAAAATTATTAAGTTAAAGAGTCTTTATTATTAGTATTATGAGTTTTTGAAAATGACCTTCCATGCTGTTTTTCACTGCAATAAGTTAATGAAAACATCTCGCTGAGGTTTAAATCTGAAAGTGCACCATGATTAAAACTTTATTCTTTAAAGGGCACCTTTGATGAAAAATCTACTTTTTAAGCTGTTTGGACAGTCATATGTGTAGTTATAGTGTATAGACGGTCATTTTGGGGTGGTATAAACACACCCAGTTCTTTTTTTTTTTCAATTTAACAGCAAAAAAACGGTGGACCAATTGGAGCGGTTTTGAGACCGACCGCAACTTGACGTAGGAGTGCGGTCCCCCCCGCCCACCGAATTGATTGACAGCTGCGTATTAACATGTCTCTGTAGTAACGTGTATAATCATATCAACAAGACAGGACGTGCTCAAAGCAACCGGGAATAAAAGGTCTGTTCAGTTCGCGAAGATCATTAACCACCATTGAATGTGATCAAGAGTGAGTTTAAGTTTAATACGTGTTTAAAACAGTGCATGTTTGTAATGAACGACAGCCATTTACTTCAGCTTTACTTCACCACAGCAGCGTGTCAGCAAAAATGACGCTTCAATCTTGGTTTGTTGACATTAAATCAGGTTTTTTGTGTACATTAACTTAACAGATATCCATACAGCAGTGGATATTAGCCTGTATCCTTTCACATTTGCTTGCAAAAGCGCGCACTGTCTGTGTGTGTTTGTGTGTGTGTGTGTGTGTGTGTGTGTGTGTGTGTGTGTGTGTGTGTGTGTGTGTGTGTGTGTGTGTGTGTGTGTGTGTGTGTGTGTGTGTGTGTGTGTGTGTGTGTGTGTGTGTGTGTGTGTGTGTGTGTGTGTGTGTGTGTGTGTGTGTGTGTGTGTGTGTGCGCGCGCGCGCGTGAACGAACTCTATAACTGCATTGTGTGTGACTCATCGTTGCAACTCCTTAACAAAGACATTAAACAGTCTTTGGTAAAGTTCTTACTGTTGTATTTCTCACAAACGTAGTGAGATCTGCTTCTCTTACATCTGTTCCTGTTGTGTCTGTGTGTCTGACGCAGCCGAGGGCGGAGTTTGAGGCACGCTGACGGGAACGGTGGGCGGGGAGAACTATTCTTAAAGAGCCAGTGCAAAAAAACGGAAAAATTTGTTAAGAGCTATAATGGAACGACTTTAGGCAGCTATAATTAATAATCTGATGGGTATTTTGAGCTGAAACTTTACAGACAAATTCTGCTGACACAAAAGACTTATATTAAATTTAAAAAAAGGGGTCATGTATGTGCCCTTTAAAGAAATAGAGTCGACTCAGATTCGAATAAAGGAATCGTGTTGGGTTCAGATCTATTGCCTGAACGCGTCAAGGTCAATACGGTACGTCAAGTGCTAGATCTGGTAAAACGCGCCTTTCCCTTCAGACTCTAGCGCAGCATGGGGTGTCATGGGACTAATCATGCTGCTAAGATGACAATCACTGACAGGTGAAGATTCGGCTGTGGGTTAAAGTTCATTTTCACAACAATACCAAAGTATAGCCAGCCTAATGCTGTGTTTGTTCCTGTCATTTTTCTATTTTTTGATACAATAACCTACGCTGCAATGCGGGATTCATTGGCCGTTTGAAGGAAGGAGCAGCAGAGACTATTATGTACGGAAATTTGTCACTAACTTTTTCAGTAACTGTTAGAGTTCATATGGACCAGTTTCTTCTTTCTCCGGATCATAACATGTAAGTGTAATTAAAATTGTTGCCTCGTTTTCTGTAGTTTGCAAAATATGTGTTTAATTGTGTGTTGTAAGTTGTTATCGCTCCGCACGGCCTGTAATCACGTATCTATTATTGATCAGTGTTTATACTGTACACTGTAATTTAAAAAAAAAATGTAATTTTACGGTTTATTTCTGGCAGCTGGGGTGCTGAAACAAAAAAACGTTAAATAACGGCCGTTAAATTACAGAAATTTACCGTAAAATAACAGATATTTAATTACAGAAATTTACCAGAAATTTTAATTTAAGCAAATTTCTGTAATTTAATATCTTAATATTTTATGGTATATTTCTGTAATTTAATGGCCACTATTTTACGTTTTTTTTTTTATAAACTGTAAAATTACTGATTTTTTTTTTTTTTTACAGTGTAGGTTAAGTCTGTATATGGGGCTGTTTACATATTGTGTCCAAAACCACGTTGAACATATGACGTGTGCTTCTTCCTTTACTGATTTAAATGTGTTTCTGAACTCCCAATCCTCTGCCGTTTGCTTTTGCTATGGCCACCATCAGCTGTTCATACACACACATGACAATATTCAAAGTAGTTTAACTTTTGCCACTGTTTGGATTAATACTGAATGTGTGTCATTAATACTTGGGGTTAGGTTTAACAGTAGAGTAAAATGTTGGTGTTTAACTGACTTGCTTTATTGCATTCTTCCATTGGGCTCTCACATACTCTGCTACTTCAAAGCCATGGTGTGCATTTCAAACCCAGTCGGCCAATCACAACAGACTGGGTCATCAGACCAATCATAGCAGATTAGTTTCATGCAAAGGAGAGGTTTGGGAATGAATGAATCGCTGGACAAATCATATGGGAGTCATTGGGATAATTAGGTAAAAATAAATATTATAATAGACATTATAAGACAATGGAAGTGTTTTTTGACCTTGCATGCATATCAGTCTGTTGATGGAGACCCCCAAAACCAAAATATGACCTTTTATAATTCAAAATAGGAGCTATTTAACTTAACTGATTTGTGTTTGGAGAACATTAAGGAATTGTGTGGAACCCAGCATTTTTGACAGTGTACAATCCTGCCGTATTAAACTACTGTTTCCACATAATGCGCCTAAACTGCAGAAAATGAAACAATTTAAATGGAAAGACTGTGACTGGCAAGTCAAATAGGCCACCGTATTAGCATCTAAAATTTGCTCATTGTCATGTGCTGTTCGTGTCCACAATGCAACAGCTGACTAATAAAGGGCCGGGCTCGTGTTACCTAACAAGCAAGCCTTTATAGCCTAATTGCTTTCGGTTCAATAGCTTAAAAAGTAATTAATTACTGGGGCAGATTGTAATGGAGGTTAAGGTGGCATTTTTGCCAAGCTAATGAGATGGTGTGTGCACAGGGTAAGCAGATGTGATGGAGTAATGGCGGCCCTGAATACAATTTACCGTGGACCCTATTTGTGTTCTCATTTAAAATAAGTGGTGGTCTCTTCCAACGAGTATGCATACCAGAAAGATAACGAGATAACACCCAAGGGAGTTTATTTATTTATTTTTTCTCATTCTTCAAACCAAAATACAGTAGTTAAGCAATGTGACCACAGTACAACTGTGATAGGCTTAAAGCCTAGAGACTTGTTGCGTTAAGCTGGTTTGGGTTTGTGTTTAGTTTGAGCAAACTCTGAGGTTTTAGCCTCAGTAAGGTTATGCTACACTGCTAACCAGGGGTGCTTTTCTGAAAACCATCATTAGCTAACTAAGGTCACAAGTTCCATTGTTACAAATAAAGTTAGTTGATTTGGAGTTTCCCCAAATCCGTCATTCCAACCAACATTCGCAAACTACATCGCAAACCTGTACACTTGCAACTACACCTCTAGAGCTGAAGTTAGAAGCATAGTTCCTCGTTGTGTTCTATTCCTTGTTATCCCTCTTATGCCATATTCATTTAGAACACTCTAACATCTAAACTTGGAATGATTAAAAAAGAAAACATTAAAGTCGTCTCTCTTAGCTGTAATTTGCTTTCAAAGTATTTTTTACATTGCAGTTTTAGTGATCTTCATATTGACAATTGCATTCCCTTCATAGTGCACTTTGAAAACATGTATACCATTTTGAACACAGCCGTGGCTCATGACGAAAGCTGTAGGTGACTTATTATTTAAAAGTGGAATTTATGTTATGTCTCCAAAGCTTGTGTAAACAAAAATATAGCATTTTATAGCAATAAATATAGCAACAACAACAACAACAACAATAACAATAATAATAATAATAAAAATTATTAACTTATTAAATAGCCTACAGTAAATTAGGTCTACAACCATTAGTGATTTATATGATTTATATATGAGATTAGAATACAGTACGTGTTAGCTAAGTGATTTTATATGGAATTAATCTCAATAATATTTGTAAAGGAAACATATATAGTTCTATATGAGTCGTTTACATATATTTTAATGAGTATGGAAAACGAGCGCATGTTTTTACCAAAACTAATAATGAATTATTAGTTTTGGTAATGAATGAATAATTTGTATAATATGATTTTGTATTAATTTTTTTAAAGGTATTATATTATACTATATTATACTATATTATATTATATTATATTATATTATATTATATTATATTATATTATATTATATTATATTATATTATATTATAAATAGATTTGAATTTTCATTTAACCTTTGAAATAGCTTTGCAGTAAATTAAAATGAACATTTGAATATTTGCATTATAATAATTATGTGAGGTTGTCATTATGTAAAAAGGTGGCTGTTAATCACGATAGCCGTGCAACATCTGGACACCTCAGTAAAAGAAAACAAGGACAGATTTGTGGAATCCAGTCATTTTTCTATCAAAAATATATGTATACCTAATTAAACCATCACACCAATTAGTGTCTGACAAAAGTCAAGACACTGTTCAATAATGAAATCTATATACTCGGCATGTCTATATGAATGAATGGTACAGTTTCATTTATTTAAACAGTCATGTTTTCAGAATCTGTCCTGTCATCTAACTATAGGAAGACATGGACACATCAAAATCATCTTTAGAGCTGGTCTTCGCTTTACCATTTTATGTGGGGAAAGCTATTGTCATATAAATACATATGAACTTGCCACCTTGTAAAATATTAACATGATAATTCATGAGATCAGGCTGAAAATTCTCAAAACTTCCAGCATGCTTTTAATATCATATGAGATAAATATGCTCAAATGATGTTTAGATGTTGAAAGGGGTATTCCTAAGACTGGTTTGACACAATTTTAATTATGACATGACACATGAATATGATGGATATTTTATGCAAGCTTTTGACGACTGTCATTAAGTGGCATTCACTCAGTCGTGTCATTTTAAAGAAAAAGGTGACACTGTTTGATAAGTCTATTATGACAGCTTGACATAAACAAATACATCACAACCTTTCTTTGTCATGACAACTTGCCATTATCAAGACAACATACTGTAACTTAAAAATCTGTCATTATAATTTTTCTATCACTTTTTTTTTCAGTGAAACTAAATCAATTTGTCAGTAACACTTCTCATTAAAGTGTCAATACTTTGTTAAATAATTGTATGCCTGTGTTATTAAAATTTAATAGCATTTCAATTTGTACTGTAGTTAAGGTCAAGAAAAATATTAATTTTAAAATGTAAAAAATTAATTAATTAATTTCCATTTCAAAATTCATTAACATACCCTCATGACAAAAACAGATTCATGACAAGTTATATTCCTTTGGTAATTGTAATGATACAACAGGGAGACCCAAATGCGAGAGTAAAATATAAAGATGTTTAATGTCAGAATGGAATCCAACAAGGCTCAAATAACAGAGTTCGTGAATGAGGTGGTGGAGAATGCAAGAGGTATCTTCTCGTGGAGATGATGCAGCTACACAGCCGAGGGAAACTTCAGACAGTAGACCAGGAAGTAATAGTCACAGACGAAACTCATAGTTGATCACATGAGACACAGTTCAGGAAGCAGGTAATAGCCATAGGAGATAACTTCCACAACGGAAAGAGGTTTACAGCAACTCACCACCAGCAATAACACGTATGGAGCCTGAGAGACACAAACACAGGTTGGAACAATGGACTGACAATTAGGAGAGATGGACACTTGGTATAAATAGCCGAGATAACACAACACAGCTGCTGATGCTAATGAGCCGACTGAATGATTCCCTCCACGTGACCACACAGCTGACGGGGTAAGCAACAGACAGCCACGCTGTTATACCCAAACAAACACACTCGCACCAACAAAGGTACACTCACACGCACACCCATACACACACAGACACACAGAAAGGAACACACAGATCCATGAACCGTGACAGGTAATGTTAAACTGACAGTATGACATCTCATACAATGTCACCTTTGCTTTAGAAATTACACAACCAAAAGAATGACACCTAGGGTGCTTTCACACTTGGTTCAATTGCCTAAACCAGACCCAAGTTCGATTGTCCCCCCTTGCCACCTCCTTGGTTGGTTTGTGTTCACACTGTCTTTTTCCCTTCTGTCTTTTTCCTTTCGGTCATCGAGCTGCTGTTTTGTTTACGGCTGTTGCTAGGTGACAGTCACGAAAGCGCCAAAATGGAAAGACATAAGCACATCAAATTCTCCTTTTACTCAATCTTTGGTTTTGGCTTTCGTGACTGTCACCTAGCAACAGCCGTAAACAAAACAGCAGCTCGATGACGCAAGCGTACCAGGGTGCACCAAAACCAAACTACCGAGAGCCACTTGCGTCTATCTGCAGCAAAATTATTAAAAATGCTCAGAACATCACGCGATGTTCGCAGAAGCCATTTTTGGAGGAGACAATCAGACATCATCACTGTGATTGCACTGGGTCAGTCGCGCTTGTCAACAAGGTAGGTGATACACACACATGAATAATCATTATGAAAACTAAAGTCTGTTGTACAGTTGGTGTTAACATTAGGAAATCAAAATTGTATGACGAGTCGTAAATGGGGTGTATGCTCACGGACTTTTCAGTCATTTTTAGAACGCAGCTCAGCATTTAAGATCGTGTTTAATGATCTTCCCTGCTTGACCGAATTATACGTCATCAACAGCGGTTCATTTCCGTTATTTGGTATGATTTTGTTCATACCAGAAGTGTACCGGACTAGAGTTCGCGTGAACCGTACCCCAGACCACCTCTTTCAGGCGGACTCGGGTACGGTTCACGGGTGTTCACACAAGCTAAACGTACCGTATTATGACGTCAAACGAACCCGGGTGTGGACCAAAAGTGCTAGTATGAAAGCACCCTCAATGACAGCTGTCAGAACCACACATAAAATATTATTCATAATCATTACATGTGTCATGTCACTGTTAAAAAGATTCTGCGATGGTCTTGTGAACACCCCTTCAAGTAAAGATAGTCATATCTATAATAAAAGCAGAATTATTTTTATATATAATGCATGGATGGATTGTATTTACAATGCACAAAAAGAAAGATAATATTCAGGAAGGAAGGACAAGCTGTGTACGTGAGTGACTTTGGGGAAGATTAGGCGTCTTCACTTTTAAACAGGGCTGGAGATAGTCTTTCAAGAGGAGGGGAAATAGCTTGGCTCAGCAGTTTGTTTTCATGGGGCTTTGAGAGCTTCCTCTGGTTGGTTCAGGTTGCCTGGCTCTCAGGCAGCAGAAGCGGCTCATTGTCTCCTCTTTACAAAAGGAAGATCACAATGATCGACAGAGCAGTTAGTCAGTGGAGCTTTATTGGCAGTATCACAACGCTCCTCAACGACTGTTGCAACCACTGAAAGACTGATGTCCAGTCAGACAATCAACACTTTTAAACCTACAGTATTATAAATGCAACATCTAATGAATGTTGGATAATGTGGTGTAAATTGTTTTCTAATAATTCAATTTCCTGGAGTGAATTATGCAGCTCAATCAATGTTGTGGGTTATGAAATTACTGAAATCATAATTGCATGAAGCTGTAATGCAATAAAGAATTTTAGTTGTGTTTATTTGAAAATATCTACACACCTTTGAATGTTCATCTGCCAATCAGAATCAACCATTCAACAACCCATAGTATAGTTACTTATAATATTATTATTTAAATATAGAAAAGTCATTATGAGTTAAAGTACATGAATATATTTGGGTTAAAACAGGGTGCAAATTAGTATGACTCAATATCGGTTGTCAGATTTAGTACAGTCTGGGTTTCAGCCCTAAATTCAGCCCTATGCGCTCCACTGTGGTAAGGAGGACTGGTTGAACCTCTTTTACCCCTCATATTTCAGGCCTTTTGGGCAGATCTCTTAGGATTTAACTGGGTCTTCAAACCATACAGGAACAAAGGAGATGGCAGGCCTTGATCTTGGTTTTAACTGAGGTTTGATCAAAGATAGGGTCTTAGGTCCCATCCTGAGGGCCTGAAATGTGCTCTTCCCCAGTCTGTCAGAGCAGAGGTCACCAACAGTCCTCACAGAGGATTAGGAAAGAGAGACGGCGAGAAAAAGGTTTCACCTGTCTTTCTGCACTCATGCAGCGGGTTATATAACAGCTCTCCGACCCATTGTAAGTTCCCTGGCATTTTTCATCAGAAATTAATTTCTCATTCATCATGAAATGTAGATGCCAACTCTTATAGGGATAATTCACAAAAAATAACAATTTACTCACCCTTCATTTGTTCCAATAGTGTTTGAGTTTCTTTATTCTCTTGAACACAAATTCTATTTTGAAAAATTCTGGGGACCAGTAGCCATTGATTACCATAGTATTATTGTTTTCATACTATGGATGTTTGGAACCACTGAAGGGTGCAGCCCAGGCTCATTCTGATCACATACCTTTATATAAATTTCTGGAGAGCACCAAATACGTCCCAGGAGCTACTTTTTTTTTTTTTTTTTTTTTTTTTGCAGTTTTTACTTTCCAGAATCCACCAGAGGCCTGAGGTACACTTTTTGAGATCTCAGATTTCGCTTGCAATTGCCACTTGCGATTGCACCAGAGGCCGCTGTGAACCAACTGACTGACTGACTGACGACTGATCCCCCCAACCTCCTCCATCCCTAAACCCAACCGATAGTGTTTTCAAAAGCACTGATTGACCAGCGCCCACCCACTTTAAACCCAACTTACAGTATTTTCAAAAGCTATCCAAAAAAAGAAAAGCCTTTGCAGCAATCTGATTTTTACCATGTTTTCAGATTTTACCACATTCTCACCCTGTTATTTACTTGTTTGTTTTATTTTTTGCCATTTGTTTTTGTCTCACCTGCATTCTGAAACCAGTCTTTGCCAGAGTCAACTCTGCGTCTCAAATCCTCCAATGTACGCAGCAAGCCACTGAACAAATTGGTAACAGCGAAAAAGCCGTCCACATGGATGTAAGCGGTCAACTGGTAGTGCGGAAAGAAATGGCATCATACTGCCCCTTAGCGTTCTTTTTAAAGATGAAATGCAGCCATATGTTCCTCTAACTGCATACTTCGCAATCTCCCGAAATGTACATAGGTGTATGTTTTCAGAATGAGCCTATGTTGGAAGAGTGAGTAAATGCTGAGTAAATTTTCTTTTCGGGTGAACTATTACCTTAATCTTCATTTTAGAAACAGGCTTAGCACTAAAATTTAATTCCTGTATGTGGTTTGTCATTACATTGTTGTTATCGTTGCTTCTGACTCAATTTCTAACAAGAATTACAGTACTCCGCTATTCATTGGCAACATTTGTTATTTATCTAATTTTATGTTCCAACAACAAAACGAATGCTAGATCTGATTATTTAATTGATTATATTTGTACTGTAGTAAAATTACAATATTGTTAAAGGTACCTCAAAATAGAACAAGTTATGTATGTACTATAGGTTTATCAGCTGGTTTGTTTAACTGTTAAAGTTACCATCAATTTGGTCAGTTATGACAGTGATGTAATTTATGCTGGTCACATTTTAATAGCTAAATATTCAATAAGTCAATATCCACGTTTTTAGAAGCAAACTGAGCCTGGTTTTTTCTTAAGTTTTTTTTTTTTTTCTTCACTTCATCAGTTGGTGAAGTTTGTTCCACGCCATTGTCACCACCGGCTTGCAAGCTTCGGGACTTGTGGAGCTGCACATCGATAGGTTTGCTCTTCAGTGTTTGGACTTTCAGCAGTGAAATTTAAACCACAGTGAACTAAACTAAACTTAAACAGGCTCTGAATTGAAGCTCTGACAGTTTCAATTTACTAGAACTTCTATGTTAAGCTGCTTTGACACAGTCTACATTATAAAAGCGCTATAGAAATAAACATGAATTGAAAAACCCCATTCAGTCGTAGTAAATATGCTAAATCCCCCTTATTTGTTCAAATATCATATATTTTTTCTTGCCTCTGTGTATACACTCCCTTACAAAAGTCTTCGATCCCAGTTGGAAGAGCAAAAAATAATAACTTCTAGTCGATCATTTGGAAAAGTGGCAGAATGTAGATTTTTACGATGAATCATCTGCTGAACTGCATCCCAATCATCAAAAATACTACAGAAGACTTATTGGAACTCGCATGGACCCAAGATTCTCACAGAAATCAGTCAAAGTTTGGTGAAGGAAAAATCGTGGTTTGGGGTTACATTCAATATGGGGGCATGCGAGAAATCTGCAGAGCGGATGGCAACATCAACAGCCTGAGGTATCAAGCCATTTGTGCTGCCCATTACATTACAAATCACAGGAGAGGGCAAACGTTTCGGCAGGATAGCGCTCCTTCTCATACTTCAGCCTCTACATGAAAGTTCCTCAAAGCAAAGAAGGACAAGGTGCTCCAGGATTGACCAGCCCAGTCACCAGATATGAACATTATTGAGCATATCTAGGGTAAGATGAAGGAGAAGGAATTGACGATGAATCCAAGGAATCTTGATGAACTCTGGGAGTCCTGCAAGAACGCTTTCTTTGCCATTCCAGATGACAATATTAATAAGATATTTAAGCCATTGCAGAGATGTATGGATGCAGTCGTCCAAGCTCATGGGAGTCATACACAATATTATTCTTTATTCATTATTTCTGTTGATTGACAAGACTTTTGTCTAAGCAAAGTCAGACCTTACTGTCCTAATTACATAATTAAAAAACAAGGCATGATTGTATTTTATTTTGGTATTTTATTTTATTTCATAAAAGCCAATTCTGAAACCAAATGATCAACTAGAAGTCATTGTAGAAGTCATTCAAGTTATTAATTTTTGATCCTAAAACTTGGATAGGCGACAAGACTTTTGTCAGGTAGTGCATAATCATGATTTTTGACTATAGCCTTATGGCATTTTTTTTTTAGGTTTTTAATCCTTTTAATTCTGTGCTTAAGCATGTTTTCTTTTTCGTTTTTTTTTTTTTTTTTTTTACTGTAAAATATAAAAAAAGCCAAAGCATTTACTGTGATAACCACTAGCAATGTGGTCTGTTGAGGTTCTGATACATTGGCAGGTACCGCAGAACTAGTTGTTAAGCTCTGCACACATGGCGCGTCCTGCGAGGAAGAAAAGCTAGTCGAGAATGTGGCCAAATAAGCCCCAGGGCCTTTGCTCTGCAGCCAAATTAGATTAAAAACAACTTGTCTTGCCACAAATGAAAAAAAGAGTGGAAGCAGTTGACTGTGTCAGGCCGAAGAGAGGCAATTCCTATTGAGAAATGGAGACACGCTGCATATTCAAATCCAGACTCCCACACAAACATTGGGTTTTCCTCTCACACACCCTCATCTCTCTTTACTTCTGAAGCTTGCATTCCTGGCAGGCAGGGAGCTTTGAAGTGGGCAGTGTGTGTGAAAGAGCTCCCGTTACAAGGCCGAGCCCTGAGAAAGAGGATCCGTCTGGCGCTGGAGAACAACACCGGCTCAAGGGTTAATCAGGAGTCCAGCACACTGCGCACTCTGTCCCCTGCTCACAGCTGAAACAAGACTCTCTGTTTAGAGGTTAAGAAAGACAGAACGGCCACCGCTTTGAAGTTGAGTGGCAGCCGTGGATTGAAGCAGAAGATGAGAAGAAGACTTGTTTTTTTCTTCTTGTTGCTGTCTGCGATTCATACGCATGTATAAACATACATTAGGTCAAAGGGTGTGTAGTGTTATTGCGTGCGTATGTACACGTGCTTTTGCGTATTGCGCGTGTTATTAGAAAAGCTCGAGTAATCTTTCTCTAACCTTTTCCATCCCTGACCTCAGGGCTAGATATTCAGCCCTCACGTGGAGTTTTCTTTTAGAGTTCGCTTTAAGATAAGATTGGAGAGTAAGTATGATGGAATGAGAGACGTGATTTGTGTCATGGACGATTTGAGATCTATGTAGTTGTGTCAGTTTGAATTCAGTTTGTAACATCGCACCATTCTGACCTTTGATTACTGGGTAAACTGTGTTAAACCTTTTGCCCATTTTTACACAAGGTCTGTTCACACATGATTGTCACAAATAATCTTACATTTGCAACAAAAATCAAATCCCGTATTTGTACAGAAACATGTTACATCTACAATAAATGGATGGATGGATGAAGGAAGGATGGATTGATGTATGGATAGTTTGATGGATGGATGAATAGAAAAATGAATGAATGGATGAATGGATGGATGGATGGATGGATGGATGGATGGATGGATAGATGGATGGATGGATGGATGAAATTCACCTTGATCTCACAATTATAGCAATTCCACATATATTTTTTCATTTCCAATTTCCATTTCTAATTTTGTGTCATAATTTTAAGTACAAAAAGAAAAAGTCCATCATCACAACTATTGAAAAAAGTCCATTACTATTGCTATTTTCTCAAAGTATTTTTCTTTCTAAACATATTCTGGTCACATTTTATTTTGATGGTCCGTTTGTTGAATTAAGTTACATTGCATATACTGTACATGCCAACTAATTCTCATTAGATTATAAGTACACTGTTATGTTGGGGTTAAGGTTAGGTTTATTGTAAGCTAACACACAGAAAAAAAATCAGTGTACATTTAACTCAATTTGAGTTTAACTTAACACTCCTTGGGTGTACATATGACTCCCTCCATTTTAGAGTTAAAATAACACTTTCTAAAGTGTGACATTTGTACATTACTCGTTAACTTTAACACAGTAAGAGTTTATTCTTACATCAAACAGGAGTGTGTTACTCTTCAGAGTGTTAATATATTAAATTTGTACATTACTCACAGAGTTCATGTGTATATAAGCTAATGAGTGCATATACTGCTTCTGCTGAGAATGAATTTATTATATCTTATAATTTATTATATCATCAAGACCCGTAAAACATACTGGTTTGATCACTGTTTGTCCAAAAGAACCGGTTTGAGTAAAAAAATGACCTCCCATCACTAGTGGGAAACACACTGCATATTAGGTTAAAAGTTTAACACACAAAAAAAATAAAAATAATATACGTACTTTCCCACTCGTGGATTGAAATGTACTTCCGGTTTTAACACTGAACAACACTTAAAAAATCACACTGTGTATTTAACACCGAAATTTTTGCTGTGCATGTACTTATAAAGTTTTTTTTTAATTTAAAGTGTCAGTTGAATATCTGTTGAAGGAGTAGTATCAACAGATATTGAGCAGACAATCTACTAATACTCGAATGGACTATTAAAATAAAGTGTTACCCATATTCTTAATGTTTCTTATAATTCTACCAGAAAGTATTTCGGAGGCAGACAAACGTTTTAACATTTGTTGTGAATTGTTTTAGTAAATAAATGAAAGTTTGTTACTGTCCTTTCATAAAAATAAAAAAAAACAGTGAAAGATTTATATGCTGTGCACTGGGTCGTTATAGGCTGACAAGATAATTATTATGAATGATGTGACATACCAGTCTTCATGGCAGAACTATAGCTAAAGCTTTCATTTGTAAGTCTGCATTTCACAATTCTGAGATATATATATGCTGTATATATATAATCAATTCTAAGAAAAAAAAATCGACACATACAACATACAATCAACATATACATTCCTGGAGAGCATGAATTATGTAGCCAGAGCAAAGTATGCCTGCATTTCGTCATTAAAACAAATGCTACGAGGTGTTGTGATGCTGTCAAAGGCTTCTGTTTCTTTTTGAGCTACCAGCTGACCGATTTCCTCAGTGTGGACAGTTTTCCCCTGTTACGTTTGCCCAGTAGCTAGCATGCACGTCGGTGGACTTGAGGCAGAGAACGGAGTTGACCATGACGATGCGGTTTGAGTCTGCCAAAGCACGGTTCCACAAAAGCCAAAAATAAATAAATAAATAACAGGGTGAACACATGGTAAAACTCTGGCGGCCGTGAGGGCTTTTCTTTTTATGGATTGCTTTTGAAAATACTGTCGGTTGGGTTTAGGGAATGGGGTGGCTGTATCAGTCGCTCAGTCAGTCAGTCAGTCAGTCAGTCAGTGGACAGTGGCCTCTGGTTCATTTACGTGAGAAGAGCACTCACAAATTTAAGACCTAAAGGCCTCTGGTGGAGGTATTTTGCAATCTCCAGAAATGTAAATAGGGGTACATATCAGTAATGAGCCTGAGTTGAAAAAATCTGAATTGTAACATGTGAACTTGTCCTTGTAAGTCAGGTTTGTGAGGGGAAAATATCACTAATAATTAATGTGGTGAAAACAAGCTTCATTTTACTTGGGACAAACTTTAATGGGAGATTTTCACAGAAGCAATATTTTATTTCTATAAACTTCCAGTACAATATCACTCATGAATCTAAATCTAAATCAATTGTAAACAGAACTTCCTGCATCAGTAGTGTAGACATTGGCCACAGAATGGACTAGTTACTTTCCACCCAACCTATGTATGAAAGATTTTTATTCATACTATAAATAGTATGTAAAACAATAATATATTTTACATTGTTTTTTTGTTGTTTTTACTTAATAAAAATACGTTTACATTTAAGTTTATTTTATAAAGTAAATTAGTTAATTAAACATTAATGTAGAAGTACATGAAAGTACTGTATTTACTTCATTTACTTCATCAATTCAGTTTGTTTTGTATCAAATGCTGTATACCAATCATCATATTCATATACCATTCGAAAACACCATCTGACATAGAAAGTTCATTAAAATATGAGCCAAATATATTTGTTAAATATCTAATGTAATAACTGTCATGAACTTACCATAAATCACTTAAAAGCAGAAATTGAACAGAAAAATAACCCACAAATTGTCAAAAAAATGGGCTAAGCAATGGACCTAAATGTGCTGTGTTTCAATTCACAGGGTCCCTAGGCTGTTTACTACTCCCTGCACATCTGTTGAACTCGCTTTGCTGGACAAAATAAGATCATTTAAAATACCTTGCAACATCATCCATAAATATGTATTAACACAATGTATTCATATTTGGCATAACTATATGAATCATTATACATTTTGATTAATATAATTTGTCATCCAAAGCCCCTAATTCACTAAAAAATGCCTCTTGGTATTTTAATAAGGTGGTTAAATTTGATGAACATATGTGCTCTGTGATGAACATATGTGCTTTCTTTACTTGAAGTGGAATTCAGAAATATGGTCATGCTGTATGTTTCTTGAGTAGAACAGAAACCGTAGTTGGAAATACTGAGAGTGATGCTTGAACATGTAAATATGTGCTGCATGTTTATCTCTCAATAATTAAATAATAATACACTAGAAGAATATGAGCAGTGATAAAATTGCAATTAAGTAAGCATCTGATCAGTGATATGGACATGTCTAAACCAGCTTTGCAGTTCACCCACATTTTGACGGAAAAGGTATTGACTATAAATATCTGATTCCAATCAATCCTCTTATCTTGATCCATTTTTAAAACGTATTAAACATTTACTGTAAGAAAAAACTGGTAACACTTTATTTCAAGTCTAGGCTATTAACAAACCATTAACTTAAAACACTAGCCCAATAAACCACTATATAACTGCTTATTAATAGTTAGTAAGGAGGAAGTTGGGCTTTGGTTTTGGCTAGGATTAGGGACGTAAAATAAAATTATAACTACCTCAAAACAGCAGATATCGCAATATTAGGCAGGTAATATGTGAATATTTAATAACACGAATTGTGACTTAAACTAAAGTGTGACCAAAAATTCAATCAAAGCAGAAAAATATTAGATTTCTGTCAAAAAATGTATCTTGGATGTATCCAAAATGACCTCCTATAGCTTTAAATAGTGGTGGAGCAGCCATTTTTAGAGGATGCTCTGAAGAGCTCTCCGTCAATCCCACAATGCACCTCAATAACAACTGTACAACCGATGTACATTCAAAGGCTAGTATCCCACCAGTAATGATATACAGCGATATTGCACTGCTACGAGTGTGATAATGCATTTGTACAACAGTTTCACAGCATATGCGTGTATATGTCGTGTATATGTGCTGCATTTTACCAAGGGGACAGGCCATGTACAAAAGTCCAGCAGGGACATAAAGTACAAAACAGTAAACGCAAGGTGAATCAAACAATGTTTAAACAGGAATTCAAAAACATAATCAAAACATGAAACAAAGTGAACAAACAAACAAACCAAAATGGTGAGTCGGTGAACAGACTAGGACTAGATACGAGCCAGACAGAACAAAACAGAATCGTGCAAACAGAGTAAACCGAGTACATCAGCAAAAATCCAAAGGCAAACGAAACACAACATAACAAAGCTTATAAAGACAACATTAATTAGACAATGACAGACAGCTGGAAACAAATAGTGACCACGTGAACAGGAACAAAAACCAAAACATAACTAGTGCCTAAGAGACCACAAGATGGCACTACAGCAGACGCGAACGTATATAAAAAGAAAATCAAACATGGAGAGTCTCAAAAATCTTTTTGTACGAGGATCTACTTTCTTCCACCAATCATGTGCATCTGCAGCTGACATCAGAACAGCAGAATCCACTGTTAAAAACAAATTACTTTAGAGCTAGTATTTGAACGATTCTCTTGCATAATATCTAAAGTGATGACAAAACAGGTGATTCTGCTCACATTTTAAGATTATAAGGCTGAACGACACGAAATGACATCAGTCTACAGAGATTTCCCAGTATTGTTGCTATCGGGAGATCACAATAATTAACCCTGAAAAAGACAAAGCAAAGCAAGCACTCCCAGATTACTATGATAAAAATACAGCACTACAACATACAAAAGAGAAATCGATTTAGAATGTCACTTATCTTTTCTATAATGATTTGATCAGCTGTAGTTTTTCTCACATAAGGACTTATTATGCCGTCTCTATCACCATCTTGTGGCGCAACTGTCTTTGCTTTGCTCAGTATGACAGGCTGATAGCCGCACATCTCCAAAATGATTCATATTTAAAATAGGCGCTGTCCTTATAAATAAACTACATAATCGCAATCTAAACAACTACATTCTCACCTTAAAAAGCCTCAAAAGTTTAGAATGTTGTCCAACAGCTGCAGTATTTGTCAAACTGTAGTGAGTCGGTGCTAGTAGTGTAGGCGGAGTAATACACAAGAGTGAAGAGGCTGTATGAGCGCTGTTATTGCAGAATACTGCACAGTTATCAGACAGAACTGTTGTATAAATATGTGTATAGATATATACATAAAAATGACTGGTCAATTTCTGCCAGAATATTAGTATTTTTATTTATTTGTTTGTTTGTTTGTTTATTTATACTTGTAATCTCTATAAACATAAAGTTCATCTGCATTTTTCTGTGCAAACATTCCAGTATACACCTGAAACCCCCCAGAGTTGCACACCCCACACAAGACGAAAGATGCCCACATCAACAGCACGGTTGGCTAATGGCAATCTCATACTGACATGGAGCCATTATTCTGAAATTATGAAACCATTAGCGCTGTTCAGCCAGCATGGCCAACATGCATGTTCACATACAAATAGCTTTTATTTTCACTCTACGCTTGGATAACAGAGAGGTGGCGGTTTGAATTTTCCTAATAACGCAATGAAAAGAGATTTAAATAGGGAGTGACGAAATGTTGAAGGGACCACAACACTGCAGCTGAAAACACATTTAGGAATAAATTACAAATTTCATGCCTCGGCCGCATTCTTTATCAAAACTCACACAAAGACTATCAGAGGACAGCAGTAATGACATAAATATTCATGAGAGTGCTCACCTCAGAATAACAAGCATATATGTTTTCTTAATTATGTCCCCAGTTAACTTTGATAATTCTGCTACTGCGCTGAAATGGCAGAGGAAGTTTGAAAATGGCTATAAATTAGCTTTACGGAGAGGACAAACACCCCACCTTTTGTTTGTTTTATCCATGCACATTGGATGAGCATTATGCAGGTACCAGAGGCTTGTGGTATTGAACTAAATGCTTTGTTTATAGCTATAATTTATTCATTTGTTTGTCTAATCTCAACATATTCTTTTTGAACTCTTTTTTTTAATTCACAAATAAATCTGCACTGGGAAATCACAGCAAAAGTCTCTTTGGGAAAATATCATGAGTTCAGTGTTGTATCATGCCATAATTCACAGATGATTCCAGAATACATGGGTTACATTAATCATGGCCAGAACATGCCAAGGTAGATCATGTTGCATTGTCAATGACCTGTGAGAGTTAGTGGGAAAGATTCTGGCAGCCATACTTACATCATCTCCAATTCTTCAACAATGCCAAGACAAATACCCCTAGTGTGTGTTGATGGAGCCTGTCTTTTGACATGCACAGGATCTGTGTGATCAATGTGAACTTGACGTAAACTCTAGTGCGACCAGCAGGGTTGAGACATACATTTTATTAGTCAGTTTAGAAGTTACACCTTGCTAGTACAGGATTGGACCCCCTTTTGCCTTCAGATCCATCTTGATTCTTTGTGGCATATAGAGTCAACAAGGAGCTTGAAACATTCCTCTGAGATTTTCGCTCCTTATTGACGTGATAACGTCATGTAGTTTTGATGACTGCACATCCTTAAGGTGCTCTGTTGGACGGAGATTTGGTCTGGAGTCCATGTGAATTTAGTGAACTCATTGTCATGTTCAAGAAATCTGTTTGAGATTAGGTACCACCAAGCAATTCTGTGTTTAACACTTGAACTCCTGAGGAAGTCATTTTGATCATTTTTAAGATTTGCAATGTCATTTTGTTGAAATAGAACACATAATAATTTCTTAATTATTATGTGGATCCGAACTCAAATAATACTTACACTCTTGGATCTAACCAGCTCCTATAGTTTTACTGGGAAACACCCATACACACTCATTCACACACATACACTACAGCCAATTTCACTCATTCATTCATTTTCTTTTTTGGCTTAGTCCCTTTATTAATCCGGGGTTACCACAGCGGAATGAACCGCCAACTTATCCAGCATTTGTTTCACACAGCAGATTGCCTTCCAGCTGCAACCCATCTCTGGGAAACATCCATACACGCTAATTCACACTCATACACTACGGACAATTTTAGCCAACCCAATTCACCCATACCACATGTCTTTGGACTTGTGGGGAAAACCGGAGCACCCGGAGGAAACCCAGGCAACCACATGGAGAACATGCAAACTACAAACAGAAATGCCAACTGACCCAGCCGAAGCTCGAACCAGTGACCTTCTTGCTGTAAGACGAACGTGCTCATAGGCGCCCTATGGTAATTTTACGTGCAGTAATTTTACTGCACACAGCCATAGTTCATTTACTGCAGATGCTACACAATCAATTGATTAAAAAACTAAACAAAACTGAACTGCTATGTTTAACTATCATCATCAATTTTTAGACTTTTATGAATTTGGAATGATGGAATTACTGACAGAGGTTACATGCTGGTGAAGATTAAAGATATACAGATGAGAGGTTTGCACTGACTGTGGGATATATGTTGTGTTGTTTTTGAACCTAAATAAGGACTAAATGAATCCTGTGTGTAGTTTTTCTGTACAGTTATTGGTATCATATTGGAGACTGTAAGAGGCTGTATGTGTTCATATATGTTGCATTTATTTATTTTATTATTTTATGTAATTGCAGATGTTACAGTAGGCTATTGAGCATGATTGATCTGCAGATATAATCAGATCATGTTAATAGAAAGTTTTATAAAAAAAAATATATGTTATAATGTTTATATTAAAATTACGTTATGTATATAATAAAGCATGTGTTTTGTGAGAAGTTCTTCTCATGTGATATGTGAGCGACCCGTACAGCTTTACCGTAGACATTTCCTCGAGCAAGAATGACATTGACTGAAACAAACATCATGCCCACCAAAAGGGTAAGATTGGAACCCTTTTAGCTGTGGAAACGCAAGCCTGATAAAGGTGACCCGTACCGTACTTTAGGGATGGGTGATACCAATATTTTTGTTTCCGGTCTGATACCAAGTATTTCAAGACAAGTATCAATATCGATAGCGATACTTAAATAAAATATTTTTTGTGATTTTTTTTTTTTTATGCTTATCACCTTTGTTATTATTATTATTATTAGACACAAGACACATGATTTATTAAAAATACAGAACTATAATTGGCTAAATAGCACCATATATAACGAAAAATAATACACTGCACAATTGTTTCATTTAAAAAAAAATCTCTTTAATGTTTTATTTAATGAAACAAATGATTGTCAACGCTTTCCTTGAGCCTGTTTTTCTTTTACTGATCAAAATATTTTGTTTTTGAAAAGTTAAATATAATAAAATTCTTGACAACAGACAATAGACTGCCACTGTGGCGAACGGTTTTGTGACTCACAAAGTATCACAAAAAGCCTCATCATTATTTACTGGAGTAAAATAACTCCAGATTATTCTTTGTTTACGTTCAGTCATGATGACCACAGCTCCGCTCGAGTTTTACAATCTGCATTGTGTATATGTGGTGTCTGTACTACTGTGCCGTGAGCTAACGCTGACCCCGTGGAGATACAGCGGAAGAATATTGTAGTTCTCATTCGTGTTCCTATTTAAGTAAGTATTTAAATAATATGCGGTGTTATAATTTTGCTTAATTTTTAATATACTTTTACTTAAGAATCGATCCTTTTGATATATTCCCAGTATCGGAAATATCGATACTTCAGGATCGATCCGCCCATCCCTACCAAACCATACTGTACTGTACCGCTACTGCATCTGATTAGTTGTGCTCCAGGTTTACTGGAACTGGCTTCACTGACAAAATGTGCATAAAAATGACCTGTGATTAATCGTCCAGGCCTACTACATACTGAGAACCAGTTTTAAACACATACACACACACAAATATAATTCATTCATTCATTCATTTTCTTTTCGGCTTAGTCCCTTTATTAATCCGGGGTCACCACAGCGGAATAAACCGCCAACTTATCCGGCATTTGTTTTACGCAGCGGATGCCCTTCCAGCCACAACCCATCTCTGGGATACACATCCATACATTCTCATTCACACACATACACTATGGACAATTTAGCTTACTCAATTCACCTGTAGCGCATATCTTTGGACTGTGGGGGAAACCGGAGCACCCGGAGGAAACCCACGCAACCACGGGGAGAACATGCAAACTCCACACAGAAATGCCAACTGGCCCAGCCAGGGATCCAACCAGCGACCTTCTTGCTGTGAGGCGAACATGCTAACCACTAGGCCACCGTGGCGCCCACACACAATATATATATATATTAAATAAAGGTACAAATGCTATCTTTGTGGTAGTGTTTTTTTTTTTTTTTTACACTTTTGTACTTATTAGATACTTATCTATACTTAAGATTAGGGCTGTCCAAACCATACCTGTCAACTCTCCCGTATTTCCCGGGATTCTCCCGTATTTTACCGTTCTATCCTGCTATCATCCCGTAAATGTATTTTCCCGTATTTTTCCCGTATTTTCAGTCGTTCTCCGACGGTTGTCAATAAACATTAAGAAGCCGATCCTCCCTATACGCAACCCATACCGCCGAACCACAAGGGGCCGCCCTTGCTCTTAAATCTGTTGGAATATCTGTGCTTTCGTTTTATTTAGGCATGAAACACTCTGAAGTAAACATAAAAACGGCGTGATTCCCTTTCATTTTCATTACAGGTGCCGTCACTCCTCCTATACAATCCTCAAAACAGCCATAAAGTGGTACGTAACTTTCAGCTGACGCGTCTGTAGTGATAAACAGACGCTGTTTCCCAAACGGATTCTGTACACTCGATTAGAAGCAGAGCGAAAGTGGATACTGGGTTTTGTGTTTGTGTTTGAACAGAAATATACACATATGGGGGGGGGAGGCGGGATGATCCCTTATTTTCACATCCCAATGTTGACAGGTATGGTCCAAACTCGATCCTGGAGGACCGGTGTCCTGCAAAGTTTAGTTCCAACCCCGATCAGACACACCTGGGCTAGCTAATCAAGCTCTTAGGCTTTCTAGAAACATCCTTGCAGGTGTGTTGAGAGAAGTTGGAGCTAAAATCTGCAGGACACCAGCCCTCCAGGACCGAGTTTGGACACCCCTGCTTTAGATACATGCTCTTAAGACACTGACATAGACCCTTCCAAAAGTCCCCAGTGACAGCTTTTGCACCTTCGCTTCTGAAGTGTACCAAGGAAAATCTCCCTCACAGTATTACACCACCAGAAATCTAAACCTTTGATACAAATCAGCATGTATCCATGTTGTCACATAGTTTACATCAAATTTTGACACTTCTAGCTGAATGTTGCTTCAGAAATCTAATATACTAGAGGTTTTTTTTTTCAATCCTCTATTGTCTAATTTTAGTCAGCCTATATGAATTGTACACTCAGTTTGCTGTTTTTAGCTGACGGGGTGGCACCGGTCTGTTCTTCTGCTGCTCCTATACATCATAGCTGGACTTCTTGTGTGTTCAGAGTTGCTCTTCTGCAGACCTCAGATGTATCCTGTGGTTATTTGAGTTACTGTTACCTTTTCAATCAGCTCAGACCAGTCTGGCCATTTTCCTCTGACCTTTGGCATCAGCGAGGCATTTTCACCCGCAGAACTGCTGATCACTGGGTATTTTCTCGTTCTCAGTAAACCGTTGAGGTGGTTGTGTGTGAAAATATCAGAAGATCAGCAGATTTCTGAGATACTCAAACCAGCTTGTCTGGCACCAAAAACCATACCACAGTCAAAGTCACTTGAATCACCTTTAGCTTCAGGAAATCGTTTTGACCATGTCTACAGTACATGCTGTAAAGTTGTTGCCATGTGTTTGGCTGTTTAGATATTTGCATTAACAAGCAGTTGAACAGGTGCACATAATAAAATTGTCTGTGCGTGCATATCTTACCAGTAAACCATAACATCTGACCATGAACAGCCTGCTGGGCAGAATGTAACAAGGCACCAATACACATTCTATTCAAAACACAAGGGAGGATGGAGAATATAAAATAAATGTCTACGATCAAATACTCACCATGACATACTTTTATGACCTTCTGATGTTTAGTAGGATGAAAAAGCAACAGTACTGTCATTGTATCGAAATAAGCAACTTGTTTAATTACAATATATACAGTAATTATAATCATATATTATAATGATTAGCCACAGCCATATCACTCTGAAACCCAAGACCGGTTACTCACTGAAGCTAAGCAGGGCTGAGTCTGGTCAGTACCTGAATGGAAGACCACATGCGAAAACTAGGTTGCTGTTGGAAGTGGTGTTAATGAGGCTAACAGGGGAAGCTCATACTGCTGTCTGTGTGAGTCCTAATGCCCCAGTATAATGAAGGGCACACTATACTGTCACACTTTCAGATGAGACGTCAAACCGAGGTCCTGACTCTCTGTGGTCATTAAATATCCCTTGGCACTTCTCGTAAAGAGTAGGGGTATAACCCCAGTGTCCTGGCCAAGTTCCCTTCATCGGCCCCTACCCATCATGGCCTCCCAATCATAACCCTCCACTGATCTGGCTCTATCACTCTCTCTCTCCACTCCACTAATAACTAGTGCGTGGTGAGCGCACTGGCACCATTGTCCTGTGACTTACATGATCTCTCCATTGATGTATGGTTTGTTAGGAGTGGAAATATAGAAAAAAAAATCTAAATATTGAAAAAGTCAGCTTTAAAGTTTTCTAAAGTTTTAAAGTTTTCTAAGTTGTTGGTAATGTGTGCAAGATGATCTTTACTTATATACTAATGATTTTTAACATTAAACAAAAATCACGACTCAATGCAATGCATGAGTTGCACACACACATGTATGCGCACACACAATCACAGTTTTAATTGGAATAAGAAATCTAATACAAAACTGCAACACTTAAAAAACTATTAATACCAGAGATAGTTATATAAAGGGCACCTATTGTATCACTTGTACAGTATCTAAAATAAGACTCTGGTGTCTCCAAAATGTGTCTGTAATGTTTCAGCCCAAAATACCCATCAGATTATTTATTATATAATGTAGAATCTGCCCATTGCTTGGTGTCTTGAGAACAATGTACTGTAGCTGTTTTTGTAGCTTGTGGCTTCAAATCCAAATCAGACTTGTTCCCACCCTCCGTTCTGAGTGCATGTCTGCTTTGCATGTATTATGATAGATAAAAAGCCATCAGTGATAAATACAAACACAGATGAAGATCAAGTTTGAAATACCAAGTAAGTTTATTTCATGTATTTGTGGTGATGTTGATTCAAGCCTTTCTGAAATGATGAGAGACACATAAATGCCCTTTGCAGTACACACACACCTATGCACGTTTACTGACACCAAGCGGCAGTGGTGATTATAGCAGTCAAGAATTACATTGTGATTTTACTCTCTTTATTACAAACATGCTCTGTTTTAATAAGGTTTAAAACTTTTAAAATTAATTATTCAGGTGTAGCACCACAGAGAGTTGTAACATGAACATTGAGTTTTAATCCCAGTTTCTTTGCAAAAAAATATGTGGTGGACATGTGTATACATGTTATTATGGAGACATGGCACCAGTCAATCAAGTCGGTTGACGGGGAAAACCACACCCCTACAACAAGTTGCGGTGGGCCTCTGAGGCTGCATTTACACTGCAGATCTTGTTGATCAATTTTGATTTTGTGGCTGTATTTTTATTTTTATTTTTATTTTTTGATGACCAGTCTACATCATATTTTGGCCATACTGATCTATGTAAACACATGAAAACAACATTAACATTATCCCAGACACTGTAAAAAGCTCAATCCTAGCCACTAGACATTATTGACAGGGTATTCGAGTGTCATCGAGTGTCAGAATGTTATAGGACGGCTGTACGTTATGATTTTGGATTATTGATCACGAAATAGCGATAGCTAGCTAGAATATAGATAGCGGGGGTTTTTTTTGCGTTTTTTTAAAAAGCATGACGGTGAAACACGAACGCGGTTATGAATATATTAAAACATATGTTTGTTTGTCGTAAAAATTCGTAATAATGAAAAAAATACTTATTTGTGGATCTTCTTTCTTCCGGGTTCCGCTATCCTGTCGCTGTGGCAGGTGCATTCTGGGACATTTTCTTACCCCTCCGTTTTAAGTGTGGTCCTGAAAAATATTTTTTTCTTGCTTACATGTACTTGAGCCATGTTAATGTACAATTAGGTCACTTGAAGCATGCAGTGTAAATGCAGCCAAAATCAGTGGGATTTGGACCCTATTTTAACATCATGAAATTTTAAAAAATGACTTAGTTGTGTTTATATCACTCCAATATGACAGTGGATACATATACATTAACTTAACTTTGCTTTTCATACAAAGATAAACTATCTAATATTTTAGAGACCTGTCAACAATACAACTATGTGAAGGTGAGTTAAAGAAAGCGTAAAATAAATTTTGGTGTGACCTGCTCCTCTAATCAACCCTAATATCACAATTTACCACAACACTGGTGTTCTGAAAGCTGAACGTTTTTGAGAACGTCACAGATGTGCACATTCATATCGCATTGGCATCACTAGTTACATGATCCCTGTAGGACCTCAAAATCCCAGCTGAATCCCAGCATGAGGTGCATTCAGAGATATTGATCGGCAGTAATCTGTTTTCCTGGTGTGGGTGGTGAGAGAGTCGGCCGACCTGCGAGTGGGGTCAGCAAGGCCAGATTTCCCCTCCGACCGGGCAAGAACCGTGCCACATTGATGAATGAGCACCATGACTAGCGTGTCACTCTGAGCGCATTAGCACACACAACTGCTATTCGCATTAAGCCATCCAACACGTTTGGCTCTTGTAGTTGTTTGCCTGCTGTGATGTATTTGATGACGGTAAATGAACACAGTTACAGTGCGTGTTGCGTAGCGAGAAACATTCAGTGGCCCGCTGCCCCTGTGGGACTGATAGCGCGCGCTCCCTTTTCTGTTTACAAAGTTGTACGAATATTAAGCAGGGCCATTTTTCCAGTCATAATGAAGCAACAATGCATAGCCCCACATCTGCACATTTACATATTACACTGTAATTTAGCCTCAGCTCTTAATTTCCTGCCTCATGCGAGCCGAGAGCGTGGTGGGCACTGATTTGCATAGGCTGCAAGGACGGCCGGGGGGGAACGCGTGGCTCTGTGCAGCGCTGTTTGTTTACCAATCATTTGCATTGCATGTAAACAACATCAGAGTAATGGTCTGGAGCATTGCGCGCCACCAGTTGTCCGTGCGTTCAAAGACGGGAGACGCAAAGCGGCGGTGCTCACAGATGGAGTTAGCGGATAGCCGAATTCGGCATCATCTCCCTGGGAGCTGTTGTAAACATGGAAAACGTGGAAATTGTGTGTGGGTTTTGGGTCTAGACCTGCTAAGTCTCACCGAGGCTCCAAGTGGACGTACAATATGGCAGTTTTTACTCTGATAATGTGTTAGACAGCTCCAACCGTGTTCAACAGACAGACAGTGATCAATATATTTAATCAGCGCAGCCACTGTCACACACCATCAGAGCGTGATAATGCTGTAGGCATTTTTAAGAGGCACAGAACACACACACATAGCCGCAGGAAGAGGTTTCAGCGGTCTACTAGAAATGTGGAGGCAGAATCAGTGGGTTTTAGTGAATCATAGTAAATCAAGTTTAAAATGCTTGGCAGGTAGTGTATTAAAAGAGAAATGTAAGTATTGGCAAGATGTAATGATTGGTTCTGGCTAAACTGCTGGTTTTAGAGTGTTTACACAACACCTGTTTGCTAAAAATAGAAAAGGTTATTTTGTGTATTTGAAAAAGCCTTGCTTATAAAAAGATAGCAACAAATCCTCATGCATCTGTAGAAAATGAATAAAATGAATAAAATGTTGTATTATGTATGTCAGGCCAGAATTGGGAGATGTCACACATTGTGCCTTCACACGTACAGTCTTTAAAGGGTGTATTCAGGTCCCCAAAATCCACTGTCAAATAAATGAACTGCTTAAACATAAAAGTCTTTACAATTTCAGTTAAAATATTGCGTAAACACGATAGGCTAGGCCTGGATAGTCACATATACCTGTCAACCCTCCCATTTTTTCCCGGGATTCTCCCGTATTTTACAGTTCTATCCCACTACCATCCCGTAAAGGTATTTTCCCGTATTTTCAGTCTTTCTCTGAACGGTGGAAATAAACATTAAAGAGCCGATCCTCCCTATACACAACCCATACCGCCGAACCACCAGGGGCCGCCCCTTCCTCCTAAATGTGAGTCCGTTCTGTGCTTTCGCTTTATTTAGTCATGAAACACTTTGAAGTAAATATTAAAACGGCGGTATTCCATTTCCATTTTATTACAGGTGCCGTCGCTCCTCATATGCAATCTTCAAAACAGTTATAAAGCGGTGCATGACTGTCAGACGTGCTCCATAGTGATAAATAGATGCTGTTTCCCAAACAGATAATGTACACGCGATTTAAAACAGAGCTAAAGTCTCGGTTTTGGGTGCATGTTTGAACAGACATATACACATAATTAATAATAATCACAACATCTAAAGATGTCGATCTAGGTTGTTGTTGTTTTTTTTTTTTCAAACACATGTAATTTGTCCTAAATGAGCATAAAAGGTTAGGAAAGCAATCAAATGCTTTCATTATAATGTTATTATGATGTATTTTAAAGTGACACCTTTGTTATTTAATGTAATAAAACAAAAAATATATATAAATGAGATTAATGCGTTGCTCTTTAATCAGAATGTGTAAGATATACAGTGAAGAAAAGGTTAATGAGATGTGATAATTCTATTTCTTTTTTTTATTGTTAATTATCTGAACCCTTTTTTTGGGGGGGGGGGTGCTGGAAGATTGACAGGTTGACAGGTACAGTCACTGCAGAGTGCACTTTTAAAAAACAGAGTAAAACATATTTTATTAAAATGCAGCAAATAGTAGCATAGAGGCAAATAGCTTGAAGTTAAATAGTCATGTGACAATATCAAACAATTATGTTTTATTAATGTGATAGCAAATCTGGATTTTATTCCAGCCAGTCGTTTTTTTAGCATTGTAAATTTTGAAAAAAAATTAAAATCAGGATTTGTTTATTAAATAAAAAAACAAGATATAGAACTTTATGCAACATAGTTAATGTCATTGTTAATGTAATAGATTAGTCTTAATTTTCTACATTTCATACAGTTGTCCAACATAGGCTCATTCTGAAAACGTCCCCCTATTTATATTTCTAGAGATTGCAAATTTTGTAGCCAGAAATAGGTATGACTGCATTTTGTCTATAAAACGAATGCTACAGGGTGGTATGACAGCGTTCCTTTTCATGCTAGCAGATGACCGCTTACTGTACCTCCATAAGGATGGCTTTCCCGTTGTTACCAGTTTGTCCAGTGGCTCACCGCATACTGTACGTAGGAGGATTTGAGATGCAGAGTGGAGTTGACTTTGATGACGGGGTTCAAGTCTGAAAAAGAACGGTTCCAGAAATTGGGTATGACAAAAACAGAAGCCAAAAAATAAAATAAACAAGTAAATAATAGGGAGAGAATGTGGTAAAATCTGAATAATGTGGTAAAAATCTGGTGATTTCTTTTCCTGGATTGCTTTATTAAAACACTTTCGATTGAGTTTAGAAAGTGGGTGTGCGGGTCAATCTATGCTTTTGAAAACACTATTTGTCGGGTTTAGGAGGGTGGGTCAGTCGATCGCCTCTGGTGGATTTACATGAGAAGAGCAGCCGCGAATGGCACTTGCAAGAAAAATGTGTGTTCTCAAAAAGCATACACATCGGCCTCTGGTGAATTTGCAAAAACAAAAACTGCAAAAAAGTAGGTCCTGGGACTTAATTGGCACTCTCCAGAAATCGCGGTACATTTTCTGAATAACCCTGGGTTGTATGTAACTGTAACTTTTACATAGTAAAAAGTATCCAATTCACCTATACCGCATCTTTGGACTTGTGGGGGAAACCAGAGCACCTGGAGGAAACCCACGCAACCATGGGGAGAACATGCAATCTTCACACAGAAATGCCAACTGACCCAGCCGAGGCTCGAACCAGTGACCTTCTTGCTGTGAGGCAATCGTGCTGCCCACTACGCCACTGTGGCACCAATTACAAAGAAGTGATCATATTAAAAACAAATAATAATAAACGAGTCAATGTCAATCACACTATGTGTTTATTTCCCATTAAACATTATGAGTGGATACCAGAGTGTAGAAAGTGTGTTTTAAGAATATTTTCAAGTGGAGCAAAAAATGCACACAGTTGAAGAAACACCCAGTAATCAATTGAAACTGTATGTTTTTGTTTCAGATTGACAGGCTGGAAGCACAGTGCGGGATGCCATAAGACTGCATGAACACCTCTTCAACAGATCTGATGATTATAGTGGTTGAGGGATCCAATTTTAGACCGTATAGTTTTGTTTTGACATCATTGGCTTGACACCATCTGATGCTGATTTTTTCTCAGTATAACTGAAGCTCTGTTTCCGTGAAACAAACTTCTATCCTGACAGAGAAGGTGAAGTTTTGTTCGGATAACAGGCAGTGACTGGCACATAGGCCTAGCTGATCCCACACACATACACTTCGCTCGTCTTGCTCTTTCTCTCCTGCTGTATCTCACACAAACACAACGGCCCATATTCGGGAAAAAAATGGCTCTCATTTCCTTGGACGGGGCTGTGTGTCCACACTCCCCCAGATCTCGGCTGCACTTCCATTTCATGGTGTATGGCCCCGGCGTGTGATTATTCCACTCTCTCAGGTACAGGGGGAGTTAATGTCGGAGGAAACTGATGTCCCTGTCAGCCGCCCGCTTCTCCTCCCCACACGACCTCCCAGCCTCCCGCTCGGAGCTTGTCACCGCATCGCCGAAATGACAGCACCCCCTCACAAAAACACGCATCCGCTCACGCGTGCTCCCTCCTAACTATCAATTCTCCACGCAAGCGAACAGAGAACCAGGAAGCATATGCCAGCAGCCCTTGATCCCTTGGCCTGCATTTACATCTACTCCATGGAGTATCAGCTGGTTAGACGCAGCTGTAACCGCACGTATACGGCTGTAAACATAAACCTGCCGCAAACACAACGTAAACAACCGCGCAGCTGCCATCTGCCTGACAAAGACGCAAGATACTCAGCAGTTATCAGATGAAGTCATTCTGTGGAGAAGTAAGTGTTTTTAGGGATCTTCTTGACAGGAATGGAAAAAAATAGTAGAGGCTTTATTGTGTTTCCTGTCGAGATGTGCTCTATTGAATTTCTTTCTTGGCTACAAGGGCTTTCGGATTCAAATTGTCATTGTGCTTTAACCACTTTATATTTTGAAAAAGCATCGTTGGTTTTATGAGATAATTATTTGGATAGTTCTCCCATAAATGTCATTATTTACTCTCCATTCACTTATTCAAACTTGTTTGGGTATCTTTCTTCTGTAAGGACAGAAGACAGCTGGAAACTCGACTTCCATATTAATATTTAGTTTCTACTATGGAAGTCATGCTTTCAGCTTTCTTTAAAATAGATTCTTTTGTGTTTACAGAATAAAGAATCACAAAAAGATTTGAAACCATATTAGGGTGAGTAAATAATGAGTAAAGTTGAATTTTTGGGGGGGTGAACTATCCCTTTAAACAGTATAGCATAAGCATGAATGTTTATATTAATCAGAACTGTTTCTGTGTAAACTCCACACAGAAACGTCAGCTTGCTTGGTAAGGACTAGAACCAGTGACGTTCTTGCTGTGAGGCAACAGTGCTAACCACTGGACCACCGTGCCACCCATCTAGGAAATGAGGAGGAGTAGGGGTGGAAGTGGGGATTCTTCAAAACAAAGATGGCTGTGATATGGAACTTAGGGTATATATAGTGGCTTAGGACTCATCTGATTGGTGAATCATAAATTGAATAATGCGGGACCAGCTGCGAGCAATCATCTGCACGTGATCCACTCAAAATTAGTTTATAAATAAACTTCACTTCTCAGTAGTGGAAGTCATCATAGTTGGCTAAACTTAGAACGCAGTAAATGAAAGAGTACAACAAACAATTGGGTCACACTTTATGTTGATGGTCTGTTTGTTGAATTTAAGTTACATTGCAACTAATTCTCATTAGATTATAAGTAAACTGTTAGGTTGGGGTTAGGGTTGGGGTTAGTGTAGTGTAGTGTTAGTGTAAATTGACATGTACTTGCAAAGTTTTTTACAGTCAGTTAAATGTCTGTTGAATGTCAGTATCAACAGATATTAAGCATACAGTCTACTAATACTCAAATGGACCATCGAAATAGTGTTACCAATAATTGTTTACAATTCTGTTTGCTGAAATAATAAAAGAAAAGCTCCATGATGGTGTTATCAAGACTTTCAGAAATATAAAAAAATTAAAAAAATATTTAAGACTGATGATGGCAGCCAGAAGAGAGAACAACCCCAAATTTACTGTCCTGCTCATACACTCTGCATTACAAAAGCCTCAAACAAGCGTTTGTTTGTTTTTTGTTTTTTTAATATGATGCAAAGATGATATGATACATACATAAATACGTTCATGTTTTTTTTAATTTTATTTATTTTTTTATTTTTTTATCTAAATATTGAACATTTTCAAGGATTTAAGATGCTGATGACTGTTAAACGTGTGAAAAGGGTCCATTGGAGAATATAGAATAACTTATATTTTCGGTGTCTCTGTTTTTGGTCACATCCACACAGAGAGTAGTGTTCTCAGTCCTGTATAATGGTTATGTTCACTCTTTAGTTGAACAGGATTGGGAAAAAAAAAAGATTCTCTGTACACATTTTGTTTTGCACATGCAAATCGAAAGGTTTAATTTTAAATTCATTGTACATCACAAGATGTGTGACCAGTAGACCAATACCATGCAATTAAAAGAACACAATCTTTATCTTTATTATTGCAGTAAAGTTGAGTCTGTTGCTGTTGGTTAATAAAGACTTGATGACCATTTTTTTTTAACCATATCTATATTTAGTTGTGCCAAAAAAGTATGACCACCCACGTAATGTGCTTCTGGTTCTTCACACTGCTGCCAAAACAGTGCAACCCACCAAGACATGGGCTCTAATAAACTACAAAAGGTTTTGTGGTATCTGGTACACAATATTAGCTGGAGATCCATTAAGTCCGTTGTCGGTGTTTTTAATGATGAGCAGGGTTAGGTAACACTTTAAGGTTCAGGGTTAGGGACGTTCAACACTGTCAAGACACCTTTATAATCATGACATGACATGTCATGAACATGATGGAGGTTTTATGCATGCTTATGTTAACTGTCATTAAGTGTCATTCCCTCAGTTGTGTCATGTTAAATGCAAAGATGGCAGTCTGAGAAACATTACATAAACAAATACATTAGAAGCTGTCTTTGTCTGTCATGACAACTTACCAATGCCAGACTAAAAAACCTGTCAGCATTATTGTTATGACATCTTAACATTACCAAGACAACATAACTTGCCATGAGCTTGATTGTTATGAGGCCATTAGGAATATTTTTGAATGGACTAAAATGAATTTGTCATTCAAATTAATCAGTAAAAGTCAGCTGTCAAATAATTTTAAAACCATGTCATTATTATTAAATGACATTTTTATGAAAAATTCAATTTGGACCACTATAGTTGGACCAAAGTAGCCGAATTAGTGTTTATGGCCTGTTTATGACGAGTTATGTTGTCTTGGTAATGTCAAGTTGTCATGGAAAAGCAGTTACATGTTTTGTTGCCTTGGTAATTTTAAGTTGTCATGACAAAGACAGACAGGTTATGATGTATTTGGTTATGTAATGACACAACCCAACCCCCAAGTGTTATCAAATCTTGTGTGACTCATGCCACAAATAGCATTGGTTTCCCTCGTGCATCGATGTATCTAAAAATTTTAACAAGTAACTTCTATATTATATACGTATAATGCAACAACCCCATGACTGGTTTGTCCATAAATTCTCATCACTGCTGATTAGGAGTAATCCACAAGCGTTGCCGTTTCAAAAATGCTCTGATCCACTGAGATCTAAATTCCTATCCATTTCTCCTGCAACCAACGCATTGATTGCATGAACTGATTGTTTGATTACAATCAACCCAGAACATAAGAAAGTATGTGGCTTTGTTAGTAGACAATCAGCAATGTTCACTTCACTTGTAACTGGTCACATTGTTTGGTTCACCAGTTCAAGCACTGGGTATTATAATTTAACATGCTAGCTATAAAGTGAGGGTTGGGGATCAGTTTAAAAAATAATTGCGTTAATGTATGCATAATTTACTGTTAATGTACATGTGAAACAGAAGTTGCTGAGACTTATTTTTTTCAAGATGTTGATGTACATTCAACTGAAAAGGAACATTGAGTAGGGGGCAGCGCTTTCTTTTTGTGCATCAGTCCCTGGTAGAAAATGGTAAAACGGACGTGGTTAAGAATATTGTGGCTGAAGCCGTCAACAGAAAAGGACCACCACTCCAAAAGTGGAAGCAAATGGTCAGACCTTGATTGAAGACAACAATTTCTTGTCCAGTAGATTAACATGTACAGATGACTTGTTCATTACAAAATATACTTTGTACAATTTTAATTCGCATGGATGTTAATACTGCAATATAAACCATCTACAATATAGTAATTTCAAAATAGATGTGACTTTAGTCATCATCGCTATGGATACAGGTGGTAGTCATGAAAAGAATGCTTGACACTTGACTCCCATTGCACATGTCCAAGACACTATTGTAAACTGATGTGTGAAAAGGACCTGTCAGGACAAACACCCTTAAGTAAATGTGGCTGTCAATCCAAGCACCATCAGTGTGAATTCAGCCATCTGCTCAGTCAATGAAGATAGTTCCCAACAAAGCCACCTGCTGAATTATCTGTTTCGTGTCTTCTCCCTTACTGAATCTGTGTAATTGAACAAATTGATTGAATGAACACTTTGAAGGAAGAGTTACTTGTTTTGTTTAACAGAACTAATAGAACCACGAATGAAAAAAGCTGATTGAATGATTCAATGACTCTTTTTTTATATATATATTCCTTTAACCCTTTGACATGAACTATCACACTGGTTGGATCGTACTAGGCTGATCACTGGAGTGTTTGATCATAACAGTGTGATTAGAATGTGCAGTGCATCATGTAAACAGCTGCCAAACTTAAATATGCTCTGCCGTGGTCATTAACGCTGAGGCAGAGAAAGACGCATATGTACACTTGTCTTAAATCACAATTTAGATTTTTTTTCAGTAACATTTCACACAAACTATAGAGACTGTTTAAGTAGATCAAATAATATGATAATTATTAAGCTGCAAAATACCAATTCACCAGCATGGACTAAGCCACACATTGAGCTAGACTTTATTGAAGGGATGAAAGGGATGGTAAGAGAATGGTGGGATGAAGGGGAAAGGAAGTAAGAGGATAAATAGTGAACAGGTAGGCAGGTTGATCGGGCGTCCTAAAATGATGCCCAGAGACACAGAGTGGGGGTACCATCTATGTACTATTTTGGTAGAGTAATTGGACCCTCCGATTCAACCTACATGTAGGGTTGAAAAGGGTTATAGGATTGTGAATGGGAAGCGAGGAAATAAAGGGAGGGAGGGTGGGTTCAAAAGAAAGAGAAGAACTGTGCTAGAAGGCTGGTCTTCCTTAAATAAGATTTAGAGAGTAGGTAATTGGTTAAGGAGACATAGTGAGGCGTGATTCTGCCGCTGAGCCTTTATTAACAAGTTTACTCCATTTCATACACAAAATTGAGAATAATAATATCAGATATTTTATAATATACTTTAACTAGGTTAATTAGGCAAGTTAGGGTAATTAGTGAAATCATTGTATGACGATGGTTTGTTCTGTAGACAATCGAAAAAATTGATAATATATTGACTTTAAAATGGTTTTAAAAAATTAAAAACTGCTTTTATTCTAGCTGAAATATAACAAATAAGACTTTCTCCAAAAGAAAAAAAAATATATTATAGCAAATGCTGTGAAAACCTCCTTGTTCTGTTAAATATAATTTGGGAAATGTTTAAAACAAATGTAATTAAAATTTACTGGAGGGCTAGAAAAGTTGATTTAAACTGTTTATTTGTAATAAGTTATAAGAAATAAATAAATTAATATATATATTTTTTTTTTTTTTTTTTGGTGAATTCATGAAAATGCTTTTGCAATCAAGCTCTGTGGTTGGTGAGGGCCATCATGCCCTGGGCAATTGCACATATTGCCTATGCCTAAGTCTGCCACAGAGCCATGGCGCAAAGCAAGAGGTGTGATCTGGTGAATATTTTAATCACAAAATAAAAGAAAAAAACTAATTGAACTACCAGCTATTCACAGTATGAATACAAACAAAATATAACATGAACTATAACATAACATGCATCCACTTAAGTGACTCATTTTTATTCTTCTGGAGCTCCTTCTAGGGACTCCAGACTGGTGTGGTAAACACAGATGTTCCCCCGCCCCAGCCATCACTTTGAAATGAATAAGAAATCTGTGATTCTGACGACAAACTCATAAAGACAGTCACTTGTCGCCACTTACATGGGATAAGAGTGATTTACTGAAAACACTGAAAAGCCCCAGTTGTTTTTTGGACCATACTGCATATACCAGCGCTCTTGAAACACCACACAGCCAATAAAATTTGAGGACCAGAACTAACTGTTATATGTGCATAGGGTGCCTTTATGAAAGCATATAGGCCTACAAAATCAGGCATGTGGTTTTGTTTTGTGCACAATTGAATTCTAGATTTATTTTTCAGACTTTGATTGATGGCGTCTGCTGCTCGAAGGGTCATTATCAAAACTTTACCGCAGAAGCACAATGTATATGTATTTTTGAATGGCCATCAGCATGTTTCTCCAGACAAGATTAAAAAAAATAAAAATAAATCCAGTGCATCGTTCCTTCAGTACACACGGGGGATATGATCAGAGCCTACAACTCATCCATAATTAACCTACATATCATATTATTGCAGTGCAAGCCTTTCTTTTGCAGACTTGGACTCCCCAATGCTTTTTTTCCTATGCATTTTTATAAACTTTTTCTTCACTCTCTGAAGACATTTGGGAGTCTCTCTGCTTTTGCGATTACGTGGAGTCTGGATTACAAAGGCTGGTCCGGAGGGGACCTTGGCAAGAGTCATTATCTGATGTTTTCATGTTGGAGTCATGCAATGTAAAGACACCAGCTTTGTCCACTGATCCACTTCAGTCCATTTATTTTTTCAGTCCCACTCCTTCGCAGTGAGATTTTTCAGCCATGGCAACCAATGAACATCCAAGCCAGTAAAGACCACTAAGTTGACCTGCGAGACAGCAAGTCAGCGGGCTGAAATAATGTCAGGCCTAATGTTCTGTGACATGCCAGTTTGATCTGGCAAGTTCTTTTAAAAGCGGATGCCCTGAGCCACATTGGCAGAGGATGAGGTCTGATAATGGCCAAGGAAAAGAGGCGAAACACAAGCCAGTTAATCAAGAGACGTGCCAGATACTTTCAGCAGCTCCCGAATTCACTGCTTTGTAGCGCCAGACAGCACAGCCACTGAGCCAGTGCTGTTACACTGCAATCCAATCCATTTATTTAAAGATCAATAGTGTTCAATTCAGCACACACTGCATCAAATGATTGGCACACTCAGCGGGAAATGAGTGATGCCTTTCCATGAAGTTGCTCACAGTGGACAGTATCTGAATACTTAAGCTACCATAAGATATATATGAGTTGTATTACATTGCAGAATACATAATAAATACTAGTGTTATCTTTAAAAATAATAATAACAATAATAAAAAGGCATTTTCTTAGAGATGACTTCACTTAATATTTTTCATCCAACTATTCTCATAGGAAATAAGTAAGCACAAGCATGTCCCTGTACAGTAAGTGTGATGAACCAAAAATATCAATTTTTCTATTTATTTATTTATTTCAAATTTGAGTCTTTATTACAGAAGGTCATTATTTGCACTCATTAAGTGAAGTTTCATAAACTAATTTCAAGAGGACAAGAAGATTTCAATAGCATGTGACATGATTAAGTACAACTGGCTGCTCATCTGTAATCAGTAATAAACCAATCAGAGTGATCCAAGCTTACTATAAATGGATCATTTTCTCTCTACTGCTCTATCTTCGTTTTGGAAGGATCCCACCTTCCACCCCATCTCCTCCTTTTCCTCTCTTTTCTAAGGGGGAGCTCTCAAGACCTATCTGATTTCTGGTCCCCTTATATGCTTATTGACCGAGTGCCTTGGGCTCAAGTATCTTCGAACTCAGGGTTCTCTCCCAGGACAGCATGACAAACCTGCTATAAACGCTAAGCATATCCAAGAAGAATTGAAAATAAAAACTGTACAAAAAAAATATTTAATGAGTGCGAATCATGACCTACTGTAATGATCCTATTGAAAAGATTAACGTACCAAAAAAAGTCTTTAAAAAAAAACGTGAGCGCGCAGGGCAAACCTCATTACTCAAATCTTTGACATCTTTGACATTACATTTGAGTTTTCATTCATTCATTCATTCATTTATTCATTCACTCATTCATTTACTTATTTTCTTTTCGGCTTAATCCCTTTATTAATCCAGGGTCGCCACAGCGGAATGAACCACCAACTTATCCAGCATATGTCATACGATGCCCTTCCCGCCGCAACCCATCACTGGGAAACATTTGTGTTTTTTCTATTAATTTTGTAAGCTAAAAAAACGCAAAGCTACATGTGTTAAAATAATAATACAATGTTATACCCTTGTGCTAAATCAGCAATCCCTATATTATGCCAATGCAAATGCGTTCATGATAGGTTTAAAAATGTGTTAAAAAAATAACTGAAATAGTTGCATTGCATTAGTATTCATACCCTTGACATTTACTGTAGCTATAAGAAGTATACATGTTTCACTGCATAATCTTTGAGGTGTTTTTATACTTTGATTGGAGTTAATGTGTCAAATTTACTTGAATGGACTTGATTTTAAAAGGCTCATACCTGTCTGTACTCTGCTGTATGTGTTCTAATTGCTGAAAATGCGTATCAGAGCAGAAACCAAGACTTGAGGTCTAAGTAGCAAAAACTCATATTCATGAATGGTTGAAGCTTGGAACCACCTACAATCTTTTGGCCAGGATAAGCATTCATAGAAGAAGGTTTTATTGACAGTGGTAACTAAGACACTTTGGTTGAGCTCAATTATGGTCTTTCTGTCTGTCTGTTCTTCTATTAATATGTATTGGACACTGTGTTTGCTGCTATGTCTTCAAACAGCACTTAGTTAAATGTGATATTTCCGCAATTTCTGCTATGAAACTCTATGCATGTGCAGGTTGATAAGCTTGCTCCTCATCAGTTTAAATGCTCCGCATCGTTTTACGCTCTTAAGCTGTGGCTTGTTTTCAGAGACCCACCTCCACCCTAGCTCCACCTGTGTTTAGATCTGCTACGGAGGTTACATATATATTATATTTGCAGCAGCAGCTTGTTATATTCTCAGACGGCATGTCTGTAGCAGATCTCCATACTTGCTCTGTCATAAAAATCAAAGCAGCAGCAGCATAGCAGATCTATAGTGCCAAAACCACACGCATCTGCTGTCATAGTCACCAGCGATCTAGTCTATGCAGATCAATGGAGAACTACAAATCTGCCGGCAAAAGAACTACAAGATCCAGTCATGCACCACTCACATACCTGGACTACATCCAGTCTGATTGCAAACACTCACAGCTGATGCTGCTCAAAGACTGATTACATGGGCTATAAAGACAGCACACACACACACACACACATTGTTGCTGAGTCTTGTTATACTGTTCGCAAACAATATGACGCGGTTTCCTTACCTTGCCTTCCGTGTTTGACCCTAGCCTTGTTTATTTGTTTATTTCTGTTTGCTGCCTGCCTTTTAACCATCTACCTGTTTTACGACCATGACTTTGGATTTGCTTATATACATCTATTTGCCCCCGTGTTGACTGTTGCTTGCCTCACTATTCTTAATAAACCTGCATTTGGATCCACACCTCTGTTGTCAGCGTACGCTTCACATTACATCAACATTGCCATATAAATATCCATTACCATACTAAATCGCGCGAGTGTTCATAACAGAAATGTTGTTATGTAGTCAAGTGTCTTTTATACATTCTTAAGCATACTTTAAGTGTCCAAATACTGGTCACTGACTTTTATTGAAAATCCTTTCTGGTCTACACTGACATAGATCTTCTTTAGAAGGAAAAGAAAAAATCTATCATCAGTGGATCATAAAGCACCAATATTCTATATGCAAAAGTAGCATGATTAATCTTTCCACTTTGCAATCAGTTAAACTGCAGACCTTTAGTTCAATAGCCGAGAACTTTAACTTCAACTCATTCCATTGAATTGCTAATTCTCCTTGTGCATGCACTCATCTCATAGAAGATGCGAATCCCCAGTCTGCGTGGATTTATGATTTATAGTTATGTTTTAGTAAAATGTATATATATTTTTTTGTTTTAGTCTGCAAACTACTGATGACAATTATAGTTAATAGTAATATATAAATATATATATACACACACAACTTAGCTTTGTTATGACATTATAATGCTACTCTCAGAAGATTTGAAGTGCTTCTTTTATCTGCAGTTGTACTGTAAGTCTTATTATTATTAAACTTTATAATTATTATTGTTATTATTATTATTTTTTGGAGACAAGACAATACTAATGTTTAATTTCAAAAGAGTTAAGCAATTGCAACAAATGAAACTAGTTACCAAAAAAAAATTTTAAATGATGACATTTTCATAAGAAACTTGAAAGAAATGTTCTTATATGCTTAGACCATTATAAAATAAAAACCATTAACTTTTTACTCACACCCATACAAAATGAATACAGTAAATTCAAAGAAACCCAGATCTGTCAAGTGGTCTCTTTTTCTCTCCATAATTTACTGTATATAAGGCACGTTATCATATTAACAAACCCAGTTTGTGCCCGTGAATGAATATTTATCTGCATGTGCATTATAAATGTCCTGGAATCAATGTAATCTATGTGCATGTATGTTTGAATGTGTCTTTGAAGAGAAGCGTGCACTGCTTTGCATTAGCTATGTGTATCAGTCGGCATATATCATGTATGCTTGGTTTAAATGTATATTCTGCTCACGTTCTTGAATCCGCCGCTGCGGCTCAGGGCCAGTTGTGAGGGCCGAATGACTGACATCTCTGAGTCTCTGTGTTCAAACATCTCTCCTCTTGTTTCTCTTTTGATCAGCGCATGCCATTCTCACTGATTTAGCAAATCAGTGATGCTTGTCAGAGAATTAATTACCTGGATCGGTGCTGGTTGACGCCTCTGGCAGCTGAAAGAGAGACGGGCCACAGCATTTCTGTCCACACACTCAGAAATCCTGCTTAATCGCCCACAATCCATTTCAAAGTCAACTTGATTGGACTTCTGTCTGTAGAATAATGGGGAATTAAGCAGCACCCAGACAGTTACGCTTCATATTTGCATATGCGTACATGCCAGATTAGCTGTTCTCGCTCTGGGTGATGGAAAGAGATTGGCCAAAAACTGCTGAATCCAACTGGGTGGCAGATAAGCAAAGGTGAAGATCAAGCTGCTCCCGTATCTCCCAGCTGCTTATCGTGTGCTATGCTTAGTAACAGAACAAAATGTCTGAATTACAGTATTGAGGTAAGTATTTATCTGAGATCAGAACAAGTAGCTCAGAAAGCGTTTGAAGACGCAAAGTCATGCATAACAATGTGTATGGAACTAAAAAGGGTTTTCAAGCATCAAAATGATAGAAGTGTGGAGTCTTTGATGACATATTTAAAGCAAACAACAAATTATTTAAGTTATTTAATTTTATAAACTTAATTTTTACAGTATGTTTGATAATATTTTTTTCTTCTGAGAATGTCTTATTTGTTTTATTTTGGCTAGAATAAAAGCAGTTTTAATTTTTTTAAGAACCATTTTAAGGTCAAAATTATTAGTCCCTTTAAGCATTTTTTTTTTCGATATAGTCTACAGAACAAACCATCGATTTACAATAACTTGCTCAATTACTCTAACCTGCCTAGTTAACCCAATTAACCTGGTTAACCTAGTGTCCTGAAAAATATCTAGTAAAATATTATTTACTGTCATGATGGCAAAGAGTTATTAGAGTTATTAAAACTATTATGTTTAGAAATTTTATCTCGGTTAAACAGAAATTGGTGAAAAAATTAATAGGTGGGCTAATAATTCAGGGGGGCTAATAATTATAAAAACTGTATAGATATTAGGTTTAAAAAAAAATAATTTGCACAAACATGTTTTGAATTGTTTGCTTTTTTCTCTCCATGTGCCACACTAGATGTCTTCCCATTCATTCATTCATTCATTCATTTATCCTTTATTAATCTGGGGACACAAGGAGAACATGCAAACTTCACACAGAAAGCCAACTGACCCAGCCAAGGCCCGATCCAGTGATCTTCTTGCTGTGAGGCGATCGTGCTACTCACTGCACCACCGTGACACCTTAGATGTCTTCCCATAAAAAAAAAAAAAAAAAATTTATATAAAAAGGACATTGTGGGCATTCATTTATTGCTGTCTATCATGAAATGATTCTTGGTTTAATTCTTTGTTATAATATGCTTTTATACATTTAATATAAGATTGGATTGAAACGACTTATGCATCACATCACATTCACTTTCTTCTCATATAATAAAACGCTTTAAAAAAAATTTAAACTAATTTACATGTGATGATGTTATTCAAAAACTTAAGTTCTAAAGTAGGCTCTTTAAAATGCAAAAATAATAACTTTTTTGAATAATTTTTGAAGACTTGAATTTCATTGTTTGGACAAAAAACATTTCATATAATATCTTTACAAAAGAAAAAAAGGCCCCAGATTAATAAAGGGACTAAGCCGAAAAGTAAATGAATGAATGAATGAATGAATGAATGAATGAAGCTGCATGAAGATAATCCTTTATTTCCGTAAATATCATTAATGTGCAAAGGAACATGTTTTCAAGTCATACTGGCCAGCAGCATTCATTTTACCAAGAAACCACAGTTTAAGTATGTTTTTTTGTCATTTAAAAAAAAAGTAAGCGAAACAAAGTGCTTCCAATGAGCCTGTGTTGCATACATTGATTATATATTGACCCTGTTCATTTCTTATTAGTGAATTTAAGTGGCAGATGCATAGCTGTAGTGCAGAATTACATACAATAAACAGAACTTTATTCTACATTGATATGAGTGCTAATAGAGTAAAAAAAAAAAAAAACAGTATGCACACACCTAAAAAATCCTAAAGGCGGGTGCTCGATCAAGCCAAACACAATCAAAAAAGTAAAAAGAATCGGCACACTGTCACTTGATCTCTCAGAAGACTATTTAATTGGACAACATTTTGACCTAAGAATTTCATCAGGTCAGACAGGAAATACAAGAGAATCCTTGTGTTTAAGAGAATGGACTTGTGTTCTTGTGGAGACCGGTCTTGCCAGGTCACATCGGGGAAAGAACTCCCTGTGAGTGCTTCCTGTGAGAAATGAGATGCTGCGTTCTTCCAGATGGTCACATGACCATCACGCATCTTTAACCGAAAATTATTAAAACATTACAGCAGCGATTTATTGTTTTCCCCCGTTTCACAATACATACTCTGCATAAAGACGTTATAAATATACGTTGAACAACACAAATAAAACAGATTTTAATACAAATTTGAACAAATAAACATCCTTAATATGTTTATGCCTTTATTAAGATTTTTTATAGTAATGTTTACTTTCACCGTCTCATTTAGGGAAACTCCTGAGGTAAATAAGTGTTATCTCTGAAATTTAATAATAATCTACACAAAATGCTGCGCTTCCCACCTCCAGTCGCAATGACTTCTGGCACTTCTAGAGCGAGTTCGGTGCTCAAGTCTGCATCAGTGCGTCCTCGATATCAAGAATGCATCAGGGAACTTTTACGCGTCCTCCATTCCTGCGGTCTTGAGTATTGGAACTGAACTTTGGCGGATGATGATGACGTTACACGAGAACACAAGGACGCAAGACCGCTGAAGAACGCATATTGAGAAACAGCCATAGTCAAACTCGAGACATCACAGCTGCAAACAATGATCACCTCAATTAATCAATGAATACTATTACGACCCTGTCTTCCCTTTTCTTTCCTTTCGGTGGCCTTGCAATGTGACGTCACTGTAAATTAGTTCATTTATGGGTGGAGGTTGTATATATTTGAATTTTGTGTGAAGAACCGCACTTCCTCTGGTGGACCGTTATTCCCCAGAGAGGTCATTTTGTCCCAACTCTTTTGTTTTGCCGTCTTATGTTTTGTGTTGTATTTTGTTGAGAGAATTTGTTGATTTCTTATTTATTTCAAAACCCTAGACAGTGTGTTATACCCTTTAATATATATATTTTTTCATTATATACATTTTTGTGTATGTGATCCTTTTATGGTACGGTCGTGAGCGAGCTGGCCATAACAATACTTAAATAAGAAAAATACAAAAATCAAAACACACAAAAGATTAAATAATATAGTAACCATACCATAATAAATCGTTGGCATTATACAGTAATTGTGGTTCTTGATATGAATGACCCTTTCAATATTTGGCCAAACATACTTTCTTTACCCTGCATTCAGGGAAATCAGGAATTCATCGTGCTAAACCAGTATAAACAAGAAGACACTGCAAGAACACACCAGTTTAAAATATGTAAAATACCTAAAAACAGACAGTTAAATAAATTGTTGCCTGAGTTGCATTACTATGAATCCTTTTTGTATCATACTGTTGAGTAGCATTTAAAAAGTGACCCATCTACTTCAGGTCATTTTTATTGTTTTCCTTGGTCTTGATGAGGTGAAGCAGCTGCAAGTGAGGGGAACAAAAACACGGTCGTGCAACAGAACCACTCAGCCTTTCTGAACTCACTAACCCCCCCATCCCTCCACATATCTCATACACACGCGCGCTCACCAAATTCGGTCCGCAGCGTCAACGTAACCCTGACCCAGACAAACACAGGCATCAGCGCGCAGACATCACACTCTTCGGCTGACAGATCTCTCCGCCGCCCATCACTCTTTTATTCATGCTCTCTGCACCCAGCCACCCCGCGCCTTTTACCTTGCTCTCGGCAAAACACAGACGGAAAGTCATTTCGCTTTTATCAAGTTGTCATTTCGGTACTTTTTTGTTCCGTCAGACTTGGGCTGTCACTCTCGACCCGGGCCACAAGAGAACTCCATTGTATAACAGCCTGAGGAGGAAGCAACACAACTGCAAATAGCTTTTACACTTCAGCAAGCCGTCCCTGATAAATGAACATCGTATGAACATTCGCCACTTGATATCCATCAGCGACTGGCCACAAAAAGAAAAAAAAGATGCACAGAGCAAATGAGTTTTTCGGCAAAAAATAAAAATAAATCACCATTAAATCACTTTACATTATTCAAATCAGCACAGTGTTATATTAAGATGAACATTGTGTTGTGTGTGTGTTCTCATTTGCAGCACAGCTTACTCAATTAATAATGTTTAAAATATACAAATTGGGCTTCAAATGCTGCATTTCTACAAGTCTTTTGTCCTCATTTAACAATGTGGAGTTTAATAGAGAAATTTAGCAGACGCGCTGTGTTTCGCTGGATGCTTTTAGGGAGTAATGCCACTTTGTGTTGTCTCTAATGCAGCCTTAAGGTGTTTTTCTCTAGACAGTCTCAATTTATGCACATGTTCAGCCATCATCATCAACAGTAAATGCTTGTGGGCCTTTCGGTTTTGTGTGCCAGAAACAGGGAACCTGTGGCTATGTCTCTTCTTTGAATATTTCAGAAATAATTCATTATGAAAATGGGACAGATATGCGGTTTAAAGTGATATTTCATTCAACAAATGTACCCCAAGGACTAATATTGGTTTGAGAGTTAACAGCAGCTTTGCATATTTTAATACAGCGCAATTACAATCAGTTTGGGGCCCAATTAGTAGAATTGTCATAATTTTTGTGTCATTTGTCGGTTCTGACAACTAATAACAAATCTTTCTTAGTCTTGAAATATTAATTTTTTACTTTTTTTTTGGTCTATTTTTCAATACTCGAAAGCTGTTGTGACATGCACATGGTGGTTGTAAGTATTTGCATATGCAGTGGAGATGTGAATGTGATTTTCATAGATCATCATAGCTCATATAATGAATTATGTCAGCGTGTATTAACTCGGTGGCTCTCAACTGGTGAGCCGTGACCTAAAAATGGGTCGCAGGTCTAAATGCAGAAAAATAAAATGCAACTAACCATGCAATTAGCTCAACCATATAATTAGGGTAGCAAAATAAATAGCCCCAATGCTTAAAAGAAAACTCCCATGTCATTAATGTTGAGTCTACAGGCTCTAAGGTAGGTGCAAATTTCAATTAAAATTATATTTTTTCATATAGAAATATTAAACAACATTAATTAGAAATATATTTACTGTCACTTTGGATCCATTTAATGCATCCTTGCTGAATGAAATTATTATTGTAACTTATTTAAGCTTAAATAAAGTGCCATTAATTCTAAGTAAAATATTACCTAGTAAAAGAATGTACTTAAAAATATTGCTTTACCCAGTACTGTGTTGCATCTACTGTTGGAAGGGCATCCGCTGCATAAAACATATGCCAAAATAGTTGGTGGTTCATTCCACTGTGCCGACTCCCGATAAACGGGAGTAAGCTGAAGGAAAATGAATGAATGAATGAAAATATTTGCGGTCTTTTTTAACGAATGTAACCCTGGAGATTTTATTATTATTATTCATTCATTCATTTTCTTGTCAGCTTAGTCCCTTTATTAATCTGGGATCGCCACAGCGGAATTAACTGCCAACTTATCCAGCATATGTTTTTACGCAGCGGATGCCCTTCCAGCTGCAACCCATCTCTGGGAAACATCCATACACACTCAATTACACTCATACACTACGGACATTTTGGTCTACCCAATTCACCTTTACCACATGTCTATAGACTTGTGGGGGAAACCGGAGCACCCAGAGGAAACCCACACAACTACAGGGAGAACATGCAAACTCCACACAGATTCCCAACTGACCCAGCCAGGGCTCGAACCAGTGATTATTATTATTATTATTATTATTATTATTATTATTATTATTAGTATTATTATTATTAGTATTAGTATTATTGTTGTTGTTGTTTGTTGACATTGACTGTTTACATAAACATCAGTAATCTAATTATTTGCCTTAATCTGAATAAGACAACAATATGATTAAGGTGTTTACATGAGTTGCTTTTTGAATGTTCCTTTCATGATCCTGTTTTACATGATATAGCACATAATTCGATTAACGTCATTGTGTCACCACACTATCCACATTTCCTCTGGAGTTTCATGTAATTTCGGGTTTCATTTTTAATTTGTCAACTTCAACTGCAGTTTGGCACTTTCACTTTCATTCAGAAGCATTTCATGCATGCCCGTGTGACAAACGAGATAATGGATGCGAGTGGGAACTGCTGGAAGAGTGTTGTTTTAATGGAATTTGATACCACATGCCGTATGGGGGGAAATAAAACTCTGTGTTTCGAGATGCAGGTGTCTGTAGACTAGGTAGGTGCAGAGAGTAGTGTCAAACAGCCATGTATGTGTAGAATGTCCTGTCGCCAACTGCTGCGAAAATCCTACATGATGGTAATAGATTGCGGTGTTGACATGTCTGTACTGCACTTCTATAATGTGACTAAAATCGGCATACTTCACATGTCTTAATTTGATTTCGGTTTAGCTCGATAATGACCTTAATTAGATTCAATTAATCAGAAATTGCTGTTTACATGGACACCAATAATCTGATATAAATACAATTAAGACAATACACTGATTAATAGTCTACCATGTAAACGTACTCAGTGATAACAGATTTTATAAAATAATTTAATCACAATAATATTTAGATTTTAAAAATAATGTAAGGACAATCACAATGTATTTGACGAACAGTGATGTGAGAACAATGTTTGGGGTAAAATATGTGTGCATGTACATTAAACATGTCAAGTGCTTGGTCCACTGGAACATGAAGGTCATGAATCAAAACCATTTTAAACCTTAATATATATATATATTTTTCTGTTTTGAAATGATCTAAACTACAAGTTATTCTGCATTCTGGATGTCGTATCGCTTTCTGTCTCTCTCTCCATTCCCTCACAAAACCCAAACATGTGAGCACATCCACACTCTTTCTATTTAACACATTTAATAACTACATAAACAGAAACGCGACACCAGAGAGCGTTTGGCACCAGCCGGCTGTTGCAGCGAGTGCTTCTGCTTATCTCCAGCGTTCAGTCAGAGCTCACGAAAGCGAGTTGTGCTCTCTGCTCGGTTCTCTAAAGCGCTGTTGTGTGGTTTGGGATTACCTTCTCTCGCCCTCTCTCTTTCAGTGTGCTGCAGGCGGCTGCTCTCTCCTCCTCGGCTCTGCTTTTCTCACTGTGTCTGACACACTAGCCAGTCCTCCGAGTATTACATCATCCTGATGTAATGTCTAACCAATCACATGACTGCGCCGCTAAACCTTCAAGGATTATAGAGCCCTGTAGCTCAGACTGCATAATGAGCGAAAAAGAGAATGAAAGAAAAATACGGAAAGGCTGAAAGTAAAGTAGTATCAGAGAGATGAGACAATTTCCTTAGGCTCTATTCTGGATCAATTTCTCCTGCTCTTCCTCTTTAGCTCACCCAGAGGATGGCACAATAAAACGCAGAGCTTGTGCTTTTGGGATGAACCCTAAGAGACTTTTAGGTTTTCAAGTGAGGGGATTTATGGCTGAAAATGTACATTTGTTGTGTTCTTAAGATGTCGAAGGTGAATGTTTTTGTAAACACATTATTTCGAGGATCCTTTTTAGACATACTGTTAACTAGAATTATTAAACAACCCCCAGGAATACTTGATCCTGATTTGTCAGTCATGTAATTCTAAAGCATGTTATTCCCAGATAACAACCACTGAAACTAATAACACAGGCTCATGCGGGTACTTTATTTTATTAATTATTTTGATTGTCAGTGAATATGTTTACGTCCACATTTATATGTTTGTCTGTCACACCTCAGACCTCTTTGTCTGTTTTTGACTGTTTGGCTCCATTTTGTTATGTAGGGTAGCCATTTTCGTTTCTGTCAGCATCATATTTGATTAAGGAATTAAGAAACTACTGTGACTCAGAACAATGGTTTGTATCTAATTGTTATGTTTGTTTGTTTTTTTGTTTTTTGGCAAGTGGCCATATAATAAGTGGCATGAAGTACATCCATGCAGAATAAAACCTCTCAACCTACCACTTTTCCTGGAAGTCTGTAAAGTTTTATTGTGCGATAGCAACCATCTGTATGTATCCCTTAACTAATGCAGTTGCAACTACATGTCAGCTAGCCGTTATTAGACTATTAGTTGAGTGTCTACTTACTATCTGCTAACACTATTTTGATGGTACATAACCAGATATTCAACTGAGTGTATGTTCAATTCAATTCACCTTTTATTTTCTTTAAAGCGTTCTTAATGTAGCTTGTGTGAAAGCAACTTAACATAGATGAAGTTCTTGTAAATTGCTTCAGTTTAGTATTCACAGTTTAGTTTGGTGCAGTGTAATGTTAGTATCACTGCTGAAAGCCCAAACACTGAAAAGCAAATTCAACAACGTGCAGATCCTTCAGTCCCAAACCAATCAAACCAGTGTAAGTAACTTTACAAGTACATATCGACTTTTTCTATAACCCTAACCAAAGTCTGCTCATAAGAATTAGTTGACATGTAACTGCAAAGGTTCTTATAATCAACAAAAAGGGTGCAACCAAAGTAATATGGTTTGTTGGTTGCGCTTATTTTTGCAGTACAGTATGTGTGCTGACACGTTAATTACCTAAGAAAGTACTGGGTTATACAGCCTGATCTCACGAGAAAACGTAAGCATTTTATGCTTTGCCAGTTTAGTGGCTAATTCGTGCGAATTCGTTCAGTCGTACGAAAATGTACGATTTAAAAAAGAAGGCGTGGCGCCCAACCCCACCTCTATACCCAACCATCATTGGTTGATGAGCAAATCGTACTAAACTGTACGAATTAGATCATACGAATCCATAGGAATTAGCCACTAAATCAAAAATTAAGAATTGTTGTGAGAAAGCATTGGGTTATACTGTATGAGGTAACTACAGGGGATAAGGTTAAGTAGCATTTTTTGAAAAATGTACCATTTTCTAGTTTCCATGCAATCACAAAGAACTAGCCTTCAAACTTGCCAGATGCAAAAGTTTTGTGAATTACAATAAAAGTAGCCTAAATCAGAGGTAATCTTGTGATAGGCATAGATGTCTTTCAGATGTTACCCATTGAATTTAACACGGTTTCAAAAGGGAATCATGGCAGAATATCCTGTGATGTCCTCTTCGCAGGGCACTTATGGTTCAGTGGAACAAACCATTGAAGCGGTGAGAGAAACATAGAAAATGTGCATAGCGGGTGGTACTGAAGACCAGGATTGCAAACCACTGGTCTAAATGACCACAAAAAAAAATGTAGCTCCTTCAAAAGTGACATATTTCTTACAGAATTATTATAATCTGTTCAAATAAGTAAATATTCATATGAAAAACAATTCATTTTAAAATGACTGGGCGTAGTTTGTTTTCTTATGAACTTTTTTCATTTCACCATAGAAAGTTAAAATTGATTTTTAGTTACTATTTGCTTAAAGGGATACCAATAATCATCAATTTCTGTTCATGTACCTCAGGTCATTCTTATGATGTGAAATGCATGGTCTGTGTAAACACATTACACTGTTTACCACAATATTAGTCCACAACCGTGTCCTGCAATAGTATCAGCAAAGCCCCACCTGAGAAAAATAGGATCCATTATCTTCAGCAAATCTGTTAAAAATATATGCATTATATCTAGTATCCTAAATTATCCAAAAGTTTGTCTGATACCAGTTACAGTAACACTGCTGTATTTTGTGTGGTAGCCAAAACTGTATTTAAAAAGTAGACTGTATCTCTCTGAATGGTTAACATAGAAAAATGAAATAGAAAGACCAACACTAAATTGTAACCTTTTGAAATAATCAAATGAGATTGAAGCAACATGAGGTGTATAATGGAAACAACATTTTTCATTTCATCAAAGCCTGACAATTAAAATCAAATTTTCCAATGATACGGAAGTGGCCTCTTATCGTGAAACCGATTAAGGTTTACTTTGGTGAATGCCATTTAGCAGAGGCAGTGAGAAACCACAGATGTGCCTTGTTTTGAAGTTTCACCACATCTGTGGGTTTTCTCTTCATGTATGTTGAGTGTTTGCGGTTCTAGCAGCATCAAGTGCCTCCATCAGACATCAGAGAGAAAGAAGAAAGACCCCAGCTGTTCTCTTCCGTTCCTCAATAATAATAAAAGGTGAAACTTAGTCAGCTCTGGACTCGGCTTTTTATAGATATGAATCAGAAGCGATTTCTGAAGTGTGAAGTTTATTGCATTTGAATATGTCCACATAATAAACCTATAAGCCTGAAAAGTTGAGAGTGATTCAGTAAAGCTCACTTCAGATCATGCTAATAATAAAGGAATGATATTAATGAGTACATCAGCCATCTGACAGGTAAAATGGACAACCAGTAGACTTTGATGAAGTTTATTGTTATGATTTGCCAAGACAAGAGCACAGTACCTCAAAAGCACACGTTCAAATGCAAAAACCTCTAGGAAGACAAGGCTTGTTTATTTCTATAGCAAATGTCATTCTCTGTGCCACCTGATTGCTTTTTTCCTCCTAAAATTAGCTTTTTTCTCAGCCTTATTTTGCTTTAAAGGCAGTAAAAAGCGTCTACTATTTGCCATAAAAGTGTAATTACTGAACCTACACACAGGATGCTAAGGAAAATGCTAATTTTTGAAGAAAATTTGAGATGGCACTTTTCCATCTGAACTCTTCACATAAGGTTAGCAAAACAAAAATTTAATCTGTTTATAACTATGTTTAACTATTTCAAACACCTGCACACTTTGCCCTGTAAAACTACCATGCCTCATTTTAAAATATGTACAGTACTAAAATCTGTTGAAAGATCTGTATGTATCTCACCTATTTAAATATATACAGAATGTAATTGCAAACTTGTAATTATGAAGTTGCAATTTAATGTGTTTGACGGTTGCTTTTAGTTTATTATTGAACACCTTGCTGCAGTTATAATAATGTGGAATTTAACTGTTTTAATATCTTTTTTATGTACATGATTTAAAAAATACACTTTTTTTTTACAGTAAACCTTTCAGTTTGGCATTACGAAGTGGACCTTTTATCTTTATGTGTTAAGAAAGTCTGCTTTTGTACTGTACAAAATGACAAAAAATCAAAACAACAAATATTTTTGATGTTGCTTTAACTTATTTTAATTTCAAGAGTTCACACTTGGCTGATGATTGCTAAGTTTGCCATGCTGTCCCGGGAGAGAACCCTGAGCTCATAAGATCTTCGAGCCCGGGGCTCCCTCCCGTTTGCAGGGCAAGAGGGGAGTTTGAGCTCAGTTAGATCTCGAGCCCCATCATATTGGTTGATCGTGCATTAGCTTGACTCTGGGCCGGCCGTGTCAATCATAAGCATGTGATCCTCTCGAAATTAGTTTATAAATAAACTTCACAAGTTGTCCAGTTTCTGACTTTTTTTAAGTTATAAAAATTTAATATTTTAGTCAGTTTAATTGAGATGACTTGTTTATTTGAATCAACTAAAACATTTAAGGCAGCACGATTGTTTTACAGTGTAGATAACTACACTTGGATGGTCTTTTATTCATTAATATAATACGTGCAAGTACAGTTAGCAATATCCATTGTGAAGTAAAGTAAAAGTAAAATTCAGAGCATTTGTCAAATTCAGAAGACAATAATCGTTCATGCTGTACATCATACAGTACACTGAAATATATTTAATTTAGCTAATAAACAATGGTTTACTGGTGATTCTTGCTAAAAATCACTTTTTTTGTGACCATAACTGCTTGATATGGTCTTTTACTTTAACAAACGCAAATGTCATCCTTTAGGACTGAGTCACCCGATTGTAGAGAATAATTATATTCCATATGTCTGGAAGCATTTTAGTAGTCCACAAATGTTCAGCGCTCAAGGCCTAGCATGAAGTGACATCAGCTCATATAGGGGTGTAATTATGAGCACACATCCGTCTTTTCATATATAGAACAGGCTGACAGCATCCGACACAGCTTCACCTGACTTCTCTCGATTCTCCGCCTGCCTCTCAGCGGGAATCGGATTCAATGCTTGAGGTTTCTGTTTGAAAGCATGCCAAAGGTGCAGGCGTGAGACGTTCTACAGTACGGCTGCTTGCATCAACCTTTTCTTCTCATTTCTGTGCTTTATAGAGATTTAGGAGTTTAAAAGCTAGAGAAAAGGCGAAGCATATCAAGGGTGTTGGAGAATCTCATTAGATGAGTACTCAACATCAACAGCAAGAAGAAGAAAAAGATTTCAAACCTCACAGCTCCTTCCACAAGAGAGAGAGAGAGAGAGAGAGAGAGAGAGAGAGAGAGAGAGAGAGATTAATGTAAATCTCAAAAATAAGGAACACATTAATATTTCATTTGCACCTCTTTATTTTTTCCCTTTGAGTGACACTCATGTGCAGATAGCAGAGGGGGATGATTTAATGATTGGAGAATGTTATCTCTTTCTCCCTCTTTTCTTGGGCTCTGCCACTGTCACATCTCTCCTCTTTCCTCGTGCACTAAATCAGCACTTGGGGCTTTTGCTCGAGATTCCTCTCAGGCCTGACAGCACCACATAATTACGCTCAGTTCTCCCTTATCTCAGAGATGAGAAAAGATGAGATATTTAGTGAGCGGAGCGCTCGCATGCGGCCTCTGTCACAGTGAGACATGACCTGACCTTCTGTGCTCACAGAAGATCTTCAAACATTAGTCCCAGATATGAACCATAGAATATATGAAGCGCTTTAGGGATAGTACAGCTGAAGATTACAATTTTTGGATTCATTTACTGTTCTAAAACCTGTGTGGTTCCAAACCGTGCAAGGACTGGCACTATAGTCACTATATGCCCATCTGTAGATCCATTAAAAATGTTATTAGTAAGTTATAGTAGTGACGTGATGGCTAAAAATGGTAAGCAATACTCTGAATTTTATTACACTGTAAAAAAAAAATAATAATAATAATAATAATTATAATAATAATAATTTTCACAGAGATTGGTCACAGCTGGAAGGACATCTGCTGTGTAAAACATGTGCTGGATAAGTTGGCGGTTCATTCCGCTGTGGGGACCTCGGATTATTAAAGGGACAAAGCCAAAAAGAAACTGAATGAATGAATGAATAATAATAATTAAATTGACTTAACTTAAAACTGTAAGGCAACTTGCTGCAGAGCATTTTGAGTTGACTGAACTTAAAGGGATAGTTCATCCAAAGATGACAATTTACTGACTGTTTGCTCACCCTCATGTGGTTTTTAATCTTTTATGACTTTCTTTATTCTGTTGAACACTAAAGAATATATTTTGGACAACAACAAAAACCTGTAACCATTGACTTCCATAATAAGAAAAGCAAATACCATGGAAGTCAATGGTTACAGGTTTTCTGTATTTTTCAAAACATTTTCTTTTGTGTTTAAGAGAAGGAAGAAATTCATAAATGTTTGGAAAAAGTTAAGGATGAGTAAATGATCACAGAATTTTTATTTTTGTGTGAACTATCCCTTTAAATTGCAGTACTTGAGCTGTGCAGCAAGTTGCTTTACAACATTTTTTACATTGTAGTATTTTTCGTGTAATAAAAGAGTATTCATACCTGCTTTTTTTTTTTGGTTCAATTGCATTGAACCCAAGTTAATTTCCCCTTTTGTGTGGATGCTTTAGGCAGGTGCTAATACAGCAATCTCACTTTGTTTGTGCAGCAAACAAGTGGACTCAGAAAGGCTCTCAGTCCACTTCCAAACCAACTCTGGTATGGTTTGTTTAAGGTGTGAATAGGATCCGACCTCAATCCAACACATTTGCAGAATGATGCAGCTTTGGAGTTGTCAGGATCTCGTAGTTTGAGTTGTTCACCCATGGCATCTGCCGTTACAAAGCAAACATCAGCCATGCTCTATTAAAAAAAACTGCTCTAGCTCTGAAACAGGGAGTTTTATTTTTTGGATAAAAGAAAATACATTGAAGTGTGTGGTGGTTTTGTATTTATCTAAGGTAACTGTTCTACTATTACTGAAATATGCATAATACACATTTCACAACTGCATTGCTCTCTATTTGCATGTCCATGTTTGAAATAAAGAACTTGTGTTAAGAAAATATGCAATATGTGAACGGTCCTCAGAGCTACAGCAAGAGTTTGTCATTGGTAGTTCATTGGACAGAACAATGACGCAGTTGACCGGCTGACAACATGCCATGAAAGCACAAGTATTTCTGTCCAATTTGGCTATACACATAGTGTGCTATTGTTTATAATATACCCAATATATCTTGTTGTTGTTGTTTTTAAACAACACTGTGTTTGGTCTGGACCAAAGCAAATCAACAGACACTCCTGGTGTCAATGCACCATTAATGTAGACATATTAAGAGCAGGGATTAGTAAACAGCAGATTTTTGCAATGGTGTAATGTAATGTAATGTGCATTATTTGGTATGGCAGTGCACCTAAAGCACATTACAATCGTGTGAGCGAGTCTCTCTACACCACCACATGGTGAGCAGTTGGGGATTAGGTGGTTCCCTCAAGGGCACCTCAGTCGTAGGTATTGAAGGTGAAGTAACTGCTGTTCGTTCACTCAGACCACCTATGACAGCCGTTACCCAGTACTGAGCTCTCTAAGCATTAGGCAACTACCTGCATTTAATATCCATTTCAGATTAAGCCCTGGGCTGTCCTACAGTAGCCTATCGAAAACTTTATATCAGAGGAGTTAAGGTGTGGTTAGAGTTTGCTACAATGACTTCCTTTCAAACATTTGTGAATGCAGAAGTGAGGATGTAGTGTAGTGTAGTGTATGTTTCCATATAATGACCATTTCTGTGTTGAAACTGTGTGGTCAAAGTCTAGTGTGACCATCTTCTAAAGCCATATGGTATCCTAAAGCTGAGGAAAACCTTGAAAATCACAATAGTTCATTGAAAAACACATGTAAGTTTCACTGTATGGAAAAGAGCAGCTTGCACATTCTACTAAACATCCACAAAAGAAAAACATCTAGTTTTTTTGCTAGATTTTTCGACAGCCCTCCTGTTGAATTGTATTCACCAATACACTCTCTCATTCACACACACACACACACACACACACACACACATACATATACGATGACCAGTTTATTTAATACAATTTATCTATACCAGCGACCCTCTTGCTGTGAGGCAACAATGCTATTCAATATGCAGTAATATATTTACATATTATTGTTGAATGGATGAAAATATGGACAGGGTGATTAAACTATGATTGTTTAATATCAAAGCATGTCTAGAATCAACACAGAATATTTATTTAGAAACCAACTTAAGAGCAATTTTTTGTTGTGTATGCCAAGGCATTACACTTGCCAGAATTGTCATGGTATTTGGACAACAGCAGCTGTGCACTCTGGGTCAGGTCATTCTATCTCATATAGAGAATATTCATATGCCATCATATTTCTGCAGTCTATGAAAACCTAATCCATGGATAGTTTTTTTTTTTTTTTTTTCATAGTGTGAAAATTAAATGTTGTAGTGTTAATGTATCTCTTAAGCCGCAATACAAATGTGATGAGGGGCCTGTAGTTTGGCCAAATAAAAGAGAGAGAAAATTTAAGATAAAGTGTTTTGGAAAGAGTCAATTTAATTTATTCTCAATAGTCCCTTTGGCTGACAAAATGTAAAGATGAATGTGTCTGCTCTTGTTTTTGTGAACCCGCTGCATTAAAGGTTCAAATTATGTTGGGATCATAAGGACGGGAGGTAATGAAAAGATAAATCATTTGGAGTAAGTGGGAGGGATATTAAATTTTTCATGAGGGGTACATTCAAAAACACGGCCCCCGTGCTCATAGCTCACACACAGACCAGACATGTTCTGCTGAATAATCACAATCTCTAATGAAACAATGCAGAAAATGCAATGCAAGGATGCAGAGCGCTCTGAATGAACTGGTTAAAATGATTCTCACGTACGATTCTTTCTTAAAGCTCTCGCCATCAGAATGAGCTTTCTCACATCACTGGAATTAATTGCTTATATGATTAATCTATAAGCCATTACACATATTAGTCAAAACATTCTTACAACATGCTGTGTGTGTTGCAGTCTGGGGCTTTATTTATCATGTATGCAAGTTTGATTGGTTTTTAATGCTGTCATTTTTGCCAGTGATACAGTTTTCAATGTTTTTAACAAAATAGTTTTAATAACTTATTTCTAATAACTCATTTATTTTGTCTTTGCCCTGATGACATTACATAATATTTTACTGGATATTTTGCAAGATTCTAGTATTCAGTTTAAAGTGTAATTTAAAGGCTTAATTAGGTTAATTAGACCAAAGAAAATAAAAAATTTCTTAAAAAAAAAAAAAAAGAACATATATATATATGTGTGTGTGTGTGTGTGTGTGTGTGTGTGTGTGTGTGTGTGTGTGT
>CAIGQQ010038941.1:4313379-4337889 GCA_903798035.1 Danio albolineatus | reverse complement strand
TGTGTGTGTGTGTGTGTGTGTGTGTGTGTGTGTGTGTGTGTGTGTGTGTGTGTGTGTGTGAGGGATAATCAACGGCTTGCCGTGCGTTAAAGGCGACGTTTGCCTACACGATGTGCATTAAAATCCTTTAACGCACAGCAAGCCATGGATTATCCCGCTTATTCCATGGCCATTTGCCAGGTAGGCCTAAGTTTTATATAGTTTTTCTTCTTGCAGCGCAATATTTGTACGAATTTTTGTCAGTTTTTACATGTTAGTTTTTCTAGTCCCTCCACTGAATCAGCTGTGACAGGCAGACAGAGAGATAAAGAGAGCATGTGCGTGCTGTTTATACCTGCTAATATTATTAAGATGCGATTTCATCAGTCCCATCACAGGTGGACAAATAAGACATTCCCAGTCACACCTGGAGTGTGAACACGATTATTTTGTCTACTTTCTACAGCTTCTCTGACGAGGGAGGATCTGTATAAAAGCATTTTTTTCTCCTTTACATTACCTTTATTACTGCAAAAGCTGGCACATACAGTATAGCAGAATCTCCGTGATTTATATTTCATAATAAACTTTCAAATCTTATAAAAGGTACCATATCAATTAAATACGCATTTTCAAGTCAAGTGTACTCTAGACTAGAGTCTTAGAAAGAAAAAAAAGTCTATTTCAGAAATCTCTGCTGTTAAATAAAGGTAAATTTAGCATAATGAAAAAAACATATCAGGACAGGTAGGAGAACATTCTGCTTTATTTATCTTGTTTAAAACAAAACCAATTAGCCAAACACGCAGGATCAGTGTAATATTACATTATGGTCATAGATTAATTATGAAACTTATCTTTGTGATCTGCCAAAAAAAATACACCTGAGAAAAAAATAATAGGTTCAAATGTCCAAAGACTGACTGTTAGATACACCAAAGATTAATTATATATCCCGTTTTAACAACAGAGATGCAAGAGATTAGATCCAGCGGTGTAGAACCGGAGATTCTCTGGGCGACATAAAGCTTCCCTCGGGGGGGAGCCGTTCGCGGAGCTGCCGCTGACTGCCTGGAGCTTCCAACATTTTTAAAACGCGCTTTTCATTCACACAAACTGCCGATTTGACTTTAAAATAACTAAATTCTCGCTTGAAAAACTATGTGGCATAGTTTATGAGTATTTTCCTAATTTTGCTGATTTCCTGTCCGCCATTAATTGCCCTCATCGGTTTCATGCGCAGCACATGCAAGTTGCTATAGTAACTGTAAACATTTGGGAGAAGTGCATCTATTTCAAACTGTGATCAAAACTGACTGGAACTACCTGTGCGTTTCAACGAAAATAATGCACACCCTCCAGCCAACCAGAATCAAGAATTTCAACAGACCATGGAATAAATATTTATATATATATATATATATATATATTTATATGTGATCCGATGTCTTTGTTGTGTTTGTTGACTCATGTGTTGTGTTCCATGTGCATTCTGTTATTGTCATGTGATTCCTTTGTTCAGTTTTCCCGCCATTCTTCAGTTTCATTAGTTCCACCTGTCTCTCTCCTCTGTTTGTTATCAGTTCAGTCATGTCTTGTGTGTTTATACCCCTGAGTATATAGTGTTCATTTGTTTGTTTGTTTTTTCAGAACATTTTTTTTCTGCATTAAGAGAAGCTACTCTGGGCCTTTTTTTCTTATATAATAAGTTACTTGCGCCTCAGAAGTCAAAATGCAATGAACATGCATTGGCTTTTTAAGGGACAAGACCAATGTTTGGGAGCCCAGCTACTCAAGACCATTGTGTGAGGTAATGAAAGTGAACACTTTGATGACTGATTTTGGTTAAGGCATTTTAGAATAACCAAAACAGCATTTCAGATGTTGTTCAATGTAGTCAGTCCACTGGTTTGGCGTCCCATTGCACCTATTGTTGTCATCACATTATCTGGTAAAGCAAAAATTACAACTTTTTTTTTTTTTTTTTTTTTTTTTTAAATGTCAATGCTGGAATTTTTTTGGTAAATGTATCTTTCCATGTTCCAGTTTATGCACATTAGTTCTCATTGTGAAAAGTTTATCCCATTCATGCATTTACAAAATGTATGCACATCTTGCCATCTTTTTGAATGTGATATTCCTAAATGTGCATGTAAATAGAAAGATCAAAACATAGCTATTGAGATCGACACAGATATTCATTCTGCTACTATTGTGTTTATCAAGGTTGTGTTTGTCGATGTTACCTGGACTGCGAATGACATCTGGTACATAGTTACGCATGAAATCATACGAGATTGTCTTATGCTGCCTGCTGAGATGGAGTTTCCAGTGATGGAGAGACGTCCAGAGGAGGTAAGAGCTCTGGACTCTTTCATTTGCTGAATGTAGTCACTCAGATGTTTGTGGAGTGTCCAGAGTGACAGGATGCAGTGAAATACGCGTGACCCTGCGGTGTGCTCGAGCGAGTCTGCTCAGTATTAGAGCACCGATGGACACGGACACAATATCACACATGAAGAACATAAGGCGATACCCTTGAAGGGAATATGGCCGCGGACGGTGTTCAAATGACCTCCCGCGCACCCGCCATGTCTCAAATTGATTACGTGATTGAAAAGCACATTCATTCCTGATCACGGATGGAGACATGCAGCTGTAAAAAGCTCCTCCGAGGGTCTTCAAGAGGATTGTGTACAGATTGCAGGTGATTTGAGGAAGGCAGTGAAGGGGAACGGGAACGTCACGCTGACTAGTTGTACAGAATGGATTGTGTAGGTGGATGAGGTGAAGTTTGATGGGGGTTTTTGGAGGTGACGAAGACGCACTAATACTAGTTTATTGTGTTTGTGTCTTGTAATGGCCACCGTTCAACTGATTCCACATACCGGATTCACGAAAATCTTCTTAAACATAGGTTAAGAAATTAAATTATTAAGTAGGTGCAAATCTAAAATGAATAATGACTCTCAAAAAATAGTTTTTAAGAATTATTTTTTCTTGCACGAAATAGCTACATTTTAATCATATGTCTTTATGTTGTGGTTTGTTGTTGTGGTTTGAAGAAAACGCTGGGTATCTAGACTTAATTATCTTAATTTTATGTCAATTATTTATCCTAATGAAGTATGTGGAAAAAAACTTACTTTAATGTATGTTGTTTTGTTAAATCACATGGAATATATTGAAATATATTTTGGACTATGGGGGCTGCTTTCTATTGATGATGGTGATGACGTCAAACGGTTGCTCCCCTACTGGTGCTTTAACCTGTTTCTTTTGCCAATGCAACTCAACTGAGAATACAAAATACTGATACGATGCCACATTGTTTGGCTTTTGCTTGTAATTTTCAGATGAACCACACACACACACACACATTTATGTCTTCATTGTTTTCCTAGTGATACGAAGAGAAAAAAGTATGAGAAGTTGCACAAGGACACAAGGGATTTTTTTTGAGATTTTAACAAATCTTTGTGTGTTGAGCAGTTACTGTAAGACAACGTTAGCACCTGTTAGATTTTAATTGTGGGGAAAACTGGATAGTTTTGAGCTTTTGATCTTCCGGGTTATAAATCATTTTTGAGGCGGGATCAAAATCGGTGGCGTAGCGCAAAACTGCAAGTGGACTGATGACACATCGGTTTCTCGTTATTATTCATAGCAGAGTTTTCTTATCCTATGAGAAGACCCTGCTTCTTAAATATTCATGAGAGCACGTGCTTTCCTAAAGCAAGGCAGACCTGCCAAGTTGTGAGACCCAATGACTGGGTGAGACACGGGTTGAATGTGTATGTTTCGATGATCCAAGGGTTTGTGTGTTGTGGTTTTGCAGTAAGCATTTTTTTCGGGAGAGCTGTATGAGAATTGGAGAATGGCAGACTTTTTCTTTTATCAGTTGAGTTTATTACAGTCTATGGTTCATTATTCAGACTAATTGCCTATATCCTTGCTGCTGTGTTCACACATGTTTAAAATCCACCAGATTACCGGCAGGGTTACTAGTTGGAATAGACAAGGCAAGAGACCTGCTGCACTGCTGTCCACTGTTTCTGCATTTAGACCCAGGATTGAGGAGGAGAGAAGTCCTTTAGAAGTATTATACTGTAGTATTATATAGTATTTGTATAGTGTTACAAATAACAAATGTAGCAGGACATTAAATTACTTACTGTTTATTTCTTTGCATTGTAACTTTGTAAACTATAAAATCATGTATCTCCTCACGGTTTGTGTCTCATTTTGTGAGCCAACTATTTGCTCCACTCTTTTTTCCCCTGCACTGTCAGCCACACCCACTCCCCTCTCTGCCCGCAGAGCTCCATGCCCATCTCGGAGCATTTTTTTAAAAATATATGAGGTAGACCTGAAAGAGGGGGGTTTCACGGAGATATACTGTAAACACTTAATCCAAATACTGTACCATCAGTGTTTGTACAAAGACCCTAAATGCTCTTGGATATCGAGTGAAATGTACACTGAGAAATGACAGTATGTGAACATGACTGGATTCTGACACTTGTCAGTCACTGAGGAGAAAGTTTAAGATTATTCATGGAAAGATCTGGAAATTGTTCAGTTTCACTGAGGCTAGGAAGTGTCCAGATATGATTGATGAAACAATGCAGACAGATGCATTGACAAACATTGACATGTTTATGGTCTAGCTTTTCTTTTTCTCTGGCTTCTCTTAGCATGGATTTCACCCGATATTCGGAAGCATTTAACTTTATGCATCCAAATATCGAATACCCCTTGTGGAAACCAAAACCACAATGTGGCATCATATCAATATTGTATTTTTCAAGTTGTGTTAAAATAGCTGCAGGCAGTGCCAGTGGCTCATGGAGAGCATCCATTTGATGTCACTGCACACCTAAAATAATGGCACCTTTCATAGCCCAAAATCGATGTTGGTGATTTTTTTTTAAACAATGTAAGAATGTACTTCCAATATATTTCTAATGTTTTATATTTCATTAAGAGTAATTATTTATGCTATAATAGGCAATACAATTCTTGATACCTGGGGTACCCTTTAAAGTTCATTTAACCGCATTAACCTTCATAAGAAAATCTACTCACAGAACTAGCCTGATCTTATGAGGAAATGTAACTATTTTACGTTTTGTCAGTTTAGGGGCTTATTCATTCATTCATTCATTCATTTTCCTTTGGCTTAGTCCCTTATTTATCAGAGGATGTCACAGTGGAATGAACCGCTAACTTATCCAGCATATGTTTTACGCAGCGGATGCCCTTCCAACTGCTACTGCGTACTGGGAAACACTCATACACTCACATTCACACACACGCACTTATACACTAATGCCAATTTTGTTTACCCAATTCACCTATAGCGCATGTCTTTGGACTCGGACCCGGAGGAAACCCACGCCAACACAATGAGACCAAGCAAACTCCACACAGAAATGCCAACTGGTTCAGCCTGAACCAGTGCCCTTCTTGCTGTGAGTCAATAGTGCTAACCACTGAACCACCGTGCTGCTTTATTCAGTTTAGTCGTATACACAAATGTACAATTTTTAAGAGGCGTGGCGCCAAACCCCACCCCTTACCCCAGACATAATTGGGAATGAGCAAATTGTACAGAATCGGATGAACTAGCATAAAATTATTCACTAAATCAAAAATGTTCCAAATTGCTGTGAGATAGCATTGGCAGGACAGTAAACATGATACATTTCTTATTTCAAAAATAAAATCACAATCGTAAGAATACAATGGGACCCACATCTGATTTTTTTGAACACTGAATATGCCTACATTTTAACAATATACTCCTGGAGCCTAACTAAATGCCTAGCTGTAAATCACTCTTTTCTGGCTCCTTCCCCGTTAACACCCCATATGTCCATCTGGATCACAAACATCGAATACGCCGACTGTGCTACTTTGAATATTTATAATATACATTTATATGTTTTAAGTTTTGCAAATATGTAATGTATGATATATTTTTTTTAAAAGACAATTACATTAGAAATATGACCCTTTGGGGATCAACAATGAGTTTACTATTATACCTTAATTTAAAATTTTTAAGAACTTTCTCTTAAAGAATTTGAATTCTTAAGTTTCGTCTTAAGATCAATTCAGGAAAATAACAATATTGGGGAAAAAAAGATAAAAACATTCTAAACTATGGTATTTTTATAAATATATTCATAAATTATAAAATTATAGCAATTATACATATGTTCTGGCGCCACTGTGGCGTAGTGAGTAGCACGTTCACCTCACAGCAAGAAGGTCGCTGGTTTGAGCCTTGGCTGGGCCAGTCGGCATTTCTGTGTGGAGTCTGCATGTTCTCCCTGTGTTCGCGTGGGTTTCCTCCGGGTGCTCCGGTTTCTCCCACATGTCCAAAGACGTGGTACAGGTGAATTGGGTAAGCTAAATTGTCCGTAGTGTATGTGTGTGAATGATAATGTATGGATGTTACCCAGAGATGGGTTGTGGCCGGATGAGCATCCACTGCGTAAAACAAATGCTGGATAAGTTGGCAGTTCATACCGCTGTGGTGACCCTGGATTAATAAAGGGACTAAGCCGACAAGAAAATGAATGAATGAATGAATGAATATATATATTTTGTTGTTGTTTTTTAAAGATTTTATTTTGGCCTTTCTTAGATATGACAGTAATGAGACAGGAAGTGAAGTGAGAGATAGAGAGAGAGAGTGGTTGGGAAATGTCCTCAAGCCGGAATTCGAACTCAGGACGCCCTGACATGCTATACGTACTGCACCATATGTCTGCACGCAAACCACTAGGCTATATGTAAATATATGTATATATTCAATTTAATTAACTTTTTTTCTATGTTTTTTTTTCTAACTTAAGCTAAATTAGAAAATTCAAATAAAATGTCAGTCAAGAACAATGTTTTGTGAATCCGACCCCAAATCTGTACTACAGCCCACCTGCTACCGAAGCATCTCTTTGGTCTGTATCTCAGAAAGCACGAGCATGTCTGGCAAATGGCCTGCACTGGTCCTGTCTCTCTTGATTGAAGCACACAGCCATTAGGCAAAAGAAGAGCGAAAACATGTGTTTGTCCTTCAGATACACAGCCTCCATCGATCGGCATCATTAAGCTTCCAATGAAATTGGGGTCTAAATGCCCTTATAAATGCGTCTGCTTATTCCGTTTGGCTCCAGCGATTAGGCAATAGCTCATTGGTACACAATTAACACTGCGTGTGGTGATTGTGCAGTCGTGTTGTCATATTTCTCTGCCACGTATTCATAATTACTTTCCTGTGTCGGGTGCAAGGATGTGACTTTAAAGCAGTTTCAGCTGTCATCAGAGGAAGTATGGAAATTGAAGGTTAATCTAGGTAATATTGATCAAATTTGTGACAGAGCTAACAATATTTAAAATGACATTGCCATGTGAATTATAAAAGCAATTTGAAAATGGTTAGGGAAAATGTCATAGAGGAACAAATACTGTATGTGCGTGCTGCTGTTATATGTTATGGTTAATGTTTTTGTGAAGATGGGCTTGGGCGTTAATCGGTGTTGCAACAAGTTCAAGTCCCAGATGTTGATTTATTTTGTTTTATATTAATCACCTGATTCTGTTCCTCAGAAAGTTTCTCTCAAAAATGGTTTGTCAAATGATGTTTTGTTTCCCATTAAATTGTGGCATAACATATAATATTTCTGCCATAACAGTTAAAGACCGATTTAGAATAAGTTATTAAAGATCATCTCATACTAGTTACTAGCAGTTTTTATTTTAAATGATCACTATCACACAAGTAGCAGTGGGATATGACTGTATATCTGCACTGGTGAAAGGCGTGCGTTGCCTTAGTGTCCCACCAGTGGTGGTATGCAGCCGTATTGCACTGCTACGAGTGTGATATTGTGTTTATACAACAGTTTGACGGCATGATCATGTGTATAAAAAGAAAATCAAACATAGAGATTCTCACAAACCCTTTTGTACGAGGAACTACTTTCATCCGCCACTCATTAACATATGCAGCTAATGTCAGAACTGCTACTTCACCAACGTCACTTTAGAGCTAGTATTTGAATGATTCTGTAGCTTAATGTCTAAAGTGATGACAAAACAGGTGATTTTGCCTCACATTTTAAGATTATAAGGCTGAACGACATGAAATGACATCAGTCTACAGAGATTTCCTAGTATTTCTCTGTTGCAATCCGGTTTTTACAATAATTAACCCTGAAAAAGCCAGAGCAAAGCAAGCACTACCAGTTTCTGTGGTATAAATACACCAATACAAACCACAAAAGAGAAAGATCGACTTAAAATGTCATTTACCTGAATTATAATGATTTGCTCTGCTGTATTTTGAAATTTACGCTGAGAAAATGCAGTTTATCTTACCTAAGAACTTATTATGTGGTCTCTGTTTGGAAAGTCTGATCTGGAAAGTCAACCTTCACTTTCTTTGGTCTGCTCAGACAGGCTGATGGAGGCCGATGCACTGAATCCGATGTTCCGAGATTATAAATATTTTAAAATAGGCACTATCCTTATAGATAAACTGCATAATTGCAATCTAAACGACTACATTCTCAACTAAAAAGGCCTCAAAAGTGCATTATGTTGTCCAACAGCTGCAATATTTGTCAAACTGTAGAGTGTCCTCTGCTTGTCGCTGTACGTGGGCGGAGTAATACACAAGGGTGAAGGGTTAAGAGGCCTGACAAGTGCTGTTATTAGCAGAATATCACATGGCTGTCAGCTAATCAGATTCAAGAACCAGACCATAATAATATTTTAATATAATCACAATGTAATATTTTACTACGTTTGCTGTATCAGATAAATGTAGACAGGGTGCAGCAGACTATCAAGAAAAAAGTTTTATAAAACATTTTTTAAAAATTAATTAAAATGATCCTTCAGAAATAAATCTATTCTTAATTTTTAATGCAAAAAAAAATCTGATAAACTCGGTATTATTGTTATTGTAAATTATGCCGTTTTTTCCCCACAAAGTTGGTATTTTCAGTACTTTTTCTTTTGGCTGATGAAACATTACTAGAAATTACAGCCGAGTGAATTTTTTGATGTGGAAAACAAATCTCATATTTGGCGAAATAATTTCACCAGTCATGCAGTCACCTGTATCAGAATAATCCTCACCGAAATGGCCTTTGAAAGTCAATTTTCCCGTTCCACAAAGGAAGCCATACCTTTCTGACACCGCTCTAGCACATGAATTATGGAAACGGTTCACCTAGAGAGGCCTTTTAATGGGATGTTTCTCGCCTCTAATAAAATGTCTCCCCCTTATCAGAATCCCTTACAATCCATATGTTAATGTCTAATGTTGAACTATTTATCTGTGCAATTTGTATCCTTTCTCTTCCGGCGTTATCTGAAATTATGCTGTAAATTTCAGCCGGGGTGAAACGATAATGCTTATCGAGCCACCCGTAAACCTCATATTCAAATTTTTTTTGGTTGCATGATTAGTCCTATTTATCTGTATAATTGGATTGAGTTTTTCTTTTTCTCCCATTGCTTGGTGAGCATCTGCAAAATGGGGGCTGCTGATTCGGAGGCCGTGGACTAAAACAAATGATTTGAGAAGGGACCCCGGCATAATTATGCTCTAGATTAATTCCATCTGGAGACCCTTCGATTTCTAAAGTCTAATCTAGTTATACTTCCCTATGAGATTAGAAAAGGGAAAACAACTTTGCTGTTAGAAAAAGGCTGTGCAGGACTCAAACTGTAGGGAAGGTTGAACATCCTGATGTGTTCCATCGACTTCACCGGCTGAATGCGAATGCTTTGTAATGGTTTTCATCGTTCATCATCATTCATGCAAACATCCCCAGGCTATGTATACCTAGAAATTAATTGTATCAGAGATGTAATCCAAATACATATGACGCTATTGCGAGTTCAGATTTAGTTCACATAAATATTCAGATGTTTATGCAGGAAGTCTTCTGAATTTAAGGCACACTGTTATGTTATTCGGTGGATTTGTTAAAGGAAGAATGCAGTCAATAAAGAGAGAATATTGTTTTAACATTTGCATGCAGTTCCAGTCCTGTAATATTTGTTTTTATTATTATTCATAACATTTTATTTTGAAAGGTGCTTTTTAGACATTCTATTTATTATAAAGCTATGTTTGCACAACAACAATGTCACCAAAAACTGAAGTTTTTTTTGCCTCTTGCATTTTTAAAAAGTTTCACATTTGCATTACAATGTTTTCAAAATGATGCACATTTACACATCCACAAAAATGGCCAAAAACACTGTGTCATAAATGCCAAGCTCGTATTTGGTGCTGCCAGCATGTCAGTAAATGGTACCTGTAAGGAAGTGACTGTGTGCCTTTGGCAGCTCACCGCTCGTGTTTATGTAGAATTTGCAAGTAAATCCACACTTTGCTGATAAAGTGTTCGCAAACACTTCAACAACCTATACCACATACTCAGCCATTGTTTTGTCTTTGTTCACCCTTGTCTTCTACACCTCCCTCAACACATACCACGCATAAGCATGATATCCTAATTTTCAAAGACTTTTATTTCTGGGTGTTTACACGGACACGACAACAGCAGATTTCTGTGTTTTCAGTCACATTTTCAGTCTTGTAAACAAAGAGATAAAATCTGTTTGCGTAAACTTGTGAAAATGTTGTGTAAACGGGCACTAAATAAGTAGCATGTCTACATGTCAATTAGCCAACATTATCTGGTTTATTAGTTTATTTTTATGGAAGTATTAGCAGGTTTCTCTGCTTATTGTTAGGGCTAGATGATTATTAAAAATGAATTATAAACACAAATGAGCAAAGCTGTGATTTGTCATGCGCATCTTGTCAGGAAAATATGTTTGTTTGTTTGTTTGGTTTTTTTATCAGTAGTAAATCTATTCCGAAGGTCAGATGGTGCTGACGTGGAGAAACTCTGAACACCCACACAAAAGAAACCCAGCAAATGCTTATAGTGGTTTAACTGCTTTCAATGAGTCGGTGTGACTAATAAACACACAACTATGGATTGATTTCAAACTCTCAACTGAAGTTATAAAGCGAGTTTGGAGCAAAAACTTGTTATTATGACTGGAAATTTCATGGAAATTTTGTGTGCAGCATTCACACAACACTGAGCTAAAGTTCAATGAGAGGGTAAACAAACATCTTTTATTATCACAGAACATTTATCGTCATGTCATTTCACTCAGAAATAAAGGTACAAGTATTTGTACCTGAAGGTTCCATGATAGTACCTCAAAGGTACTTTTTGGGTACATTTGGGCACTAATATGCCCCTCTGAGGTACTACTGTGGACACCTTGGGTATAAACATGCACCTTTTGAAAAGATATCGCCCCAGTGACAGCTCCTGTACCTTTATTTCTGAGAGTGTATCATCCTATTAAATCGATTTTGATTTTGAATGTGTTGTTGTTTTTGTTTGTTTGTTTGTTTTTGTAATTGTGACCTACTGTTATGTAGTAAGCTCTGTTCTATCTGAAAGCATATGCTGGAAGTTCACTAGAACTACCTTTTAATGTGCATAAATTTAATCTTTGATTAATTGCACAGCCCGACTCAATATATGCCAACTCTTTATTTTGATGGTCCTTAAACGTGTATTTTAATGTCTAAGGTTACTTTTCCAACTTGAATTGACATGTATTTTTAGTCATCCATTTACATGTGGTCATTTCACTGGTCATTTTCACCTGATATTATACAAATGTGCTTCTTCTGGCCACTTGTGTTCAGATTTTGTAGAGACCCTTTCCTAATATTTCATCACTTTCACTGGAACGCTCAGAGAGATGTGCAAATGCTATTGAATGAACAAGCCCCTGTTGTGCAGATTATTACAAGCAGGAAAGCAAGTTAATGAAAAGGATATGGATGGTAACTATAGTTTCAACCAAGAGTTTGTTGTAGTTGCTATAGTAGTCAAAGTTACTTATGTGGTATGGTCAACAAAATCCAAAATAAAACGTTAAAAGTCTAACCCTTTCTTCCGTGGAACACAATTGGAGATGCTCCTGTTAAAACTAATAGGAGTGAAGTAGAGTTGTCAAGCTTGAGAATGTTCAAAAGTCAACATACCTGTAAAGGATCACAAAATTGTCCATAAAACTTGTAAAAAATGTTCAGATCATCTAAAGACTCAAATGCATGTGGTCACCATGACAGCTCCACATGCTGGCTGCCACTGTAAGGTGTCATAACAGCATTTGAATGTTTTGTAGATTTAATAAGAAGGTTTATCAAATAAATATTAGATTATTCTCTTTTTGGTTTATTCTTTTTAAGCTTTTTAAGTTTATTTACAAACTAATTTCAAGACAAGCACGCGCTTATGATTGATAGCAGCTGGTCCCTCATTAGCTAACGCAAGATTCACCAATCAGACTATTCCTAAATCACTATAAATAACCAGAGTATCTTACCTTAGCCATCTTCATCTTGAAGAATCCCTCCTTCCACCCCTACTCCTCCCCTTTCCTCGTCAGGGCAGCACGGAGGCCCAATGGTGAGCACCATTGCCTCACAGCAAGAATGTCAGCATTTTTGTCTGGAGTTTGCATGTTCTCCCCATGTCTGCGTGGGTTTTCCTCGGCCTCTCCGCTTTCCTCCCACAGACCAAAAACATGTAACATAAGTAAATTGACAAAACTAAATCAACATCATAGACAAGCGTTGAATTCAGTATACACTCTCCGTAGATGATCTACATTTTACCATTATCAAGCACACTCACAGAAATAAAGGTACGCAAGCTGTTACTTGGGTGTTACCTTTTAAAAAGGTACACATTTGTACTTAAAGGGTCCATATTGGTACCTCAAAAGTATACATTAGTACCTAAAAAATTTAAGAGGAACAATTTTGTACTTTTTTAGTTACTAATATGTACCTCTGAGGTATAATATGGACCATTTAGGTACAAATGTGTACCTTTTGAAAAGGTACCACCCCAGTGACAGCTCGCGTACCTTTATTTCTGAGAGTGCAGGGGAGTCCTCGAGACCTACAGTACCTGAGCTCAAACTCCCCTCTCGCCCTGCAACGGGGAGGATCTCATGAGCTCAGGGCTCTCTCCTGGGACAGCACAGCATGCCTAACACGCTTTATAATCAATCATCAGCAAGGACGAACTCTTTAAAGCAGAAGTAAAGGTGTCCATTTAAACTTTTATGCATTTTTTATGATGGAAATGAGGTACCATAAAGTTTTTATATGCAGTCACTGACAAATATGTGTCTCACGTAATTATATTTTTCAAGCTTCAAAATCATGTTGTTTTCTGATTTAACCATTACCTCAAGACAAGACCTTCATCCCAAATGTAGTTTTTATATAATTTATATTCTTATAGTACATTCATTTCTTAACATGTTAAATAAATACATAAATTGATTAAATAAATAAATAATAAACTATTATAATTATTATTATTATTATAATTATTATTATTATTATTTAAAAGTACTGCATAAATGGACCATCAAAATAATATCAAGCAGACAAGCTTCTGATTTTCTAATGAGCTGTTACTTACTCGCACCAAAATACTACTTTATGAATGAAACCATCAAAAAATAGTGGGTAACACTTTATTTCTATGGTCCATTTGAGTATTAGTAGACTGTCTGCTAAATATATATTGATACTGACATTCAACAGATATTTAACTGACTGTAAGAAACTTTGCAAGTACATGTCAACTTACAGTAACCACCCCTAACCACAACCCTGAACCCAACCTAACTTATCTAATGAGAATTAGTTGCAATGTAACTTAAACTAAACAAACGGACCATCAAAATAAAATGTGACCAAATAGGGCAACCACGTTCCTTGTTTGTGCTGCAAAGTAAGTCATGAAACGGACTAGTGGGTGGGATGTTTCTTTGTGATATATGGATGCATCAGAATGCAAAGTAAAATATATGTAGACTACTTCATTCTTAAGTGAAATTGCATCATAAAAAATTAACAGTTAAGTCAAATGAGCGATGTGTTTGAACGCACAATATATCCTTCTAATGAAAATGTATTCCACTGGAATTTTAACTAGTTCCAGTAGTGCAAATTATAGCAGTAATAACCTTAGTGCGACTTTGAGATCTTTCTCATTTTATTGATGACACCACAAGAAGTTGAGAGTGTTTATTAATCAGTGAATAATACTGAATTTGTGGGAATTAATGAATCCGAATAATAAATGAATATGAATATTGTTCTAAATTGATGACATCCGTTTCTTCTCGCTGAAGTGGCTACTTCATTAAAAGTGGAAAGATGAGCAGATTAGAGACCCAAATTACACCCCCAGTCTGTGAATATAGATAACATGTATAATAGTGCTGCGACACATGAGGGATGCTGGCATTCAAAACACTCAATCATCGTTGGGCTGAAGGCATGGATATGTTGCATTCATGCCAAACATGTGTAAAAGTGCATCACTGGCATAATCAACTCTGCAAGTTGTTATCTTGCATTGGTCAAAAAAAAAAAAGTCAGTTCCACCTTAAACTCACATTGGTTACATCAATGCTGGTCCAGTGTTTTAATAAACCCACACATACACACTGGGTGCTTTTTTAAATGTGAAAATGCATATTTCAAAAAGAGATCATCACACAAAAATACTAAAATTACTGTATACTTATAAATGCTTTTTTAAAATCTTTATTTAACTTACTAGTTATTTTTTTAATGACGCTCTGCAAATAATGACAGTTGTTTAATGTCAGCTCAGCATTGTGGGATTCACTTACAACAAATCAAAAGCTGACATGTTAGCTGACATGTTTGTGAAATCACAAAAACATACAGTTTTGACTGCGGTTTATAGGTAACATGAACGCTAACAACTTTTTTATTTCTTTTTACACTAATTATATTTACAGGGGACATATTATTGACAAAGGATTATTTCTGTGCAGTATTTTGCCGTGGTGTAAAGTAACTTTATTACAAATACCCAAATTACTGTAACTGAGAAGTTTTTCTCAGAAATTATAATTCATTCAGTAGTTTTTAAAATACTTTCTCTTTAGTACATTTTTAGTGCAGTATCGGTACTTTTACTCTACTACTTCAACCTGCGGTCACTACTTTATTTTTTCTTGTCTATGTCTATATTAGAAAAATCAGTCCTGTGATTCCTGTCCAATCAAATCAGAATCAGAATCAGTTTTATTGCCAAGTGTGCTTCACACACACAAGGAATTTGCTTTGGCTAAAGAAGCTTCCAGTGTACATAAAGTGACAAGTGACAACACAGAATAAATATAAAAAAAAGAAGATGATAGACATTAAACAGAGATGCAGTCAGTCCAACGATCTGGACTGTTGGAATGTATGTACAGATTGTTATAAATATACAGGTTATAAGGTGCTGTGTACAAATGCGTAAGTATTGTATTGTATGTTGTTATAAGGTGCTGTGTACAGATGCGTAAGATGCGTAATCACACATAGAATCTAATGAACTACCTCAACATTATAATGAACTATTTATTTATTTATTTATTTATTTATTTTATTGCAGTAAACTGTTTGGAAGCATTAGTGTCCAAGATGTCCAAAATCTTTACACACATTGACCCAGAGACTGTTTAGATGCATGTCACTGATGAGAAGATGACGGATGTTTACTTTATGATGACTGAAATGACCTTAAACAACCAGTAGGCACATGACGTCAACATGACGTCCCCAACGTTATGGGACGTTGCATTTTGATTGGAATTGAAAATTGGGTTGACATCAGAACGTCTAATAATGTTACAGCTTGACATTGTGTGGACGTTACCACTATGATGTCTTTCAGACGTTAGATTTTGGTTGTCATACCTGACGAATAAATGTCAGTATTTGTCAGTCGATGTGCCGTTGTTTTAAGATATTGGCTCAACGTTGGATTTTGTCCACTTTCCAGAACAACCTATAATCAACCAAATATCAACGCCATTTGATGCCATTATTGGACATCAAAATAACATTGTGTTTACATGCTAGCCATTGAATTTTAGTCACCTGACATCACAATCTAAATCTTACTTAATATTAACATCTTATGACGCTGTGTGCCTGCTGGGCAATAATAACTAAATGCGCTACAGAATGTTACGTTTACACACATCCACAAAAAGTAAATGCATCAGTTTTTCACAACGTAATACTCACTACTCACTACTCTTGAGTACTTTTGAAATGTTTACTTTTTACTCGTATTTTGAGTAATATGACTAATAAAAGGGACGAAGCCGAAAATAAACTGAATGAATGAATGTACAACAGATACTTTTACTTTACTTGCACTACATTTTTAGGCAAGTATGTGGTACTTTTACTTGAGTATGATTTTTCAGAACTCTTTCCACCACTGGGTCTTTGCACAATGCCAAAGCACTACTTGTTTACTGCTTGTTTAAAGTACTTATTTAAAAATGAGTTGAAAACACAATTCTTAATTTTTTGTGGGGACAGCTTAATTGTTTTATGCTCAGTCCACTTAAATTAGTAAAAACAATTAGTTAACTAAAACGATTTGTGTTGGAAAACATAAAGGAATCGTTTGGAAATCAGCATTTTTGTACAGTGTACAATACATAAATTTTAGACTTGTAAAAATCTAGACAGCACCCTCTAGAAAATTTGTCATATGAAATATGCAACGAAATGTACCCAGAGCAATGTATTTTATGTTTTGCAAAAATTGTGTCTTGGTCGAAGAAAATAAAATGCCTTCATCTACAAAATCTTGCCAAAATTAAAAGCCTTACTAGGATTTTATTTTATTTTATTTTATTTTATTTTATTTTATTTTATTTTATTTTATTTATTTATTTTTTATTTAATTGAACTGAATTTAATTTAATTTAATGTAATTTTTTTGTTTGTCTGTGGATGCCTTAATTTTATATTTGTCTTTAATAATTTGGTACAGGCAAAAGTTGTTTTACTAATTCTTTTTTATCATTACTGTCTGAAATTTTAAAAGTATTTTAAGATGTTTTTCAAAGTTAAACAACACAATTTTTACTTTTACTATGTCTCAAAGTAATGCTTAATGACTAATCCACTGTGTTGCTATTTCTTAAAAATTGTTAACTATATATATATATATATATATATATATATATATTAAAATAGATATACTACTCAGGTAATTTTGTAATTTTTAACATTTTATATTTATTATACATTAAAGCTGATTCAGTTCACCTTAATTCAGTTTAATACAAATGTCACTGCTGAAGAATGATCCACAGAAGAGCAGCCCCATCAAAAGTTTAAGGTTTTATGGATTTAGTTAATAATCCTGAAGCAAATTAATTGTACAAATTAATCACAATTAAGTGTAAAAATCTGTATTCGTTGATTTTGTTGACAAATGAACATATATTTCAGAAAAAAATGAAAGATAAGCATTGCAACAACTTTATTTTTGTTATAAAAATCTGATAATTCTGATGTGTTCCTATCACTGACAAAATGCCATTGAGAAATACAGAACAAAGTGTTGAATGGCTTTCATTCAGAATGACACTGAGCTGTGTGAAAAAAAGGGCAGATAATCAGATACTCATATCTCTGCCACTCAATCTGTCAGTGTTTGAATGTCATGCCTCCGTCTCTCCATCATTCATCTGTGCCTCAGGGACGGAGAGCTATTACACTAGATCATATGTCACACAGCGCTGGAGACTCATACTTTGCACCCAAATATTGAGCAAGACTGAGCTCACATGGCATTTGACGAGACTTTTTCCTGTGACTTTGCAAGCTTAAGCGAGTGTTTCATGTATCATGTTTTGTCAGATATGATGAGAGTGGGGGGAAAAGAGAAAGTGGGAAAAAGGGAGACTGAAGCGAGGTCAGAATACTGTTGAGAATGACTTTTAAATGTCTCTTTAAATCCTGAATCTGAAATAGATAAGTCTATAAAGGACTATGGATGCAAGATGAACTTAAAGAAGCTGAAAACATTAAATTAAATTAAATTAAATTAAATTAAATTAAATTAAATTAAATTATTCATTTATTTATTTTCTCTTCAACTCTTCAATTTTTATTAAATTTATAAAATTTATTAATCCGGGGTCGCCACAGCGGAATGAACCGACAACTTATTCAGCATTTGTTTTACCCACGGATGCCCTTCCAGCCGCAACCCATCTCTGGGAAACATCCATGCATTCATTCATACATCTGCCACCGTGTCGCCCCTAAATAAAATAAAAATTAAATTAAATTAAATTAAATTAAATTAAATTAAATTGAATTGAATTGAATTGAATTGAATTGAATTGAATTAAATTAAATTAAATTAAATTAAATTAAATTAAATTAAATTAAATTAAATTAAATTAAATTAAATTAAATTAAATTAAATTAAGATCTCTGCATAGAACAATTTTCTGAACTATACCTTAGCTGTAGAATATTAGATGGTATTAATAATATAATAAACAGTTTGGTAAATATTTGTGGGGATTCATGTTTATGTTGGTTTATATTTAGATATATAAAAAAAATATGTGTATGATACAAATTTTACATTTGAATATGATGTAACTACTTTGATGTAACTTTTTTATATATTGTTTTGGCTTCTATGCATGTGTTTATCACAAATACATAATAAATATATATAACACACACACATATTATGTCAAAACAAACTTTTATTTTGGATGTGATTAATCACGATTAATTCTTGGACAGCCCTAAATATAATATAATATAATATAATATAATATAATATAATATAATATAATATAATATAATATAATATAATATAGGGGCACCACGGTGGCGCGTGAGTAGCACGTTCGCCTCACAGCAAGAAGGTCGCTGGTTCGATCCCCGGTTGGGGCAGGTCCCGGTTGGGCCAGTTGGCATTTCTGTGTGGAGTTTGCATGTTCTCCCCGTGGTTGCGTGGGTTTCCTCCGGGTGCTCCGGTTTCCCCCACAGTCCAAATACATGCGGTACAGGTGAATTGGGTAAGCTAAATTGTCCATAGTGTATGTGTATGTGTGTGAATGAGAATGTATGAATGTGTTTCCCAGAGATGGGTTGTGGCTGGAAGGGCATCCGCTGCGTAAAACAAATGCCGGATAAGTTGGCGGTTCATTCCGCTGTGGCGACCCCGGATTGATAGAGGGACTAAGCCGAAAAGAAAATGAATGAATGAATAATATAATATAATATAATATAATATAATATAATATAATATAATATAATATAATATAATAAAATATAATAAAATATAATAAATGTAATAAATATAATAAATGTGGATATTATACATAGTAATTTGTATGCAATAATACTTTATATCTATAATATTTACAATTTTATGTATTTATAAATATATGAAAAAATGTAATGTATACCAGGCAATAAATAGCCATACATAGTTCAAATTAATAATCTATTTTATAATCATAAAAAGTTTTGAACGTGTCGAAGTGCTGACTTTCTATGAATTTGTAAATTCTTCTTCTTCTTGTCATTCCCATTCAAATGACATTTCAACATCCTGTGGTTTGTGTGGTCAATTTAATTCTAACTCATGAACTGAAAAAGATCCAATTCACCTTTTTTTTCCTGCCCAGAAGTGCTTCCGATGCTTGGCAAAACTTTCATCCCACTAAAAATTGTGGTCAAAGCTTTTAGACTTCACCTGTGCCGACTAAATTAAAGGCATGTGAAATGAAATGGAAATAAAATATGCAATGGCTGCCTGTCATAATTTTCTCCCCAGATGATGAAATTGTGCTGTAATGGTGCAGCAGGAGTTTGTTCAGCTACACTGCCGACCCATTATATTATCCAGAGGGTTTGTGGACCCCTAGTATAGACAGAAAATAGAAGGAGGTGTGAAGTACTGGCTCTGAAAAACCCATTTCAGTCTTCCTGCTCCTGTCAGTTACTTCTCATTGTACACTCGACGAAAAGTCTTTACAAAAACGTGGACCGGTGTAATATCAAGGAATTTTCTGTGTTGGTTTGTCATGCTTTTCTTGTATTTTACAGTGCATTGCACTATATTATGTTTAAGGAAATGTCTGTGACTTTAAAGGAATAGTTCACCAACAAAAAGAATATTCTGTCCAATTTTTTTGTCCTGTGCACTTTTTGTTTAGTTGGGCAAATATCTAGAAGAATTCTGGAAACATGTAACCACTTCCATAGCATTTGTTTTTTTAAGTCACTGTAAATTATGGCAGAATTTTCAATTTGGTAGGAAATGAAAGCACTTTCATTTAATGAAAGTACTTAAAGTATTTTTCCGACAGATCTTTTTCTACAGATTCATTTCTTATTGGGAATATTTGCTGTAATAATGTTTGCTTACAAAACCAGTCACTGTTGCCTTTCTATCAGCTCAAACAGTATGATACTGGATAAAAACTAAGCATTTTAAACCACAACCGCTCACTGGATATATGCTGAAGTCAAAATTATTAGCCTTCCTGTTTTTTTTTTTTTTGTTTTTGTTTTTTAATAATTTAATTTTCCAAATTATGTATTACAGAGCAAGGGATTTTTCACAATATTTCCTAAAAAAAAAAAATTCTGTTTCGGCTAGAATAACAAGAAGTTTTTCATTTTTTTAGAACCATTTTAAGGTCAATATAAGGTCAATATTATTGTTTACAGAACAAACCACTTTTATACAGTGATTTGCCTAATTACCCTATTTTGCCTGATTAACCTAGTTAAGCTATTAAATTGTACTTTTAAACTGAATACTAGTGTCTTGAAAATATCTAGTAAAACATTGTGTACTGTCATCATGGCAAAGATAAGAAAAATGTGTTATTAAAACTATTATGTTTAGAAATGTGTTGAATGTTTTCATGTTTTGAATCAGAAACAGAAATCAGGGGGGAAATATTCAGGGGGGGGGCTAATAATTTTAGAGGGCAAAATTTCAGTAGGTTAGCAATTAGTAAAACACTCAAACCAGCCAGTCTGACACTAAGACGCATGACATGTTCAAAGTCACTAAGGCCCCGTTTACACTGTCAGGTCTTGATGCTCAGTTCCAATTTGTTGTGTCATTCATTCATTCATTCATTCATTTTCTTTACGGCTTAGTCCCTTTATTAATACGGGGTCGCCACAGCAGAATGAACCACAAACTTATCCAGCATTTGTTTTACGTAGCGGATGTCCTTCCAGCCACATCCCATCTCTGGGAAACATCCATTCATTCTCATTCACACACATACACTACGGACAATTTAGCTTACTCAATTCACCTGTACCGCATATCTTTGGACTGTGGGGGAAACCGGAGCACCCGGAGGAAACCCACGCGAACACAGGGAGAACCTGCAAACTCCATACAGAAATGCCAACTGCCCCAGCCGAGGCTCGAACCAGCGACTTTCTTGCTATGAGGCGACAAATTGTTGTGTATTTCTGATTTTTTTTTTTTTCCTGTCCGTTTACACATTCTCTTACATTTTCCACTGTCAAAGTTTAGGGTGTACTACAAGCATGCAGTAAGAGTAGACCTAGACTCACTGAGGAATGCGGATTGGTTTATAGAGAATTGTCTCTTGTGCATCCAACAAACCAGGGAAACAACAATATAGGAAACTGCATTTTTTTTAAATGTAGGACACAGACAAATCAATTCATTAACAGAACCATCATACTGTAGATCTTTGCTGCACAACTACATTTGAAAATAATGAACTTGACCATGCAAAAGACATAAGTAATGCAGCTTTCTTCTTAGAGTGAGAATCACATTGATCACAACTTTATGGCACACATCTACCGACCAAGTAAGGAGAATACTGGCAGTGGAAACACAAGTGTGATTAGGTTGGACTGTTCTGAATCATATTGCGCTTTACTGGCTTAAATCACTTACTACTTCATTCTGATGCGCGATTTGAATTTCAGCAGGTTGTCTTGACCATGTCTACATATATCCACATGTATCAAAGGCCCCGTTTACACTAGTGCATTTTAGTTTTAAAATGACGTTTTAGCATGAAAACGATCCGTGTCCACACTGGCGTTTCACCCAGCGTTTCTGCACATATCTCCCTCTACACTACTCCACCAGAAACGTATACCACGTGACCATTCGCGCACTCTGGGCATGCACGTTCAAGTATAAACAGGAAGCATGTGTCTCGCTCGGCATTTGGTTATTGTTAGTCAACAAACGCTGGTTGAATGATGAACGCGATGGCAAAGAAAGCAAGAGAGGTCTTTTTGTGGATAGACAACGAGGTCGAGCTGTTAGATAAAGTAACAAACGAATATAACACATCCTTTGCTATCGAAAATGCCGACTGGGAATCATGTCCGGTGGCGTTGTAGTCATGTGATAGGGGCTTGACGAATAAGGGAAGGATATGCAATGACCCAAAAGCCCCAATCAAGTAGCGAATCTCAGCAGCCTGGCCTCCGTTTTCAGATGTCTCCGTTTTCCCCCATTCACACTGAGACGGAGCAACAGCGCTTTAGAATGAAAACGGCCTCTCCAGCGTTTCCAAAACGCTCCGTTTTTGGGGCTCGAAAACTCCGGCGTAGTGTGGACAGATGGCGTAACCGTAGCAAAACTTAAGTGTTTTAAAATGAAAACGCATTAGTGTAAACGGGGCCTAAATGCCATCCGGCTACCTGATTATATGTATTCCATTAAAAGCTTGAAGTTAAAGCTTGTGGTATGGAATAAAAAAGTAAGTGTGAGTTTTTATATCGCAATTTTATATCGGTAATTTCTTCTTGCAATTACCGAGTTTATCTCTAAAAGTACAGGCTTTTTTCCATCATGCAGTTCTGAGTTTATATCTCACAACAATTTTCTCTAAATTGTGAAGTGGCTTCTGCAAAAAAAAAAGTAAACTTTCATAAAGTATGTTGAAATAGATGCTCATTGTCAGCTTCATGTGTGTAGCTGCATTACTTGGTGTTAGTTTGTTTGCAGATTTATGTGCTCCAGTCACTTGCTATTCCTGCGGTGTTGCAGATGTGAGCGTCGGATACATTCTGTTATCATTTCGCACTTATGGAATACAGCTAAATATGAGATGAATCACATTTTCCCTCAGCTCTGGGGGAATAATTGTCGGAGCTATCTCGCTCTTCTAATTTAACGTCAGCCGCAATATTACCACATTTGAAATATGATCAAACCGATAGTCATCTCTATCCAGTCGCATACTGACATTTCTTTTATTATATGAGCTGACCATTACCATATCCAATCTGGCATATATTCGCATTTTGTAATAAGTTCAGTATTAATGACGGGTGATTAATCACAAATATTGGTTCAAAGACATCACAGATAGACTTCTCCGCCAGAGTATTAACTCTAATGTGTTGGAAAATATTGAAAATTATATCTGACCCCAGCAGACGACTTGGACAGTATGAAATTTCCCGATAGCGGGAGACGCAGTTACGCTGTGCATTAAACAGGGGTTGAGGTTAAACGTTCTTCTCCGTCTCAGTTTAAACAGCCCTGTCACTGCAGACATCGTAGACATCGTGGAGTCCCGCATTCAGGATTCATCTGCGTAAACGCATGCAGAATCTGGTCCGATCCCTCAAAAAAATTGAACATGGGTAAGTGAGCACAGAATGGAGATGGTTTTATGCACTAGACGCTGCTCTGGGAGCTGGTTAAATGGATCAGTCTGATTAGTTCTCAAGTGACCTCCTCCAGAGTGGGCCGTGTAACATGGGCTTCATTTCCATGTGTAGATTAAATGGACCCAGCGGTGGAGGATTTGGCTTAGGGTTCAGCGCTTGTCGCCTTCCATCTACTTTGGTAAATGGGGGGTTTGTATGCACTGAAGGTTTTGCTTGGGCTGTAGACCATATAGAAAAAAAGCTGTGAAAGAGTGAGCGAGCGTGGAGGCTGAAAGACAATTCAGTTCATTCTCTCAAATAGCAGTGTACAGTGTAAATAAATATAAGTCGATGTGTAAAAATACACTTTCTGGGTCAAGGAAATGCAACAATTTGGTTATATTCAAAACTGATTATGTGTGTATGCTTGTTTATATGTATTTATTTATGATAATTTAAATGAGGATAAAATGTATAAACATGTATGGACATACATATACCTAAATAAATATATAGTTCAATTCAGTTTTATTTTAGCACTTTTTACAATGTAGAGTGTGTCAAAGCAGCTTAACATTGATACATTTATAGCAAACATTCATTCATTCATTCATTTTCCTTTGACTTAGCCTTATTTATCAGGGGTCACAGCCAACTATTCCAGGATATGTTTTATCCGCAACCCAGTACTGAGAATATGGTGAACAGTCTAATTATAAATGTACATTAAAAAAAATAATATTAGTATTTTTGTATGTATTTATTTGACTCTTTTATGTGCATGTATGTTCATTCATTAATTCATTCATTTTCTTTTTTCGGCTTAGTCCCTTATTAATCTTGGGTCGCCACAGCAGAATGAACCGCAAACTTACCCAGCATATGTTTTACGCAGC
>CAIGQQ010038941.1:4260817-4296025 GCA_903798035.1 Danio albolineatus | reverse complement strand
ATTATTATTATTATTATTATTATTATTATTATTATTATTATTATTATAAGTAAAATTGATCCAAAACAAATATTTTTATGTACACTGTAAAAAAATTAATTGTTGAGAAAACATTAAAAAACAAGGCAACTTGATGCAGTAAGAACTTTGAGTTGTCTCAACAACTGTTTTTTAGTTCTTCTCATTAACAATATTTTGTTTAGCTAACATCATTTTGTTTATTCATGCAATGTTGATTGTTGTATTTTACTAATAAAGATATTCTTGGCACATCAACTGAAGCAACAGTTACTGCTATTGGGTCAATTCATTTTTTTCTGTTTTGTGGATGATTTTTTTTTTCAAATTTGCAAAATAAGTAAATAGTACTAGTTAGCATATCATCCTGTTTCTAATATTTTACCTAAAAATGACAAACACAAACTTACTATTTCATTCATTCTTTTCATTCCCTTTGGCTTAGTCCCTTTATTCATCAGAGGTCGCCACATCGGAATGAACCGCCAACTTATTCAGCATATGTTTTACACAGCGGATGCCCTTCCAGTTGCAGCCCAGTGATGGGAAATATCCATTCACACACCTTTACCGCATGTTTTTGGAGTGTGGGGGAAACCTGAGCACCCGGAGGAAACTCATGTGAACAGGGATGCCAACTGACCCTGCTGGGGCTCGAACCAGCGTCCTTCTTGCTGTTAGGCGACTGAGCTATCCACTGACCCACAGTGTCACCCCTCTTACAAGCAACAGATCAACAAGCTTAGTTTTCGATCGTCGTGTCACGCATGCGCGAATTATTGAAATATCAACATCCCTGTTCAACACAAAAATGTTTGTCCAGAAAACTCATTTAAACATGTAGACATAACATTTTAGCGAATATTGTTGACATCACATATATTTTTATGTAATTAATAGTTTTTCACACTTCTTAGTATATATGACAGAAAAAGTACAGTCTGCTGAACAAATCGTGATTTTGTTTTTTACAGTGTATTCATGCATTGTATTCATGTTACCCATTGCTTTTAAAGCAATTAGTTGACTTCACTTTAAAGCCAGTTCCCTTACAATCAGTAAGTATGTTAACTATGCATTATTATAAATGAAGTTGCGTCAAATCAACTGTTGCAAAGATACAATGGGGTTACTCACTTTATTTATTTATTATTTTTTTATGTGTATTTGACCCATATTTTTATTTATATTGCCTTGCAGTGATCTTTTCTTGAGGAATTTATTTAGTACTGTATGTATAGGTAAATCTATTTTTGTTAATAGTTACATTTCGAGTCTTAAAACTGGATTTTCTTTTAGAGGTGATCAAATGTGAGGTGTGATAAAATATCTATCAAGTAGATCAAGTTGTTTAGTTTTGGGACAAAAAGTGGCAGATCTTCTGTTTGGCCAAAAGCAGGTCTGCTACTCAATGCCAGGGCCAGTCGCCTTACCACTGTCACTTCTGTGGCTTCATCTGGGCCAACAGGCAGGGGGTTTTGGCCCACCAAATATTTTGGTTCAAAGCGTGCCAGCTGGGGCTTGAGGAGTTCATAAACAAAGACAAAGTTTACCCAAATAAAAAAAAAGTGTTAGCATTGCTGCCTATTTCCCATGTCTTCATATATGGCTACCACCTAACATCAACATTTATGACTTTTAAAATGATTTGATACTGAAGGTTAAATACAGTATGCTAACAATTGGCATACACAAATAAAAAATAATAATAAATAATAAAAACTAGAGAATATTTCACGAATTAGCCAAATCATTTATGAGACTAAAACCATGTGTTCATTTGGTTTCTTATTTAATCTGTTCTTTCCTTGTGCCATTGTTGATACAGAACTTGATTCAGACATCTGCATGTCATAAATTGCATCCACTCCAGTTAACTCATAAATTCAGCTTTCGGTCCATAAGATTTGTCTGTTGCTCTGGTTGAAACATAACAGTAGAGAGCCTTCAAATGTTTTTAAATTGCATGGCTTTGTGGGAAACTAAAGGAAATTATATTTATTTCTAAATAAATGTGACACAGTGTTTCCTGGTGATGGGTTGCAGCTGGATCCGCTAGGTAAAACATATGCTGGATAAGTTAGCGGTTCATTCCGCTGTGGTGACCCCAAATTATTAAAGAGACTAAGCCGAAAAGAAAATGAATGAATGAATGAAATGTGACACAAATAATTGTTTAATACTTTAGCTTCTGTACAAGTTCCATAGAATGTTATTAAGATGACAACACTCAGTTCATCATCAATATATGCCTTTGTTTGTTATGAATATGCGCTGCATTGTAGAAAAAAAAAATATATGTTGTGTCTTTAAAGTTGGCATGAAGCAGAAGTTAAGATCATTGGGTCTGTCAGGGTTCTGCCACTCCTGTCTTGTATATTCTTGTTTTGGTGGCAGAGTCCAGACACTAGCTCTGTCTTGTCCTGTTTGTGGTGTTCGACTTGAGTTTTCTCGGGTCGAGCACTGCTTTTCTGTCATTGTGTGTGTGTGTCTCTGTATGGGTGCTGTCATGAGCATGCTCAGCACACGCGTGTTCCCACGGGGTCTGGGAGTTGGGAAGCGTACCCTTGTACTCGTGTTTGTTCTGTCGCCATCGCACTGTTTCATTCTCAGCGTCTCAGTCTAGTTGTTTTCGGTTTTGGATGGCGCTGAGACATGTGCATTGCATATGTGTGAGCGCACGGTAAGGTATTATCATTTTATTGTGTGCTTGTGTCTTGCGTTTGTCTAAGCACGTGGCCCTGTGTTTACATAGTGGCCTCCTGCTTCCGTTGACTGTTTTGAACACACGGTTAATGAGTTCTCTCATTGGCTGCATGTTCTTGTCCCGTTTTATGTGAGCACATGGCTTGTGTTGTTTTCTTGTGTCATGTGCTCTCCTGTCTATTGTCTAGCCCCACCCTCCTTGTTAACCCATTATTAGTTTATCATGTTCACCTGTCTGTTAATTATTTCTGTTTATATTCTCCTCATGTCTGCTGTCCTGAGCCAGTTCGTCGTCGATGATACCCCCTGTCCTGTCGTGTTCTCCAGTCCTAAACCTTGCCAGCCAGATTATTTTGATTGTTTATTTTTTTATGAATGTTTTCCCCCTCTGGGTTGTTTATTTTGCATTTTATTTTATTATAAATAAATCCCCATTCCTGCATTTGAGTCCTTGCTGTCTAAATTGGTCCTGAATTGAGAAAAAAAATAGGAGGTGGTGCTTCATTTTGTCCTTTAGGAACCGATTGGATCATTGGCAATTTGTCGTTGCTAACAAAATGGAGGAAGATTGATGAATGGATAAGAGCAGGGCAGGAAAGAGACTGATAGCCCCGCCCTCAGGGCATTCCATGTGACCAGATGTGGAATAAAATTCATTTTTAAGGACGGGAGAGATTTTGATTAAAGATCATGAGGGCAGATAAATGTTTACAGAATAATGAAGCACTCAGATACATCTTTTATAACAAGTACTACTATATACATATAAAATAAGAAGAGTACGTTTTGACTTCATGCTGACTTTACTGTGAAATAATGCTAAATAGGTTAATTGAAGAGCACTTCTGACAACCAAATATATACCAACACACAGTACATCATACGTATCTAAATCATTGCTCATGAACCAAGACTGTATTCTTAAATTGGTGTATATTTATCAAACATCTGTCTTTTTTTTTTTTTTTTTGAGGGATCTAGCTAGCCTTTTCTTGGTGGTGAAAAGGTTTATCTGACTGGTTTTGCCTGGACACCTAATTTTTTACCTTTCACATTTTTACCATATATAGACTACAAATGATAATGCTATATATGTGTTTTATTAAATCAGAATACACTTTGTATCTTCCAACAGATAAGAGCGTTGTGTACCCCAAAACAAGAGGCCCAAAAGAGACTGGAGGCAACATCATTTGTGGATCAGCGAGATGAATAATTCAGATAAATTCCCCACTGAAATGACTAAAAGGTCCCTCGCTGTGATGAGAAAGCAGAGAGTACAGTGGGAGCCCACAACAAACGCTCCAACTTCAAATAACAGCCCGTTGTAGCCACTCATTTACATAACTAGTTGCTCATTTTAACATTAGACTTCTGTTCTCACTGTGGGCTAAAAATATTAATCACTTTATTGCTGTGATTTTTCTTCTTTGTACTTTTTTGTTACTTTAAAAGACAAAAGAAAACAATTAGCTCTGAAGGCCACTTTGAAGAATTTGAGGCCCTGCGCTGAGCCTTTGTTTAGAACTGCTTTTGGAGAGGTTCACAGAAAAAAATTGTTTGGCTTTGTACATGAGTTATGATGTCACCGTTTGCCAACTTTTCCTTCTATTTGAAATTTGCTGGGAATGAGTTTAATCATTGCATGGGTTCACTGTCATCAATGAAAAATTTAAATCGAGTGTGAGGAATGAGAGGAACAAAACAAAATCCTTATTAATTGAAAATCCCCTACATTCACTTTCAAATTGTTCTTGTGTTGACATACATTCAAACTAGGTCTGTCACACTATCAGACGTTTCATTATTTGATTGTTGTGGCTATATAAGTATGCATGTGAAAATATATTATTTCTTTTTTTTTTTTTTTCGGCTTAGTCCCTTTATTAATCCGGGGTCGCCACAGCAGAATGAACCGCCAACTTATCCAGCATTTGTTTCACGCAGCGAATGTCCTTCCAGCCGCAACCCATCTCTGGGAAACATCCACACACACTCATTCACACTCACACACTACGGACAATTTAGCTTACCCAATTCACCTGTACTACATGTCTTTGGACTTGTGGGGGAAACCGGAGCACCCGGAGGAAACCCACGCAACCACGGGGAGAACATGCAAACTCCACACAGAAATGCCAACTGACCCAGCCGAGGCTCAAACCAGTGACCTTCTTGCTGTGAGGTGATTGTGCTACTCACTGCGCCACCGTAATACATTTGAAAATATATTACTTAATTAAACCGAATATAAAGTAGGGGACAGGGTTTTGTCAATCCTGGCTCATTATAGATATATATTGTAAATGGGGAAGCTGACAACAGAGGTGCGGATCCAAATGCTGGGTTTATTGAACAGAGAATGGTCAGGAATGCAATTCAACACAGGGGCAGACAGGTATATGCAGATAATCTGTCATAAAGATAATCGAGTCATAAACAAAAAACAGGTGAGTGGTCAGAAGGCAGGCAGCAGACAGGAATAAACAGTAAAACAAACAAAACAAAGCGAGGGTCAAAACCAGCAAGGCAAGGGAAACTGCTTACAAGACTCAGCCCTGATGTGTGTGTGTGTGAGCTGAATAAACGGTCCAAGTAATGAGTCCTTGAGCAACTTCAGCGGTGAGTATTTGCAATCAGATGAGATTAGGATACTGTTGCATGTGAGCGGTGCATGACCAGAACTTGTAGTCCATATACCGGTGGATTTGTTGTCCTTTAGCGATCTGCGTGTTTACCAGCGATCTGCCAGGATTAGATCACTTGTGGTTGTGACAGTACCCCTGTATACATTTCTGGAAAGTGCGGAATGCCTCCCAGGAGGTACGTTTTTTTTTTTGCAGTTTTTGTTTTTGCAAATCCACTAGAGGCCGCTGTGTATGCTTTTTCAGATATCAAATCTCTCTCACGAGTGTCATTTGCACCTGCTGTTCTTGCCTGCTTGACCCCCTTCCCTAAACCTAACCAATAGTGTTTTTTAAAGCACAGATTGACCCAATCACCCCTTCACCTGAACCCAACCAATAGTGTTTTCAAAAGCAATCCAGAAAAAGAAAAGCCCTTGCAGCCGCCTGATTTTTGCCACGTTTTGAGATTGTAGCACATTCTCACAGTTATGTATTTACTTATTTTTTTGCCTTTTGTTTTTGTTTTACCTGCTTTCTGGAACTGTTCTTCACCAGACTCAAACCCTGTCATTGCGGTCAAGGCTTCTCTGCGTCTCAAGTTTGCCGACATATGTGGCCAGCCACTGGGCAAACTGGTAACAGCAGAAAAGCCATCCACACGAGGTAAGCAGTCAGCTGGTAGCGCAAAAAGAAACAATAATACTGCCCTGTAGCATTCATTTTTAAACACAAAATGCAGCCATGCTGTACGTTGCTTTGGCTACACAACTCGTACTCTCCTGAAATGTATATGTGGATATGTTTTCACAATGACACTTTGTGGGTTTTGTTTTTGTGGTCGTCTTTTCATCTTTCACTGACAGCAAACTAATGGTTGTAGAGACATGGCTAATCATTTATTGGCCAAGCCATCAAACTAATGTCATCAGAGGTGGACTGCTGTCCTTTTTTTGCTAAACTATAGTTTTTGTTTGTTTGTTTGTTTGTTTGTTTTTTCAGTGGATTAACAGATTAATTGCTTAGCTTAAAACTAGCAATGTGGGCTAGTAATATAATCATTGTCAATTAAGATTTTTTTATGTGGACTTTGTTGACTTTAATAGAAGAAACTAGTCTTTTCTTAGCATGACGTACAATTTATAAAAATACCTCATATTTTTAGTCCAAATTTGTGGGTGTTTAAAATGACTTTTTCTGTGAAATGGTATTACACCTTAACATCAATAATGAAAAAATAGCTAAAATAATGTTATTGTACAGTATATTACTTACCATGATCAAACCTAATGTAGATTAGAAGTGCATCATTATACTAAATAATGGCTTGAGGTTACTATAATTGTCAACTTCATTACACCGCTCTCAACTGGTGCTTGTCTTAATTTTATACTCTCTATTATGTATGATTTTCAAAGAAAAGAACATCTATTCTACTAAGAGAGTGTTCTCCATCAGCGATGTACCGACACAAATCCTCTCGGAATGCTTCCCCCCCTCAACACCATGCTTTGGGATCACAGAGAGAGTCCCATGATCATCCTATCTCCTGTCAGCATAGCAGACCAGCTCAAAGCAATAGAGAACAATACCTGTTCAGCTGACTTTCCAAAACACACAGTCCCAGGTGAGATAGATAGATAGATAGATTGATTAAACACTTAACATCATTTTTTGACGGAGGTTTCCTTGACATTTACAATAGTTTTCAGAACAGCTTTCTGTGCAATAGCACCACCAGTCTTGCCCTTATGTACTGCAGCATCTTCAGACATGATTTCAAGCAAAAGGTTTTTGGAGAGGTAAGCATGATCGAACACCCAATGAGGGGGGAGAGCATGTTCAGAACCCGGCGGCTAATCAGCAGGCCAATCAGTAATAATAAATAACACCTGTTTATTCTAGTGATTTGGCCGGAGAGACACCTTCTTAAAGGAGGAGAGAAGGAGCAGCCGGGAGAGGAGAGAGCACACATACACACACACAGCTACACGTGTGGTGACTCTAATTTAAAATAAAATAAAAGTTATACTTACCTTTATTGCCGACCCTGTCTTCTACTTCCCACAACAACGAACTTTGCTACAAGGTTCAACACACTGGTCCAAGAAAAGCTTGAAAAAGTCTTCAGATTGTGAAGTTTATGTCTCTGGATATTGTGTTTCAAATAATTCGTAATCACATACTTTACATTACATTTTTAACCCTCAACAATTGAGTAATAACGATTAAATAGCAACAAACACTTTTGCATGACATTGTTTCTTTTCAATAGGTCAAATTAAAATAAAAAAATAGGTTGAAATAAAAAAGAAAAAAGAAATCACATGTACTTTTACTCTTACACTATTCAGAAGCCATGTGCCACCCACTGACAGGTAAATGCTGCTGCTTTCTCTCCCTGCCTTGGTGCTTAGGGATTCAGATGGACTGGAGTTTTTTGAGCATGTACATGACCAACCAATAGTGGCATGCAACAATGAGTAACTTAAAGAGAAAGCAATGCAAAAATGTAAACAACAGCTGTAAAAAGCTAAGTCTGAAAAGCAAAAGATGATATATATACACAAGACATTTCACTTTTAAATTGTTAGGAAACTTGCAAGAACTATTGAAATATAATTTGCCACATACACAATAGTCCAGCCTGGATTGTCTTTATTCAAATTGATAGTATTGGTCATGTGACAAACACCATGCTACAAATGAAACGCGCAGCCTTGTTATTTTGTTACATGCAATTGAGTCATCAGTGTGTTTAGCAGATCAAGGCGGCTACTGAAACCCTGTTAACAATAGGCTACACAGATTAATGTGCATGAGACACATTGGTGCTGTCAAGACAGACGTTTCAGATTTGCCCCACTTACTTCAGCCCCTGCTAATCAAAGAACAACACGGCTAATGTTTGTTAGCTTGGAGACGAGCAGTGGGGTAAATATGGATTTATGCTGGGCTCAGAATCACATCAAAGTCAGGCGCATTCATGCCGGTGGTTAAGTTCAATAAAAAGAGAGAGATGAAAGCTAATGAAAGACAAACATGTGCACATCAGAGGTGAAGAATGTAATGGGTGAGGTGGGGGGGAGACGGAGAGTTGGCCTACAGGTTGATCTTCAGTTTAGTCAATAGCTTGAGATGAAAAGACTGTGAGGTCCAAGACTGTGTGTGTGAGGGTCTGCCACGGCTTATCTTTATAACTTTTTCCAGACAGGTACTTCAAATACAAACAAACAGTTTGGTAAATATCACTTCATTACTCCAAAAACCAGCCTCTCCAAAGCTTTACGCGAGATCTTTGAAGAAGCAGTCGATCTCTTTCAGAAGAAAGTTCTTGGGAAGCCTGTGCTTCATCAAAACATAACAAGCCTTTCAAAAAACAACACATCTTATCGCCCAAGGAGCGTAATGAGTGGAATCAGCCTTTAAAAGCGTAGACTGCTTTAATGCAATATAAAACATCTATTGAATTGCATTAAATCACACCTTTTTTTTCTTCTGCCTGTCATCCTGCCATTATTCAACCCATTGTGTTAGCGAGTGTAGCGTGTGCGCTGCTCTTTGGCTGTCATATATTTTTTCTGCATCAATGTCAGGACAGCGCATCTTTCTGTGCATAAATAATCTATGTGTCTTTCAGCGTGGGTGAAGTTAATAGGGCCGGGGCCATCATTAGCTGCGTCTCGAGCTTCAGCACTAAAGCCGTTAAGTGAGGCTGTCACTGAGAGTGCGTGTTGTTCAGAACGCTTTACCTGCGCTGTTGACTGCTCCGCACTCCACTCAGGAGCTGCAGGATGTTTAAGATGCATTTGCCAGTCCATCCTTGACATTCCTAGATGTGTTTCTCATTTGAATTAGACAAACATGCTTTGACAGTTAGCAGAGTTCTAACTTCCTGTTTTTTGTTGTTGTTTTTTTTAGTCCTGTCGAGAGTTGTGTTATTTTGTTTCGTTCACTCCATGATTTTATCTAAAAAGTTGGTATTTCGTCATATTTCAGCACAGAAACTTCCATCTTATGCACTGGATTTCCTTAAATTGGGTTGATCAAGCGGGATTATTAAGGGCTGTTCACACTAAGGGCAATTACTAGAAATATAAATATGTCAATCTGATTACTTTTTGCATTACCTCTCGTAACCAGCAGGTGTGCTATGTTTCTAGCATATCTGACCAGTGAATCCAGCTTGTGCATTTTCATCAAACATGGAATTTAGCAATCATTGTCAGTGCAGTAATAAATAAATAAATAAATAAATAAATAAAATTAAAAAAACACCAAAAATTGTTTCCCAGCATTTTCAAAGAAGGCAACACCTGACGTACCTTTATTTTTATATTCCAATTTGCTAGCCTGAACTGCATAGCTTCCATGTAAATTTGTGTAAATTCCTCCCATGGTTTAACCATTTGTTGTCAAGATAATCATTATCTTTAAATAATCTTTAAAGAGAGGGCTTCACATAAAGCTGTGATCTTCTCTGTAATGTTTTCTGTAGCTTTATATTGCGTCTACCCTTTATATGTCAGTGGGTTCTGACTGGCTGTCAGTATTTTATCGTTTTTTTAGCTGGATGAAAAAATAGCTTTATTGTAATACAGTTTATGGGGTCTGAATGCTGCTGTTGCTTTACATTCAGAAAGATTTTTAGAACTAGAGAGAGAATTACGACAAATCCATCGACTACAATGAAACATATTTTCAACAGCAATGGCAGCCCATGGAGCCTCTCATTAGTTCCCGGAAGTTAGCACTCACAGCCGATTTAGTGCAGCTGGAAGACGGCTGGTTTTGCATTTTTGAAAGGTATGAAGATTCTAAAAACATGGTTGTGTTTTAATACTGTTATGTTTTAATATTGTCTAACATTATTTGACTTAACCACGATGCGCTTTCTGGAACTATTTAGTTCTAAGTGAATCATGTGATGTAACATGTAAAAACTTCATTTTTTGTACACCATTGTCAACAAAATTGTATTCATGTAAATAACCATCAATTAAAATGCTGTGCAGATATACTACATTCATAATGTTTCCCTGTCATGTCACCTACAGCATCAATTGTATTTTTTTCTTTTCACTGCTAAACACAGACTTCACCTCTGCAGGCTTGTGGGGAAACCGCAACAGATGGTGCATTTTCACAATTTGAATGTAGTATTATTGATTTTATGTTGTAGTATTAACCAAAAACAGAAGCTCTGGCCTCTGAAATGCTGTTAATCTGGGAAGAAATTTGCATGCTTAAAGATTCAATTATAAGTTAGTGAATTATTCACTTAACCAATTTGTTCCAAACCCTGCATTCATTCAGAAACATCTTTTGACTCATTCAAATGCTCTCCCATGGCTGTATTTATCCATTTTATGTGCACTTCAGAAACTCATTGTAAGTGGTTGTCGTCTGTGTTCTTTTTGTCTACTCTTTTATTAGTAGTGTGAATTCAGAAACTCCTCTTTTTCATTAGTACAGATTAATTCAAACACATGCAGTTTCTCAGAGAATAAACAGCTGAATCTTTGTTTGGAACAATTTTTTGTGGAACAAAAATATATGTGGAACAAAAACACGGCGCTTCAGTGGTTTTCGCCTCACAGCAAGAAAGTCGCTAGTTCAAGTCTGGTTGGGTCAGTTGGCATTTCTGTGTGTAGTTCTCCCCATGTTCATCTCTGGGTGCTCTGTTTCCCCATCACAGTCCAAAGAAGTGCTATAGGTGAATTGAATAAACTAAATTGGCCGTAGTGTATGTGCGTAAATGGGAGTTTTTGGATGTTACCCAATACTGAGTTACAGCTGAAAGGGCATTCGCTGTATAAAACATATGGTAGATAAGCTGTGGTGACCCCGGATGAATAAAGGGACTAAGCTGAAGTAAAATGAATGAATGAATGAATGAAAGAAAAACATATTGTAAATATTGAATCTAAAAAGGCCAAGCAACTTGTTTTTTATTCATTTCTTATTAATTTTAAACTGTTAAGCAGTGTTACATTTGCAATCTTGTGATTATTTTGAACATTGACTAATCAAAATACCATGTTAACAGATGTTTTGTTGTTAGTGACTGTCTCTGCTGAATGTCCTCAATTTGAAGCCCTACAGTATAATTTTAAGCAGCGCTAAACTACCATTTCATCCTGCCAATCTCAAAAGGTCAGCAATGCATTTGCCTCAGTGTTAAAGCTAAGCTCTCATGGCCTTCCCCAAGGGTCTGTTGAATAACGCCTCGCACCAATATAACTATGTATGAACTGCAGGCAGCATAGGAGAGTTCAGAGAAGCATAAATCATCATGGCCGTATGGTGGTCTAATAGAGCAGATAAGATCAGCGTGTGTATTAATGCAAGACTAATTACCTGACTGAGGACATTACTGCAGCTGTTCCGCAGGTAAGCCATTCGCAGGAGGTCAGTGCCTCTGCTAAAGTCTTTATCTGCCGCTTTTATGGCTCTCATGAGGTTAGACATACTCTTACTTGTCGTCCGTAGCATTAGCCAGATGTGCTGGGTCTTGTTTAATGACGCCACTGTAATAAGTACAGGGCCTGCTGGTTATGTAAGCCAATGGTTCTTAGCTATTGGGTCGTGACCTAAAAGTAGGTTCCAGGCAGGGTTATTTTAGTTAAGTAAAGCTATTATTTTTTAACTAAAACATTCATTGGGGTTAAGTATAAAAGTATGCAAATGTATTTTAATTCAGCAACTGCGCCTACATTTACATGCAGCCCAGGAATCAGATTGACAGCTCAGTTGAACGGAAAAGCCTTTAGGTAAACATTTGCATTGCTCCGATTGAGCTCGATCGGAATGAAATTAAAGCTGATTGTAAGAAGTGGTTTAAATCTTTCGTAAATCAATCGATAGGACATGTAAACGCTTAATTGGATTGGAAAAGTGAAACTATAAGCATATGTGCATCATAAAAAGAATGATAAAACGTGAAGCAGCATTCATAATATATAACAAATATAAAGGAATATATGAAGGAACACGATGATATCAAAATGACACTACAGTCACAGGTCTGTTCTGATGCTGACACCTTGGGGGTTAGATCATAAAAGTAAACTAACCATGTAACTGTGGACTGTTATGAAAGCAAAACCAGTTCATCAGCATTTAATCTATGACATACCATAAATGTATTGTTTAAAAATAGATAAAAGGACAGACTTTCAAGGTAAGTTAGGTTAAGAGTGCAGTCCCATAAAATCACTGTTCAGGGTGAAAACTTAAAGGGGAGAAAATTAGGCCATGAACAACCTGAGCTGATGTTATTCAGATTCAGCAAAACAACACAGGCATAAGACATATATTTAAGGGGCAAACAGTCATCTAAAAGAGAATATAGGTACACTTTAAACACAGTAACTTTTACCCCTAACATTACGTGAATCCAATTGAAACAGTTTCTGAAATGAGTATAAACTATAGGGTGGTGCATGATTTTGTCCAATGGAAACTGATTGGATCATTAGCAGGCATTGCTCACAAGGATTACTGTCCACCAAAATCACCTTTGGCATGCACCCTCTGTAGCAGAATGTTTTCAGACGCCTGAAGAAGATAAGAACGAGGAACTAAATATTACAGAAGGAATCGTAACATATTCCTTCAAACCACAGCCTCCTTCGAAGGCAGGGCATAAACAAGACACTGCCTGATAGCCCCATCCTAAAGACATTTCATGTGACCAGAAGCGAAGAAAATTCATTTTGAGGGGAGAGGGAAGGTTATGGTACAGTATTTGTTTAAAGATCATGGATGGGGGCAACATTTTACAAAATAATGAAGTGCACAGATACATTGTTTATAACAAGCACTACGTATAAAAATATATATATGCAGACTTTATAGAAAAATGGGTGTTTTCCTTTCACAAACAGTGTGTAAATCTGGCCGATATTAAAGGCAAAGCAGGCCAAGCTCTCATCTGTCATTTGTTAGACAAAACTGGGAGGAAAAAGTATACAACCCAGACTCTTTGCTGGAGAAGGTGAATAATAAACCAGACTGGATTCTAGATCTTAGTTTGGCAAAATAGAGAAGACTTTCTGGTAAATCACATAATAAAAGGCAACTACTGTAGCTGTGGCCAAATGATTATCTGATAATCAACATTGAATGTAAGGTTTACAACATTCTGAGTTTTCTGAAAATAATAAAATTAAGGGTAAATGTTTCAATGCTGGGGACCACGGTGGCGTAGTGAGTAGCACGTTCGCCTCACAGCAAGAAGGTCGCTGGTTTGAGCCTTGGCTGGGTCAGTTGGCATTTCTGTGTGGAGTTTGCATGTTCTCCCCATGGTTGCGTGGGTTTTCTCCGGGTGCTCCGGTTTGCCCCACAAGTCCAAAGACATGCACTATAGGTGAATTGGGTGAGCTAAATTGTTCGTAGTGTATGAGTGTGAATGAGTGTGTATGGATGTTTCCCAGAGATGGGTTGCAGCTGGAAGGGCATTCACTGCATAAAACAAATGCTGGATAAGTTGGCGGTTCATTCCGCTGTGGCTACCCCGGATTAATAAAGGCACTATGCCGAAAAAAAAATGAATGAATGAATGTTTCAATGCTTTCATCCAGTGAGTCCAGTGAGCATTTTTTTTACATTAGAATTTTATTTATCAGTCAAAGCAAACCTGTTTAGTCTAAAGATCTTTGCACAACAAGTTTAAATTTAGTCATAATGTAAAACATTTTATTCACACAGAAACCTTGCAGAGTTTGCATGTGTTGGGGAAAAAATAGCAATTAAAAAATTGTTGACACACACACACACACACACACACACACCCACACACACACACACACACACATACCATGAAGCAGGGATTGAAACCAGCATACAATAGGCTACAGCAGAGGTTCGCAACCATCTGCCACAAATCTGTCTTTATATTCAACACTTTGAACAAAGTGGGTTAATTCCTTATATTCAAGTTTGTGACCCCACTCCTATAGAGCGCCCTGGGGTTGTAACAGACACCATTCTAGATTTTGCCCTTTGCTTGTATGGTGCCTCTAAATTGTCAAATCACCTCTGATAGTATCTTCTGTTCACCTTTTAATCTAATTGTACCAGAACCAAATGTTTAAATGATGGATAGATGTTACAGATGCAGTGAGTAAATGTGATTGGCACAACATGAATTCAAATGTATATGTATGAACATTTCTGACAAATTTTGATCCCATGATTGTGGGTGAATAATGATTGTATGCCTGTGCAAACGAAGAAAAACACACACCAAAATCCATACTGGTACACAGTAAGATGGTTAACCGGTGTCCCATAATAGCCAAGATGACTAGGCTAGTCTTTACTAATTGTATATGGGTTTCAGACTGGGGTTTGGAACAATCAGCTAAACATAAGCTTGAACAGACAAACTAAAATGGGAAGTTATCTTAAACCAGTTTAAGCCTTCAACAGACTGTGCAGTTCTAGCAGTCTTATGAGATCATTGCAAATCACAGTGTGCAACATAGATCAAAAAGCCTTTAGTACAGCTTGTGTAGACTATTCAACAATGGCACCTATTAAATCATAGGCTATGACGTGATAAACTTCATCAACATGTGCTAATGGTAAACGAATACTGAAAGATGACTTGTGCTTTGGTAACAGCTGAAAGACACATCATACAGGCAACACCTCTCCTGACACATCTTATTTTTTACAGAACTACCACATACCAGAGCTTTTAATATGTCTTTACGGTATTTAAGTTTTAGCACCATGACATTGTGATCAAAAGTAGTGAGATGATCATCCAAAATTTTTACACTGTGAGAAACTTTTACTAAGATGTCTTTGAGTACAAGACTGTGTACAAGTTACCTATATTTACCTTTAAAAACACATCAAAAATATATATTTTAGGATTATGTTATCCGAGAGCTTCCCGACCCCAGAGCTATACATGCTGTACATTATATACAGATTATTGAAGGTTTTACCCAATATTTTAATATTAATATATTAATGAATTAATATTATTATGTAACTTGCATTACTTGTAATGCATTACTCCCTAACACTGAGTGAACCTCTCCAACAGAACACCAACAGAAGCAGACAGACAATCTGAGCTCACCAAATGAACACGAAATCTGTGCTTGTTCGCACAATGCCTTAAAAGTAATATGCCGTAATCTGGTGATTCACCAAGTTTGTCACCATCGGGCCATGTGTTGTGAATTGACACAGACTTTACACTAAAACTTATGTAACCACCTTATAGGAGCCAAAACAACAGAAATCAACACAATTTCTGGTAAAAAAAAATTGGAACTGGAACTGCCCAAAATTCTTCACTGTCAGAAAAAAATAAAAATAATCAAATGCATGTGTATTTTTGGAATTTGGAAAGATTTTAATCACATGCAGATACTGTATGTTTAAAATTGTTGAAAATCCAATGTGTGTGTGGTGGTTTACGAGGACACACATTTGTATAACGACATTGTAATACCTAGGTCATAACTGTGTTGACATGTTTAATAAGGACATTCCTTGTGTCCTCTTAATTCAAAATGCCAAGATATTATTCTTAATAGTGGATTTTGACATTTACAATTTGCCACGGGTTTTCTGTGAGGGTTGGCTTCAAAGGTAGTGTTAAGGTAAGGTGATACAATAAGCATTTTTAATCATTGTGAGTAAAAAAATACAGTACTCTTATAGACAGTTCTCATAAACCTCCAAAGCCAACATGGGTGTGGACCAGGGAAACCATTCATTCATTCATTCATTCATTCATTCATTTCCCTTCAGCTTAGTCACTTTTTTCATCAGAGGTCGCCAGAGCAGAATGAACTGCCAACATATCCAGCATATGTTTATTCAGCAGATGCCCTTCCAGCCGCAACCCAGTACTGGGAAACACTCATACACTCTCACATTCACATACGCATGTATGATATAGTGCATGTCTATATATTGCATGTTTTTGGACTGTGGAGAAAACCGAAGCACCCACGCAAACACATGGAGAACATGCAAACTCCACACAGAATTGCCAACTGACCCAGCCGGGACTCCAACCAGCGACCTTCATGCAGTGAGGCAACAGTACTAACCACTGACCCACCTTAGGGGAACCATAAATGTATTATTTAACACTTATTTTTATTTTAATATAAATTTTAACATATTTTTAACATATTCCACCATAAAGTCGTCCTGAGGCAAATCCAATTTTTCTAGCTTTATAACATATGTATGTTTTATTTCAATTATGAATAGAAGTTCAAAGCATTGCACATAGTTTAGGAAAAGTGATGTAAAACGTGTGACGTTTTTGTCATATGTAAGGAATTGATTTGTAAGGAGTATTTGGCCTCGCACAGTGTACATATACATGTGTGTTCAACATGTTAACAGCCTGACTGCTGACTTGTCTGCCCCATAAGCCCATTGAAAACAACAGCAGTGCCCCCGTCTGGTCAGTCTTTACAAAACACCCTCACATAAGCTCAGCTCTTGATGTATGTTCAGCTCTGACATTTGCGCTAGCTGTCAAAGCATGTTTTTCATTAGAAGCCCACTTTGTTCATCCCAGTGTCATTTTCATATCACAAGACTCACTCGGTCCTAAAGTTCAAAAAATCAGAAAAGGATGTTTCTTATCTCTGCACTGCCTCCTTTTGTATCTCCACAGCTACCTATCTATCAATCAATCACTCTTTCGCTCTCCCTTGCTTCTTCTGTTCAATCGGGGAGACATTTGAAACCACAACAGGAATAATTGTTCTCTTCTGTGGTCATTGTGTGAAGGCGTTGGACCAAAGAGCAACCTCTGCTCGGCCCACTTACTACAAAACCTGCCCTCCGCTCCCCTGCCTCCCCTTTTGGTTTGGGCATTCATGGAAGATCGCAGTAGAAGGAGGGGCGGGGGGGCTACATAAGAGGTGAGGTATCAGCCAACGGACTCTTATTTACCCCCGTCAATCTCCTGGCAGGGGGATAGTGCTGTGGATCTATTGATCACAACTCAGTGGAGCAGTAATCCTGCAGACTTGATTGATTCCGACTGTTGTGTAGGCCTCAGCGCTCGGCCCAATCCTCAATCCTTCTGTTCTAGCTCTCATGCAGCATTGATATGCATGACAGGAGGCCGTGGCTGGGCCAGGAAGCAGAGGAGGGTATTAAGTGAGTATACAGGGCTTGAAAGTTAGCTGAGGTGCAGGCCAGGCTTTAGCGCTGAAAGAGTTTCTCAACAGACGCGGCATCTGTCTAGTGCTGCTCCGATGCACCCCTATCAGCTTTCACCTCCACTTTTTTTGTGTGTGTATTTTGAAAAATAAATCAAGATGGATTTCTCTCTCTCTCTCTCTCTTTCTCTCTCTCTCTCTCTCTTTCTCTCTCTCTCTCTCTCTCAAATTCAAACAAGTGTAACTGTACTGTATGTATTGCCAAAGCATTTGTGTAAAAGATTGCATTAAAGAGAATATTAGAAGAGAAATTACATCGTAGTGGTAAAAACACAATAATTATTGTTGTAATAATTGTTTTCTGATTTTAATTAGCGGTGCTCTTGAAAACTGGGGAAAGAGAACTCAAATCACCAATACGAGCACCACAAGTCAGTATTTGTGAGAACATGTCTGTTATTAAAAAAGTAAACAGTATGGTTGTGTTCAGAATTTAATTGAGAATGCCTTTCAAATTACCTGTGCAGTTTTTGTGTCAAAGATTGGACATCCCATGTTGATAGAAGCTGGCCCAAAGCCCAAATTACCTGATATCTACACGTCAATGCTGTCCACATCTGCTCCCACTCTCAGAACCAAGCACCCTATAGAGCAGTGTTTCTCAACTGGTGGTTCGCGACCCAAAAGTGGGTCGCAGGAACATTTTTAGTGGGTCGCGGAGTGTGTGGTCAAAAAAAAAATAATAATAATAATAATTTATTTTGCTTATACCGAACTTTTATTTTGAAATCCGCGCGCGACAACAGTTCAGTTTAGTTCGGTAACTGAACATTTCTCTACCCTATCCGCTGTTTACAGTATTTATCATTTTTACTTTGTAATATTTCTATAATTTGATACATTTTGTTAAATGACAGCAATTAAATATTGTTTATTTGTAAGTCTTTGTGATTTTTCTTATGATTTATCTGTCACTACTTGTGTATGTTAACAAACAAATTAATTATAATTTCTAAAATTATAGTTCCTAAAAAATTGGGTCGTGGCTTGATGACCATGTAAAAATGTGGGTCCCATGGCCAAACCAGTTGAGAACCGCTGCTATAGAGCACACCAACAGAACTGAGCATGTCTTTCAAATGACAGTGCAACTTTAGTGTCAAAGGTGAGATATCTACGGTGGCTAGGAAGTGCAAAACAACATTATTATATTATAACTAACTATTATTATTATTGTATTGATCACGTGTTGGTTACATGTACAGCTAATGTACATCAGTCCGTCTTAGGTTTTTAGTTCGCACTCTAGAGACAATAACAACACCTTTCGCCGTGTCACTTCCAGTGTTTGGTACATTCCTTTTCCGTAAAGAATCTGTCATTGTAAAATTGTTTCAGGACTGGTAAAAGTGTTTTGTGTCTTGTTAATTTGTTTTCTAAAATGTAATCTTGTTTTGTTCTTGGTAAAACCTGTTTTTCCTATGTAATTGTGTCTTTTGATAAGTAAAAATGTTTTCCAAAATGTAAATTTGTCTCTAGCTTGTAAAAGTGTTTCATACTTTGTAATGTTGTTTTGCACTTCCCGGCCACCGTAGATATCCCATGTTGGTGGATGCATCAAATTAAATTAGCAAAAGTTCATTGTTATTAATTAATTAGCATGTCAGTAAAGTAAAGGGTCTGCGTTTGGTGTTTAAAACAACATTAGTGAAAATAAAATATCAACCGTCTTCCAGCATAACATATGTTTGTTCATTCATTCATTTTCTTTTCGGCTTAGTCCCTTCATTAATCCGGAATCGCCACAGCAGAATGAACCGCCAACTTATCCAGCATTTGTTTTAAGCAGCGGATGGCCTTCCAGCTTCAACCCATCTCTGGGAAACATCCATACACACTCACTCACAAACACACACTATGGACAATTTAGCTCACTCATTTCACCTGTACCGCATGTCTTTGGACTGTGGGGGAAACCGGAGCACCCGGAGGAAACCCACGCAACCACGGGGAGAACATGCAAACTCCACACAGAAATGCCAACTGACCCAGCCGAGGCTCGAACCAGCGACCTTCTTGCTGTGAGGTGAACGTGCTACCCACTAGGCCACCGTGGCGCCACATATGTTTGTATAAGGATAAAAAAAGTGTTTAAATGAACAAGTAGTAAATAATGTTTGATTTCATTAAATGTTATATGATTAGCATTTCCTTGCTATCAAATGAATAAATAAAATAGTGGTTTGAAGGATAGTAGCACAGTATAAAGGTTTAAGTGGTTTATTTATAAGCTAATTTCGAGAGGAGCACGCACTTATGATTGATAGCAGCTGGTCCTCATTAGCTAATGTATGATTCGCCAATCAGACGATTCCTAAATCACTATAAATAACCAGAGTATCTTTCCTTAGCCATCTTCGTCTTGAAGAATCCCTCCTTCCACCCACCAAGTCGGCATTTCTATGTGGAGTTTGCACGTTCTCCCCGTGTCTGTGTGGGTTTTCCCCAGGCTCTCTGGTTTTCTCCCACAGACCAAAAACATGTAACATAAGTAAATTGACAAAACTAAATCAACATAATAGACAAGCATTGAATTCAGCATACACTCTCCATAGCTATTCATGATCTACATTTATCATCATCAAGCAGGGGAGTTTTCAAGACCTACCTGAACTCAGACTCCCCTCTCGCCCTGTAATAGGGGAGTCCCGGGCTCGAGGATCTCACGAGCTCAAGACCAAGCATGCTTTATAATCAATTATCAGCAAGGGCAAACTCTTGAAACTCTTTGTTTTTGTGTCGTTTCATTTTTTAAAATCAGAATATTTAAAGTTTATTATTTTATTGGGCAGCACGGTTGCGCAGTGTTTAGCACCGTCACCTCACAGCAAGAAGGTTGCTGGTTCGAGCCCCTGCTGGGCCAGTTGGTGTTTCTGTGTGGAGTTTGCATGTTCTCCCTGTGTTCACATGGGTTTTCTCCGGATGCTCCGGTTTCCCCCATAGTTCAAAGACATGTGGTGCAGGTGAACTGAATAAACTAAACTGGCCATAGTGTGAGAGTGTATGGGTGTTTCTTAGTTCTGGGTTGTGGCTAGAAGGGCATCAGTTGCGTAAAAACACATGCTGGATATGCTGGGGTTTTATTCCACTGTGGCGATCCCTGCTAAATCAGGGACTAAGTCAAAGGAAAATGAATAAATGAATCAATATAATTTTATTTTATCCAAAAAGTGCTGATTTTATAATGTTATAATTACACTTTTAAACTAAAAATAAGTTGAATCTATGCCTATAGATGCAATGGAATCAACAAAAACAATATCCAATTGATTGACAACCTCAGAGCACACAAAAGGTCTGTTTTCAAAGGTTTAATGATTATTGTAAAATAAATCTATTTTCCTATGCAGGAAGGAAGGTCTTACTTCCAGAACACTACTATTCCACTCTATTCAACTTCAAGCAGTAGGAGTGACCTAATCAATTCACGCTCATTAATGAAATCCCCAACCCATGTAAACTAGCTTATTCCACCTAAGACAGAATGTTTGCAATTACAGTGCTACCTGTTCATCTGTGTTGAAGCAATGGTCGTTGTCGGTTTGTCTCAGTCGCCTCGGGCAGCGTTGAGACGGGCTGTTTATTTGCATGTGTGTGTTTATGTGTGTGTCTGGACCTTTCGCAGTCCTGACAGCTGCTGGGGGTTGCTTTTTAAATCCCTAGAAAAAACACTAAACTACTTGAATATATGCTGGGTTTGGCAAGTGTTGCTTTGCTGGTGCAGAGAATCTCTCACTCAAAGGTTTCCATATGGACAGAGACCTACTTTTAAACAGGGGTTCAAGAAGAAAGTGTCTAATGGCAGACAGTAAAGCAGTATCTAGGCTCCTATAGACATTGAAAAGTCTTTGTGTTGTGGCTTTATGTGCAATTCAAGAGTTTTGAAGAAGCCTTTTGAGATTAAACGATGATCATCTTTAGATTAACCAAAAGGAATGATTCATTTGATTCATTCAGTCTTGTTAAACAGACAAGCAAATGGTTGCATGTTTGAAATAAAAATCTAATATGTTTTACTGTTGTGTTTCTATTAATTTGGTACAGTGTAAACTAAAAGGGAGAGATGATATATTTCACTGTTAGTCATTTTAAGCTTTGCACTCTGGGAGTTATCCCATCATATCAATAAAAAGATTACTACAGGGATAGTTTTTCCCCATAATCTCTGGTAGATGTGGTAATCCATGATACTGGTTATAGCAGGGTGGTGTGTAGTGGTATTAATAATTTAGCCGTGAAAATTGCAGAGGGTTTTAAATAGACACATGAGAGTAATTAAAACTCGCCTTGATGTTTAAAAATAGCACTTTATTAAAATAGAGTGTACTGGGCAGCATTTTACTGGTTGTACATATTTATATCAAAGTTCACTGGACAAAACAATTTACCCAGTTTACAGTTGATTTACTGTAGTTTTTTGTTTAAAAAAATATATTATTATTATTATTATTATTATTATTATTATTATTATTATTATTATTATATAAACTGAAACAAAAGCAAAATAGTTTTAAAGGAAACAATTTGAAATAGCTCTTGTCCATTTATTAATTATAAATTATGTATCTATTTATGAACTGTCAATTATATTATTATAATTATTATTTTATTCTTCTTCTTCTTTTCTTCTTCTTCTTCTTCTTCTTCTTCTTATTATTATTATTAATAGTAATATAATAATAATAATAATAATATTAATAATAATAGTAATAATAATAATACTAATAATAATTTACAATTAATGAATACATACACAATTGATAATTAATAAATAATTAATTTAACTAATAATGTATGGAATTTATTACCTTCAAAAATTACTATTTTATTTAATTACATTAACTTAAATAATTGAATTAAATCTAAAGTATTGTTTTGCAACTTGTAGCTATATTATTGTCAACTAAAAAAACAAAGTAAAACAAAGGTCAGCCAGATGTCAATTTTTTATGTACTTAAACTTCAAACTAAATCATTTAAATTAAATGTGCACTAACTAAAATAGAATTACAAAAAGTAAAATAATAATAATAATAATAATAATAATAATAATAATAATAATAATTGAATTCAATAAATAAATTTAAACAAAATTTAAACTAATTCAACTGATTAAATGACAATATTTACTAAAATAGCCTGGTGAAGGCCTGTGTCCCCATTGGATTAAGTAAAGTACTGTATATATTACATTTATATTGTGTCAAAAAAGTAGCTCTTGCACCCAGATCGATGCTGAAAATGCCACAGGCCTTATCCCAGATTTAGTCCCCTGATGGTGTATCTACTACAGGACAGTAAGGTGTCTCATTTGCCATTTTAGGTTTCATAAAGGTGCTCATAATCCTCTATGCACTGGCATAGACATCCCATCTGACTTTTCCCTAAGACGCTTGGCTCCAAACTGGCCTAAAACAACGAGACAGTGTATTTTCATTTCTGTCAACAAGAATTAGTTCACCACCATTTACTCACCCGCAAGTGAATCCAAATGAGTGTCGTTTTTTTGTTGAACACCAAAATATATATTTCAAAGAAAGCTGCAAAGTGATTGCCATTATCCATAGTAAATATAATAATGATAATAATAAAAACATAAGGAAGTTAATTGCTAAGTTTTCACCATTCTTCAAAGTATCTTCTTTTTTGTTCCACAGAAGGCAGATTTTGAACAATTAGGGGATGAGTAAATGGTGACTGAAGTTTAATTTTTAGTTGAACTATCCCTTTAACCTGTGACAGTGTTTTAAACGCTTCACCTTTGAAGAAATGAATGGCAGCCTAATAATTTTCCCTCTTTCTTTCTTTGGTCTTCACTGTTAATTCAGGTGATTGGTTAATAGGCTTGCAGCCATTTAGCTCCTACCCTTTGTTCGTTTACAAAATTGCACCCAGATGGATGAGCAGCGGCAGCTGAATAGTTTATGGTGAAAGAAGTGAAAGGTGTAGAGTTCCCTCCGCTCGCTCTTCTGCAGATGTGGACTCTGTTGCCAGCTGATTTATTTGAGCTTGACATCTGGTGCATTAGCATAGGGTTAATACAGGCCCGTTAAAGAAGAGGAGCACACTCCCCTGTGGCCTGAAGAGCACATCTACAATGCAAACACCAAATCTGGAAGGATTGTGTCTGGTTTTAATGCAGCGCTGTGAGGACATAATAGACTTTTGGTGGACTTTTTTAAAGAAAGGTTGTGAGTAGTATTCTGTCTGTGTGTGTCTGTGATCACATGGGACTAGTTTTCCTTGAGGATGTCAAGTAAATTTGTTTTAACAGATGTAGTTGTAACCGCTTGGCTTTTTTAACTCACTCCTCACACAAGCTTTAAAAGGAGGTTCGGAGCAAATTGCTAAGTGTTTTTTATTTTATTTCCTGGAACAAAAAAAAACAAAATCTGGGGAAACACCTGAGAATTCTAATCCCATCCGGATAGAAAACTCTGTGATTGTGCTTAGCCTATTCTTTTGATCATCAAAACTAACTAAAGCTAACGTTTTGTCCTTTCAATGGCTGCATCTGAAATTGCATAATACATGAAATCCGTATTTGATAAAATAATTGTGTCTGAATTTAAAAAATACCAGGATGACTACTGATGAATGGGCGACAAAAGTGAGAATTCATGTATGTGTGTGTGCGTGTGTGCGTGTGTGTGTGTGTGTGTGTGTGCGTGTGTGTGCGTGTGTGTGTGTGTGTGTGTGGATGTATATTTGTTTTTTGCAGTTCATTTTCACAACAAGACTTATACTGTATGTAGTTCAATATTCTGTGGACCAAAAAAGTTCATCCACTCAAATTTCAGCCTGAACTTTATGTTAGGCTACCCTACCTGCCTGTCAAATTATGCAATTGCTTGGTTCAGACAGAGATTGGCAGTCAAACATCAACAACCTCCTTTTTTAGGTTTGGTGTAATTACTAAATGTACTACTACGTTTCATTTCTGATGAATGTTATGTGATGTATTGCATACCTGTCAACATTGGGATGTGAAAATAAGGGATACACCCCAATCACCCCCCCCCAATCACCCCCCCAACCATTTTTATATTTATTTCAAAGTGTTTTCATGCCTAAATAAACCGAAAGCACAGAACCGACTCACATTTAAGAGCAAGGGGCGGCCCCTGGTGGTTCGGCGGTAAGGGTTGCGTATAGGGAGGATCTTTAATGTTTATTGCCACCCGTCAGAGAGAGACTGAAAATACGGGAAAATACATTTACGGGACGGTAGCGGAATAGAACTGTAAATACGGGAGAATCCCAGGAAAAACGCAAGGGTTGACAGGTATGTGTATTGTAGTATGTTGACTGGTGTGCATTCATGTGTTCAGGAGGCGGTGCTTCGGATGGAGATTTGCGGATTTCAGTGCCATCGCATTAACTTCTATCAAACCTTTAAAGTCCACAATAAGTATCTGAGACTATTATTCTAGGCGTCACTGTGGTGCAGTGAGCAGCACAATCGCCTCACAGCAAGAAGGTCGCTGGTTCGAGCCTCGGCTGGGTCAGTTGGCAGTTTTGTGTGGAGTTTGCATGTTCTCCCCATGTTCGCATGGGTTTCCTCCAGGTGCTCCGATTTCCCCCACTAGTCCAAAGACTTATAGGTGATATTGTACAGGTGAATTGGGTAAGCTAAACTTGTTCATAGTGTATTTGTTTGAATGAGTGTGTATGGATGTTTTTTCCCTGTGATGGGTTCAGCTGGAAGGGCATCCGCTGCGTAAAACATATGCTGAATAAGTTGGCGGTTCTTTCTGCTGTGGTGACCTCAGATTAATAAAGGGACTAAGCTGAAAATAAAATTGAGTATTACTCTAGTATGCTGACGTACTTCCAACTGAAATTGAATATTGAGTAGGGGGCGGGAATTTCTTTTCAATATTATTTCCTCATAGCAAACTAATTATAAGACAGGGTGTGGTTAAGAATATTGGGGCTAAAGCTGTCAAACTGAGAGGGGTCTGGATGCAGACCTGGTGCAGTGCAATCTGAGCTGCATCCAATGCTTTTTAATGAGCTCACCTAACCCCACCCCTAACCCTACCCGTCACAGTGATGTCACTCACTCCATTGAGTGCATTATGTCTGACATTGCATTGCTGAGTGATGCAATCTCAGCTTGCATGATAAAGGCTGCATCCAGGTACTATTGGTCAAACTGACATTAACAAATGACCACCACTCCAAATTTAATTAGACTTTAAAGAATACTAAGGAAAAATTTATTTTATTTTCTTGTAGATTAACTTGCATGAATTAAATGTTCGCCAAAAGAATAACAGTGTGTACCAGCAAAATAAACATTTGATTTCACGCTGACTGAAAAATAAACAATATATTTTAGGTGTAACTGTAAATAAGTTGATCCAATGGTTGACTTTTACAGCTCTCTACTGTTAAAGGTTTCCTAGCTCCCCGTGTGTCTCTGGCAGTCTTGTCGCAGACTGGCATGATCATACAGTCTCCTCACCGGGAGTGTGCTTTGTTTCTTTGCTCTGTGCTTCCCAGGCTGCATATAGGCAGAGCGGCACTGTGCTGTTTAAATGGGAGCAGTGAACCCCCGTCTGTGCTTATCTGCTCTCGCGCAGCAGTGCCGTGGCAGGAGCTGCTGGCTCATTAGAGCAGCGGGCAGCATCTCCCACACTGCCTGCTCCCGTCTCACTCATGTGTCATCACTGCCAACGGCCCGCAGACGCCACCAGTCACAGCTGAGATGAGATGGAGGATGACGTAATGCCAACAGCTTTTGTGGGAGGGAAAAAAATTGTGGATGTGAAATGGTGGATGTATTTGTTTTGATTGGGTTCCTTTATAACTGTAGTTAGATTAAGGACTACTTATGCAGATTTCTAAATTACATTTTTTTTCTTTCATGAAGGTTCCAAGCAGTTCAAAATGACATTAAAAAACATAAGAAATGCTAATCGATTTGATATCAAAACCTTGACATCCACACATTGATGCTCTTTTGAAAACCAAAATAAAGACATAAAAATATGAGAAAAGTTGTATTCATCTAAAAGCGTCAGTAACAGATTACAAATTTACACTGGATTTTGTATCCCTAAAATGCAAACTACCTTTTGAACTAGCAATTGAATCTAAAATTAGCATCAAAAATGTGTCAAAAGATTTTTAACATGTTTTTTTTAATGCCAATGTTAGATGTCATCCACACATTGAGCCGGCAGCTAGCTCTCTGCAACTCTCACATGGTCGCCCACTGAAGCTAAGCAGGGCTGTGCCCGGTCAGTACCTGGATGGTGGAGCACATGGGAAAGCTTGTGGCCGGAAATGGTGTTAGTGAGGCCAACAGGGGGCGCTCAACCTGCGGTCTGTGTGGGTCGTAGTGCCTCAGTATAGTGAAGGAGACTCTGTACTGCTCAGTGATCGCTGTCTTTCGGATGAGACGTTAAACCGAGGTCATGACTCTCTGTGGTCATAAAGAAATCCCAGGATTGTCTTCGAAAAAGAGTAGGAGTTTAACCCCGGCATCCTGGCCAGATCTGTCCACTGGCCTCTGTCCATCATGGCCTCCTAACCATCCCCATATCATAATTGGCTTAATCACTCTGTCTCCTCTTCACCAATCAGCTGGTGTGTGGTGTGCGGTCTGGCGCAATATGGCTGCCGTTGTGTCATACAGGTGGATGCTGCACACTGGTGGTGGAAGAGGAGATCCCCACCATTGTGTAAAGCACTTTGAGAGTCTAGAAAAGCCCTATATGAATGTAAGGAATTATTATTATTATGTCAATTTGATTCATTTTGACATCAAAGTAATCAATTGACATCAAATTTAATGCTTTTTGGCGTTGTTTTGGTTGGCGTGGAATACCTCAACATTACTTAGTCTTTCTTGCTTAAGGTCTGTGAAATGCTTTAAAATGTGATTTTTTTTTTTTGTTAATATATGTATTAATTTTTTTTATTGTATTTTATTTTATTTGTAGCCTGTGGCTTTAAATCCAAATGAGCTGCTTCTCCCTGCCCACCGTTCCCACGTGTGTGTTTGCTTCTCATTATGTGTAATGCCAGACAAACAGTATAGTGACAGAGACAGACTCGGATGAAGCTAAAATACAGCTCATTAGTCAAAAATACCAAGTACGTTTATGTTATGTATTTGTGGTGGAGTTTATTCAAGCCTTACTGAAATGAGGACTCACACTAAAATGCCGTTTTCAGTACACACACAGGCACACATGCATATGCGTTTACTGACACTATGCGGCCGTGGTGATTGTATTGGTTAATAATTGTGTATCGGTTTTACTGTCTTTATTACGAACATGTTCTGTTTTAATAACATTTTAAACTTATAAAGCTCACAGAAATATGTAACAATTAATTTAATCCGTTTGTTTGCAAAAAAAACATGTTTTGTGGGCATGTTTATACATGTTATCATAGAAACATGGTGCTTGTCAATCAGTTGAGTTGGCGGGAAAAAACTGCACTCCTACAGTATGTCATCACTGGGATTTGGGTCCTATTTTAATGTCAGGAAATAAAAAAAAAATACTTGTTGGGTTTATATAACTCTAATATGACTGTGGACACACTATACTTACACACAGTTATGTCCAAACAGCTTACAAAAGTTGATTTTCATCATGGGTGCCCTTTAAGTTATTAACTTATCTCTGAAAGCTCATAATTGATATTTTCTCAATTCCATCTAAATAAGAAACTAAAAACTGTACCAACACAATTATGACACATTAATAAAGTAAAACAAAATATAAACTAATTTTTGTTATTTTCATGTCATATGAGCGTCTATTTATATGAGACAATATGCAAGAAGGGTGCCACGGTGGCCTAGTGGGTAGCACGTTCGCCTCACAGCAAGAAGGTCGCTGGTTCGATTCCCGGCTGGGTCAGTTGGCATTTCTGTGTGGAGTTTGCATGTTCTCCCCGTGTTTGCGTGGGTTTCCTCCGGGTGCTCCGGTTTCCCCCACAGTCCAAAGACATGCGGTACAGGTGAATTGGGTAAGCTAAATTGTCCGTGGTGTATGTGTGTGAATGAGAATGTATGGATGTGTTTCCCAGAGATGGGTTGTGGCTGGAAGGGCATCCGCTGCGTAAAACAAATGCTGGATAAGTTGGCGGTTCATTCTGCTGTGGCGACCCCGGATTAATAAAGGGACTAAGCCGAGAAAAAATGAATGAATATGCAAGAAATAAATAAATATAAAAAAATAGTCTTGCAACAGAAGATAACACAGGCAGTTAGGAAACAAAGCTTATGTGCAAATCTCTTAGAGTGAACAAACGGCCTGGATCACTGCAACTTTCATCTTATAATAATGCAGTACAACCATAAATACAAACACTCAATACTAAAGATTGATTCGTTACATAGCCCTCTAGCTCTTATTTACACTCAGGGAATAAACACAGACTCATGATTTCACCGTGGAGGGACAAAGCAAGCATGAAATCGAAGTAAAACACTAATAATACCGCTCTCACATGTGTCCAATTAGCTCTATGGCTTCTGTCTGTTTTGTTTGTCGATGTGTGTGTGCATGTATGTGGTTAAAGTATTGTTTTGTAGACTGATTGCTTTCTCTGCTGGCTTAAAGAACATTGCAATTATTGCCGTCGCTCCTACAGTTGTTTTAATGCATTAGCTGTGGTCCAGATTGAAGGACGTCTTACACTGATGGATGGATTTGACCAGGCCCCTGCAGTTACTGTACTTCAACATGAGAAATGACACCAGTCTGGTTATGCGTGTATGGGCCCTATTATACACCCGGCGCAATAAGGAGCAAGACATGTTTGGCGTGATTTGTTGGTATTTTCAAATAGCAATTCCATTTGCGCTGCTTTGTGGACTCATGGGTGTCCCGGTCTAGAAAAGAGGTGTGTTAGGTGCATTGTTGCCGCGTTGCTATTTTGAGGAACTAAAATAGACTGCCCAATAGACTAGCTAAAAGCTAGTCTTAAGTTCAGCGCAGAGCGCATTAGTTTTGCACCTTAAACGCCTACACATTGCGTAATAAACACAGGACGTACAGCAACACGTACAGATATTTCTACAAATGAAAAAAGAATTAAAGGATTAATATATTACAAAAATTATTATTTTCTACATAAATATAAAAAAACACTGCCATTCTTCTCAGGGGGCTTTTTCAGTTTATTCATGACAATTTTCATGTGTATAATGTTATAATTATTAGTAGTATTATTTATTGTATGCATATTTATATTTGTTTTAATAAAAACAAGCTTAGATTTGTCCACCTGTCAGATTGTGGACCATATGGGGCATAGAACGGGTGTTTGAACATAACTCAGTTGTTTGACACTTCGTTATTATTGTTCAGTTATTCGTTTGCTGGCGCCACAGTGGCCTAGTGGGTAGCACGTTCGCCTCACAGCAAGAAGGTCGCTGGTTTGATTCCCGGCTGGGTCAGTTGGCATTTCTGTGTGGAGTTTGCATGTTCTCCCCGTGGTTGCGTGGGTTTCCTCCGGGTGCTCCGGTTTCCCCCACAGTCCAAAGACATGCGGTACAGGTGAATTGGGTAAGCTAAATTGTCCATAGTGTATGTGTGTGAATGAGAATGTATGGATGTGTTTCCCAAAGATGGGTTGTGGCTGGAAGGGCATCCGCTGCGTAAAACAAATGCCGGATAAGTTGGCGGTTCATTCCGCTGTGGTGACCCCGGATTAATAAAGGGACTAAGCCGAAAAGAAAATGAATGAATGAATGAATATTCGTTTGCTGGAAATTAGAACTGAATTAAGAAATAGTTTGGAAACAAATTAAATAATGTTTGTAGGCTGAAGGATGAAGAAAAAGGAGTAAAATAAAAAGTAAGGAGAAAGTAAAGAGGCCGAATGGAGGAGGCTCATTCTTTATCCTCATGGCGCAGATGCTTTGTTTAACTGTTTAAATGCTTTGTTCTGTCTAGAAGCGTTCAGTTTTTCGACTTACAAATCTGTCACATAAATAGCAAATGCACCATAGCGCAACGCAACTGACTCTTAAAGGGAATGGGAGATGAGACTTTGATTGGTTTAATGCACATTACACTCAAAACACACCCATAACTCATTAAGAGAATAAACACAACCCTGTAAGGCCATGCGCCGTGGTGCAAAGTGTTTTTTTTTTTTTTTTTCCTTAAAGTAGCAAAAGTGGATTCAGACACGTCTGTAATGCTTTTGTGCGATGTGCTTTAGAATTTGCACCTCGATCATCAAAAATAGAGCCCTATGTGTCTGTGGTCTGTAGCCAGCTATGATTTCTTCATGTTCAAAAATTAAAATTATTTTATATAATATCATCACACAAATCAATATAAAACAAGTAACACACTTGGTCATATTCCAAGTAACACCCTGGTCATATTCAATTGCCAGTATTTAAAATTCAAACACCAGTCGACACAGATGACATTTCATACACATTTTTCCTTGATTTTGCCTAAATATTTTTTGATTGCAAAAGTTGATTTATAATATCTAAGGTGTAAGAACAATCTACATTTATGGCATGTGCTTACTCTGTACTCTGTCAATTAGTTAGTAAAATTAGTATAGGCATGAATGCATCCTCTGCCTCACCATGTTGCCAGATCTAGTTATTACAACCATCACAAACTGATCATACAATTTGTTTGTTTTCAGGACCAGTTCCAATTGCTGATTTTTACAAGCAAATTGGCTGATTGCAATACTGATTTCCAGTTTTTTTCCAGTATTTTTTATGCCACATAAAAGCAAATATGTACAATGTACAAAACAAAAACAGACGTAATAATGGCAAATTCATTCACTGCCTGTAGGCAATGCTTTATGAACAACAGGAATAACAGCATTCCATTCGTTAGAAATGCGAACAAAGTACCTGTGCTGGTGTTCCATATGCATTATATGGAGATTATCCAAAAAGAAAACACCATCTTAACTTTTCTGAAGACAGTGGGTTTTCCTTATAGATAGTTTAATTAATCCCTCACCCCAATAGTTTTTTTATTTTTATTTTTAAGATTTTCTCCCAAATTATGGTTGTATTTTCCAAATACAACTATAAACTACATAAAGTAAATGTTTACTCTTGCTTTACTTTTTTTTTTTCACAGATAAACTTAACAAATATTCAAATGATCAGCTAAACATGAGGCTTCACAATTAATAAATAAATTTTAAAAAACTGCCCAAACTCAAAAGCATTACAAATGTAGCAGTACAGGCCTTTTATTTAATATAATTAATTAATACATATTAACATTTACTAATGTTTTATTAACATCCAAGTCCATGCTTGTGAATGTTAGTTAATGCACCAGGAGTTAGCATGAACTAACAATGAACATTTGTATTTTCATTAACTAACATTAACTTACATGAACAAATACTGCAGTAAATGTTTCGTTCATTGCTTGTTCATGTTAGTAAATGCATTAATTGACATTAACTGATGAACCTTATTGTAAAGTGTGACTGCTTTCATAAAGTAATTAGATGAAGCAGAAAGCTGAATATTGGAGTTAGCAATTCTGTATGAATATGTGAAAATACAATATTTGAAAGTATTCTGGTGAACTTATGGCGCGGGGTTGCATGAACTACGTATAAATGATACGTGTACTGCATTTGTTAATCATAATTCAACCTTTACTAATGCATTATAAACATCCAAATTCATGCTTGTTAACATTAGTTCATGCACCGTGAGTTAACGTTTACTAATAATGAATAACTGTATTTTTATTAACCAATGTTATCTAACATGAACAAATGCTGTAGTAAATGTATTGTTCATTGTTTGATTAATGCAGTGGTTCTCAACTGGTTTGGCCATGGGACCCTCATTTTTGCATGGCTATCAAGCCGCAACCCAAATTTTTATAATATAATTTTAGGAATTATAATTATTTTTTATTTATGTGTTAACATACACAAGTAGTGACAGATAAATCATAATAAAATCACAAAGTCTTACAAATAAACAATATTTTTTATTGCTGTCATTTAAAAAATTGTATCATTTCATTCATTCATTTTCTTTTCAGCTTAGTCCCTTTATTAATCCGGGGTCGCCACAGCGGAATGAACCGCCAACTTATTCACACACATACACCATGGACAATTTAGCTTACTCAATTCACCTGTACCGCATGCCTTTGGACTGTGGGGGAAACCGGAGCACCCGGAGGAAACCCACGCAACCACGGGGAGAACATGCAAACTCCACACAGAAATGCCAACTGGCCCAGCCGGGGATCGAACCAGCGACCTTCTTGCTGTGAGGCGAACGTGCTAACCACTAGGCCACCGTGGCGCCACAAATTGTATCAAATTATAGAAATATTACAAAGTAAAAATGACAAATCAACCTCTGTAAACAGAGGTTAGGGTAGGAAAGGTTCAGTTCCCATGAACTAAACTGTTGCCGCATGTGCATTTCAAAATAAAAGTCCGGTATAAGCTAAATAAATTAAAAATGAATGTTTTTTTTACTAAAAATATTCCCGCAACCCACTTTTAGGTTGCGACCCACCAGTTGAGAAAGACTGGTTTAATGCATTAATTAATACAATAATTTTGTAAAAGTGTAACCATTTATTGCTTAGAAAAACACATTTGGCAAGAATGCTATGTAATTATAGCTTCTTAATAAAGCTCTGTCAAAACACTATACACTACCTGAAATAAGTCTTGTTGCTCATCCAAGTTTTAATAACATCAAATAATAACCTGACTACTGGTTGATCATTTGGTAACTAAAGTGGCTAATATGACAAGCAAGGACCTCTAGATTCCGTTTATTTTATTAAAATAAATTAACATACTTTGATATTTTATTATTTAATTAGGACAGTAAGGTCTGACTTTGCTTAAACAAAAGTTTTGTCACTTAATAGAAATAATGTACAGAATAGAATATAAAGTCATGGTGCAGTGGAAAAAGAATTAATTTTATGTGTGACTCGCATGAGCTGGAACAACTGCATCCATACATCTCTGCAATGACTCAAAAAACTTGGCAAAAGAAAGAAATGGCAAAGAAAGCGTTCTTGCAGGACTCCCAGAGTTCATCAAAATTATTTGGATTCATCTTCAACACCTCCTCCCTCATCTTACCCTAGATATGTTCAATAATGTTCATGTCTGATGACTGGGCTGGCCAATTCTGGAGCACCTTGACCTTCTTTGCTTTCAGTAACTTTAATGTGGAGGCTAAAGTATGAGAAGGAGCGCTATCCTGCTGAAGAATTTGCCCTCTCTTGTAGTTTGTAGTTTAATGGGCAGCACAAATGTCTTGATACCTCAGGCTGTTGATGTTGCCATCCACTCTGCAGATCTCTCACCCCCATACTGAATGTAACCCCAAACCATGATTTTTCCATCACCAAACTTGACTGATTTCTATAAGAATCTTGGGTCCATGTGGGTTCCGATAGGTCTTTCACAATATACTGTATGTGATGATTGGGATGCAGTTCAACAAATGATTCATCAGAAAAAATCTACCTTCTGACACTTTTCCAAAGGATCAACTATAAATGTTTAACTACAAGTTATTATTTGTTGCTCTTACAACTTGAATGGAAGACAAACCTTTTGTCAGGTAGTGTACAGTAGAATAATATCCCTTGTAGAACAAATAAACAACAGAAATAAAAACACTGGCCAGAATGAAAATTGTGCTATTTCATGAAGTAGATTATTTAGCTAACTATTTACAGTCATGCTAAAATTCATAAATAATTTAAAATATATTTCCAACAGGGCTCCTGAGTGATTGACTATATTATTTTCAGGTAAATGCACACATAGTTCCAGGCAGATCTTGACAACATTACAGTTTAGTATCACTACACTGAAAGATTTCAGTTATTTCAAAGTCAATAACAGTCCAAAAAAATCTAATCAAATCAAAAAAAGAACTAACCTCTAAACAACATATTTAGCTGTGGTAACATAATATAAGCAGAATAATTGAATCTGTTCATTGAATTATTAGAAAATAATGCATTACGTTCTAATAAGCCAATGGCATTCTTTTAATCGTCATTTATTCCTTACACTAGAACATACAGAGCACAAGTTATTGTTTATCTTATATACATTAATTAATTTTAATTTAAAAAAAATTTACACAAAAGTTGTCAAGTCTGAAATTGGTAAAACTTGATCTCAAATGAAATGTTGCTCATAAACATCTTCCTGACCTTCTCTTTTAAAGTGTACATATAGTGTGTACAATGACTTTTATTAGTAGCTATTATTATTGCGCAATCCTTAACAGCTCCCAGACCGCAGTCATTTTCAAACCCAGACTACAGATCTGTTAGTGCGCTCTATAGGGTGTTTGGTCCAGAGAGTGGGAGCAGATGTGGACAGCATGGAGGTGTAGATATCGGGCCGTTTGGGCTGGGGGCCTGCTGGGTGGACGTGGTCCAGAATGGCAGTGACTGTGGCTCTGCGAACCCAAACACTGCAGATTAGGGGCTGATGAGAGAGAGAAGGCCATGGACGGGAGCCAGCGCTCTGTCTCATCCACTCCACTGTTAGAGAAAGGAGTGATGGCTAGCAGGCTAATCTGTGCGTACGTGTGTGTGTGTCTGCGTGTGTGTGTGTGTGTGTGTGTGTGTGTGTGTGTGTGTGTGTGTGTG
>CAIGQQ010038941.1:4236674-4260807 GCA_903798035.1 Danio albolineatus | reverse complement strand
GTGTGTGTGTGTGTGTGTGTGTGTGTGTGTGTGTGTGTGTGTGTGTGCACTCCATATAGCTGCCTCAGCTAAACACCGAAAGAGGAGAATGTACAGCAAAAACCAGAGAAAACATAATGAGACTCTTCAGATGATGGGACAAACTTTAGCAAGAATAAGAAGAAGCTAAGGTATGGCTTCTAATTAAACCTTGTTGTTGTTGCAGATATTTGTTAAATACTTTGTATAGTATAATTATTAAACGTGAGTAGAGTCAAGTTCAGTTTGTGAGTGTGAAGCTTATTTTGGATTATTCGTTGTTAATTAGATAGACAAATTTATACTTATTTTGTATGAATCCAAAACAATTTCACACAAAAAGATGTGTGTAATAGTATAATTATTATATAATACAAGATATCTTGTTTTATACATGTGAATGTCAAAATAATTTCAACCCATTGGAGATATGTGCCCAGGGCTACATTTTTGAGAACCAAGAAATATGTACCGGGAGCTGTCTTGTAGTTTTCGACATCTTAAACCTACTAGAGATCACAATGTACTTCTTTGATAATATCAAATATGTTACTGGTGCCCATTTTACATTACCATAATACATGCTATTTCATGTAAATCCACCAGAGGCCGCTGTGTACATTTACGCCAATCACTAAGTTCTTCTTGTGCGCTTCCTTGAGAGAGAAGCCAGTTGGTTTGTCATGCATAATATATCAGCTAGCTGTTAACTAACCCACCCACCCCCTTCCCTAAATCCAACCAATAGTGTTTTCAAAAGCAAAGCAGAAAAGAAAAGACACTGCAACCACATGCTTTTATCACAATTTCACAATGCATTTTTGAGGGAGGTTCGTTTTACCTGGTTTCTGGAACAATCCTTCACTGGACTCAAACCCTAGTCCTGCTAGGTTCTGCCTCCCAAGCTACATAGCAAACCAGTCACACCAGAAAAGCCATCCATACGGAGGTAAGGAGTCAGCGGCACCACCCGTAAGCATTATTACTCTCAAAATGCAGCCAAATGTAGCCCATATTCCCAATGAGTCTGTGTTGAATAACGTAAATATCAAAATATAAGGGTAATATAGTAAAGTGCAATATGATTATTGCATTCACAATAGAATTATTTTTAATATTGGTCACACTTTACAATAAGGTTCATTTAGTTAATGATAATTAATGTGTTTACTAACATGAACAAACAATGAACAGTACATTTACTACAGTATTTGTTTATGTTAGTTAATGAAAATACTGTTGTTGTAGTTTCAGTGGTGGCAATGGTAGATGTTGTTGTAGTAGTACCAGTTGTAGGTAGCAGATGTAGTAGTATCAGTAGTAGTCATTGTTGTAGTAGTCAGTGTTGTAGTGGTATCAGTAGTAGTAGACATCATAGTTGAAGTAGTTGTTGATGCGGCAGTAGTAGTAGTTGATGTAGTACTGGTAATTATTATTATTATTATTATTATTATTATGGTAGGTATTGTCAGTTATTTCTGTTGTCCTTTTTTACTGTCATTATTACTATCATTATCACTCTTTACCACTGATTGACTTTTTTTCTTCTTTTTTTCTTTCTATCTAATTGATTTATCTGTTATTTGCATAATTTATTGGCTGTTATACATGTTGTCTATGTGTACATGTATATATTCTTCCTTATGTATGTCCTCTGACCTTCAACCTAAATGCTTTTCCATGTACAAACACACACACACATACACACGCACACATACACACACACAAACACTTGCAGTTGCCAGTATCTGACTGTATTGTTGTTGTTTTGTGTTTGTTTGTTTGTTTGTTTGTTTGTTTTTTCTTTCATGATTTTGTTGTTGTTTTGTTTGTATGTATTCCCATTTAGTGTATTTTTTGCATACTCTAATAAAAAAAATACAGTTGTTCATTGTTAGTTTGCGTTAACTCACAGTGCATTAACTAATATAAACAAGCATGGACTTCGATTATGATTTTCATTATTATTATTATTATTATTATTATTATTATTATTATTATTTAAATTAAATAGCATTGTTATAAATCAATTTGGTTTGTTTGATAGTAATTTGTAGCAGTTATATATTTTTGTAAAACTATTTTTGTTTATGTTTTTAATATACAAATTAACCTTATCATGATATGGGTCTTAACATTGATATTACATTACTCATACTCTGAAATAGACTATGCTCACCATGCAGGATAGCATAGAATTGCTGGGAAGTAGAAGTAGAGAAGAAACTGATACAATAAATGCTAACCACTGAACCACAGCTCTAACGCCTTTTTGATTGAAAAGTTGCAAATATCTCAGTCTAATACCATAACAAAAGACAAAGCTTCCCTAACATATCTTGTTTTTTAGTAAAGTCACTTAATATAATAAATGCATGAAGATGCAGCGTGATCAGAATCTGTCTGCATGACTTTAAAGCGATCATTAATTGCCTTCCATCATGTTGTTCTATCAGGGGCTTTTCAAGGCAAGGACACTTGAAGATGATCTTCATTCCCTTGATAGGCAGCAGATGGAGGGCTCCAAGGTGGCTCCTCCTCTATTGCAAAGGGTCATCTGATCCATTTACGATATGAACAGTAGTTTTCCAATAACCTCCTGAAGTCTCCATGGGAAATGTTGAAAGCAGATGCCCTTGGCGTGTGTAGTCACAGTTTTGGCAACTTAATTGTTAATTAGTTGATCTAAATCACACTCACATCAGTAGTTCTCCAGTTTGTTTGGAAAGTTTCCATTAAAGCTTCATTTATATGCATTCATAACAAGTCCAGATAGGCAGCGTGGCACCAGTGTCTGCCTTTTGTGCCATATAATAATCCATTAAAGCAATATTGAAATGTTGAAATATGGATTCATGGAGAGTTTATAACCATAACTCCACCTGAAGCATGTTGATGATAATCAGACTGTTAGACAAGTGACCATCATGTTGCCTAAATATTCTCACAGATTCTCACTACTTTTTTTAAGTAATAATGGCTAGCTGCACCATTTGAACCTTTTTTGGAAAAACAAATTTTAAAATCACACACTCTAATATTTTATTGGACCGCCTTTATCTTTGACTGCCTTTATCTTTGATTCATTAGCATGGCATTGTTTCAAATTGCTTTTGTAATGTCTCAACATTTATGCCCATCCAAAGTCCCATCCATATTTTGCTAAAAGCTCCAAAAGCTCCAAAGATTCTCAATAGGGTTAAGATCTGGACTCTGTGGTGGCCGATCCATGTGTAAAAATCATGTATTGTACTCCCTGAACCACTCTTTCACAATGAGATTTTGATGATTCCTGACATTGTCAACTTAGAATATGACTGTGCCATCAGAGAGAAAAAATCTATTGATTGTATAACTTGTAAATCTTAAATCTTTGGGCACATAACATTGCTGAACTGAGACTTGCCCAGCAGCAACATCCCCAGACCACAGCACTGCCCCCACAGGCTTAAGGAAATCATTTCGCCAGTGGGATTGACCCATTTAAACCAGAAACTGTGGTCTGAATCATGCGTTGTTTTTGTGTATTCAACGTCTATTTAACACATTAAGTACATGTTAAATACACGTAAAGTACGTGTAATTTCTTTAAATTCTTGTCGTTAAATATGTGTAAAGTACACATTAAGTACGCATGAAATACACGTGAAGTACAGGTGTTAAGTTCACGTATATTTGAACCATTTGGCTTTCCATAGAATACCAAAACCAGGAAGAGAGCGTGCGTCGCGAACATGCCCAGACCTCACATGTCCACATCAAGCAGGAACGCACATGGCCTAAGCACAACATACAGGACAAGACAAAACTAGTGTCTGGACTCTGCCACCAAAACAAGAATTTACAAGACTAGTGGCAGAACCCTGACACTGTTAATAAACTTTTTTTTAGTGTGCACAACATTTCAGAAAGCATTCTAAAATGCTGATTTTGTGGCCAGTGTTGTTTCTTGGTCTTAAAATGCCACAAATATTGTTTAATATTTTGTATGAAAAAGTAAAAAGAAAAGAAAAGAAAAGAAAAGAAAAGAAAAGAAAAAAATATTGTAAATTACTGTAAATTAACTGTAGCACCACAGCTGTCAACTAAAGTCAATATATCTACATTAATCCAGATAATTTTGAAAATGGCGTTTTTGTCTGTGCTGCAGTTACACTGTCGTATTCAGTCTTTTTCCTACAAAAAATGCTTATCCGTACTGAAACTTTACATGTGCAGCCTTATACTGTGTGTGTTGAGCTTTAATATGATTTGACCTGGATCATTTCTTCCTTGCATTTATTTACGTTTTGAGGAAAAGCATCAAGTTGTTGTTTTTTATTGCCCAACAGTGAGCTAGAGTTGTTGCTGCCAGTAACACGTAAGTAAAAAACTAGAGTAGAGACTGGGAGATGTGCCAAAACAAATGCTCTGAGTAAAATCCTGCGTCCTTTGAAGAAAAGCAATCTGGAGCATGTAAATTTACTGACATTAAACTTTAACAGTTCTGTCCAAATGGAGAGCTTCCAAAACAAGTGATAATATGATAATATTATTTACCATTGATCCAGACCAAAAAAGGCACCCGTAAGACATAAATGGGAAATACTAACACACACAACCCCACAAACAGCCCACAAATTACAGTCAAAAAGTGACATTGAAGTGTTGAATATTTTGATTTATGGCATTTTAAGCCATCAAAGTTGTCACTTTTTCTTTTCTTTTTTTTCTTTTTTTTTTTTTTTGGTTGGTCTGAACTGACTGCTGTAATATATTTTCCTGAAGTATATAAAATATAAAATGATAAAATAAAAAAACATTTTTATATAAACATCAAACTGAATATGTGGGCAAAATAATATAGTTATATATTAGTCTAAATAGTCTATTTTATCTGAATGAATCAGGACATGGGTACTTTTTATAACAAAAAAGAGAACATGATTCAACAAAGTTAAGTCTAACGCTATAATTTATGAAAATGAATAGGGAATACTAAAATTGAAAGCATTTTTTTTACATTTGTACTTTCAAAGCCAGTGATATGACATTTGCTTAAAAACAAAAATTAGGTTCACACTCGAGACTTTTGTGCCCAAAAACATTCACATGGGAAAATTAAGTGCTGCAATACAGGTAATGCTTCGGGGTTAAAATATATAAATTAATTTGCCTAAAAACACTGTGTTAGTTTGGACAGAATGCCAAAATGAGGAGAAAATGAATAATTAAGTGAGAACACAATAGTGTTTTTTTTCTGTACTTTTCCTAGTAAATATAAGAAACAAAAATGAGTAAAAACAGCAGTTAAGAAAGCATCTGATTATAGCAATGGGTGTTTGAACAAATTCAGTAATTTACTAGAGTTTTGTGAACAGATGATTTCATTAAAATGAGACTTTTATGAGGTTAAGAAAAGAAAATAAAATAAAATAAAAAAACTATTGTAAATTATATGTACAGTAAATTAACTGTAGCACCACAGGTGTCAACTAAAGTCAATATATCTGCACTAATCCAGTTAGTCTGAAATGACAGCTGTAATATATTTTCCCGAAGTAAAATAAATATTAAATTATATAATATAAAATAAAAAATACAATGATAAAATAAATAAAAAAATTAAAACATTTTTACATAAACATCAAACTGAATATGTGGACAAAATTATATATTTTTTAAATAGTCTGTTTTATCTGAATGAATCAGGACATGGGTACTTTTTATGACGAAAAAGAGAATTTGATTCAACAAAGTTAAGTCCAACTCTATAATTTATGAAATTGAATGGGAAATACTAAAATTAAAAGCTTTTTTTTTTTTTTACATTCGTACCTTCAAGGCCAGTGATATGACATTTGCTTGAAAACAAAAATTAGGGTCACACTCAAGACTTCTGTGCCCAAAAACATTCACATGGGAAAATGAAGTGCTGCAATACAAGGAATGCTTGGGGGTTAAATATATATAAAAATTTATTTGCCTAAAAACACTGTCTTAGTTTGGACAGAATGCCAAAATGAGGAGAAAATGAACAATTAAGTGAGAACACAATAGTGTTTTTTTTTCTGTACTTTTCCTATATGAAACAAATATGAGTAAAAACAGCAGTTATGAAAGCATCTGATTATAGCAATGGGTGTTTGAACAAATTTTGTAATTTACTAGAGTTTTGTTAACAGATGATCTCATTAAAATAAGACTTTTATGAGGTTTAGAAAAGAAAAGAAAAGAAAAAATTATTGTACATTATATGTACAGTAAATTAACTGTAGCATCACAGGTGTCAACTAAAGTCAATATATCTACACTAATCCAGTTGGTCTGAACTGACTGCTGGAATATGTTTTCCCAAAGTAAAATAAATATTAAATAATATAAAATAAAATAGAAACATTTTTACATAAACATCAAACTGAGTATGTGTGCAATATATATATATATATATATATATATATATATATTAAATAGTCTATTTTATCTGAATGAATCAGGACATGGCTATGATTATAACAAAAAAGAGAATTTGATTCAACTAAGTTAAGTTAAGTCCAACTCCATAGTTTATGAAAATTAATGGGGAATGCTAAAATTAAAAGCATTTTTTTAACATTTGTACTTTCAAAGCCAGTGATATGACATTTGCCTAAGACAAAAATTAGGTTCACACTCGAGACTTTTGTGCCCAAAAAAACGAAGTGCTGCAATACAAGGGATGCTTGGGGTTAATAAAATAAATTTCTTTGCCTAAAAACACTGTCTTGGTTTGGACGGAATGCCAAATGAGGAGAAAATTAACAATTAAGTGAGAACACATTAGTGTTTTGTTTTTTTTCCCTAAAAAGAAACAAAAATGAGTAAAAACAGCAGTTAAGAAAGCATCTGATTATAGCAATGGGTGTTTGAACAAATTCCGTAATTTACTAGAGTTTTGTTGACAGATGATCTCAATAAAATGAGACTTTTATGAGGTTTATTATAAAGTACTTTAAAAGTATATACCCTGGCTATGTGAGCTAGTTTGAATGAATCATTTGCGTGACATTGACATTACAGTACAGACTGACTTTTTTAGCAAAATCTTAAACATTGTATAAGCTTCATTTCATGTGTCATAAAGTGTAAAAGAGACTGCCAGGATCACATGTAAATGTCAAATCCTTTTGATCCTTCCAGAAGACATCCAGAATCCTTCAAATAAAACCAAAGAAGTCTGCAAGGTCACATGTTTAAGTCACATTGCTATGGCAATACAAAGAGCGGTTTATAATTGGAAAGTCTTCCATGTATTAATTATTAACAACCCAAACATTTGAAAGGTACAGTTAATATATCATCATGATCATCGTATTAAATTCATTAAAGTAGTTTGTACCCTCGTCCTTCCTCGTCCTGGAAAGATTATACAAATGCAAAATATAGCACAGCAACATGCAGCGTCTTTGATATTACATTTCTTAAAGGAAAAGCGTTGTCATTCATGAGGTTATTTTCCATTACTATTCATATTTCAGCATTGATCCGTATTAACTTTAACCAAGGTTTGTTTTCTTCAACCTCAGAGAAAACCGAAGTGCTTCGACCTTGTGGTAATTTACAGCCTTGTTAACAGGGAGTTCCTTTGCACCAAGAAGCTTTTCATTTTAAAGCAACCACCGCATTTTAATACCGGTACCCCACAATTATGGACAGGAAAGGGCTCCCAGTTTTCCACATTATGAGCTGCATTAAAGCAGAATCAGCTGCCAGCTCTATTTTGGAGGCTGTTTTTTTTCACGATCAAATCTGCGTTGGCTCACTGCCTCTTTCTATTCAGTTCATTCTGTGAGCATTACGCCATTACAACTGTCAATCATTTCCCGGCATAAAAGGCTTCATTTGAAAGGCTCAATGAAAATCTCATATCTTACATGAAACAGCCTTGATTTATGTCTTTCCTTTGCTGTCTCGGAGAGGCGTAACAGTCCTGCATGGCTCAGATACAGCCTTTCAGCATGCAGGCAGAGACACAGGAAATTTGTATGCTGTTTTTTGGGGGTCTCCTGTTTTTGCTCAGTCAATATCTGCCAACAGCAGGTGGGAGGAACAAACTGCAAAAGAGGAGCAAAATGGTGCAAAGTGCAAGACTGAAAATTGTGAAGGATGAGGGGGTTTTATGTGTTTTTACCCAGAGTGCCCCATAGACACGCCTTCTCTAACCACTTTCAGGCTTGAGGGGGTCTAAGTGAGGCTGAGATGGAAAGAAAGAGAATAAATTGCAGGAACTTCCATCTTCAAAGGCCACCTTGAAAGAGCTACTTCTATTTTTAAGGCTGACAGCAGACTGCTCGGCCCCCTTTATTAGTTGCACCTTTATTTCACACAGTGTGACTTTATATCTCAAATTATGACTTCATGAAAGTGTGATTTTTATATCCCCGATGTGACTTTATATCATGTGGTAGAGTCTTAATATCTCACACTGAGTTCATTTTTAGTTCAGAATGTAATAGTTCATATTTATTGGACTTTATCATACACAGGGTGACTTAATTTGACTTTATATGTCAGAATTACAACTATATCTCATGGATCTTACTTTATTGTTAATTAATCTGACTTTATATTTTATAATTGGATCTATATCTCATAAGTATGACTCTAAATATCACAAGTGTGACTTTTTTCTTACAAACTGACTTTATTTGACTATATCTCAGTTTAAACTCTCATAATTGTTACTAGATATCTCATAATTTCATCTATATCTCATAGTTTTAATTTTAAATTTCAAAATGGTGACTCTTTTCTTCTGAGATTAATTTGAATATATTTCAGTTTCAACTCTCATAAGTGTTATCTCATAATTTCATCTATATTTCAACTAACAACTGTGACTTTTGTCTTAATTTGACTTAATATCTCATAACTGTGACTTTATATCTTACGTTGCTACTTGGGGGATAGTTCACCCTAAATTTTCAATTCTAAGCATTTACTCCCCATCCTCCCCTCTTTCCAAATCTGTTTGAGTTTCTTTCTTCTGTTGAACACAAAGGAAGATATACACTACCTGACAAAAATCTTGTCGCCTATCTAAGTTTTAGGAACAATAAATAATAACTTGACTTCTAGTTGATCATTTGGTATCAGAAGTGGTTTATATGACAGGCAAGGGCCTCTATATTACACTTATTTTACTAAAATAAAATATGACCATGCCTTTTTTTTTATTATTTAATAGACAAAAAGACAAAAAAGACAAAAGTTTTGTCACTTAACTGAAAGAATGTACGTTACAGAATAAAAAGTCATGCTGCAGTGGGAAAATAGTTAAAATTGTGTATGTCTCACATGAGCTTGGACAACTGCATCCATGCATCTCTGCAATGGCACAAATAGCCTATTAATAAAGTCATCTAGAATGACAAAGAAAGCATTCTTGCAGGACTCCAAGAGTTCATCAAGATTATTTTGATTCATCTTTAATGCCTCCGTCTTCATCTTACCCCAGACTTGCTCAATAATGTTCAATGTTCATGTCTGGTTACTGGGTTGGCCAATACTTTGATGTGGATGCTGAAGGAGGCTGATTTTGGGATAAACTATCCCTTTAATTTGCTTTTATCATGATTTCATTTATATCTCATAATTTTGACTTTGTATTATACAAATTCAACTGTCTCACTTTTTATATCGTTTTGCTACTGTACAAAATTTGATTTGTATCTTAGAGTTTCACTTGTACCACATAAATTTGGTTTTATATTGCATGTTTATTTGACTTCATACTTGTAGCTCATAATTTCACCCATATCTCATGATTGATTGATTAAATCTCATAATCTGACTAAATTTAAATGTATATCTCACCATTTCATCTGTATTGTATTTGTCATAATTAGAATGAATATATTTTAAATCCAACTACATAAGTTTAACTTTAAATCTCATTAAGTGATTTTATATTTCAAAATCCGATTTACGTGAAGTTTTCTAAACTAATTTCGAGAGGAGCACCTGATATGATTGATTGTGTCTGTCCCTCATGCATAATTTGGAAGAATCCCCCATCCAGCCCATCTCCTCCTTTACCAGGGGGAGCTCTCAAGACCTACCTGATCTCGGACCTGGGCTCAATTATCTTTGAGCTTAGGATTCTCTCCTGGGACAACATGCCAAAACTGCTAATAGCATCCAGCGATATCTACTGTATGTGTGAACTCTTGAATTTGAGTTTATACAGTACATCACAATTTCATGTTTAACCTTATAACTTAAGCTATATTGACCAGTTTATTCATTTGTTTGTTTATAAATGACAGAAAGGGCCTCAGTTGGATGTTGTACAAAAAAAAAAAAACTTTCAGTAAAATTGAATTCTCAATCACTTTCATATGCACATTGAACAAGATTTTTTGAAGCTCGGTAAGAAATGTATGCATTTGAGTGCATGTCATTAAGAGAAAATATTTTAAAAGCCTAATCTTATGCATGCTATATGAGGCTTTGAGACCTGTTTAAAACACTAATATATCTGGTCAAAAAAAAAAAATTTCATGTATATTCCCAGGACAATTATCTAATGTGCTTTCTGTGAAATCGCAAATGTTGACTGCATATTGTCACCCACTGTGTTTCTCTGCTATGGTTCGTAGTCATTAAATTAACCAACAGCTGCTCTCTGCTCACGGTAAAGCATTGCATAGCATGGCCAGTCAGGTTTGGGTCTAGAGAAGAAAAAAGAAAAAACTAATAACTTTGTCCCAAAAGCCCAGGGCCATCTATGCCCCTGATGTGAGGGGAGGGGTCCAGGCTTGTTTTGGCAGGTTTTAGTGGCTGACAGGCTGATTCTCCTGCATGCTGCTCACAGAGAGGAAGAAATGCAGGTTCTCAGGTCTGTGCCAGGCGATGGAGGCCAACAACCTAACAGCTGTGATGCTCTTTTCACTCACTGCCGCCACACCATGTTTAAATCCTGGCCCTGTTTCCCAGTAGCACCAGGTGCACCCAGAAAAGTCTGCTTGAAGGACATGGAAAGTGTGTCAGCTGAGAGATGAAGGCTCTATTTTTAAAGCAGTTATGATCAAATCTGCTGAGTCAAACTAAATATGTTTTGAGGATTATGATTTAGTTCTCTCTTTTTTTTATTTCTTTAACGTTTGAGGTTTTAGATAAACACTGCATCAGATGGTTTTGATCAACCAATAGTTACCAGCTGTACACTGTACACTTTGTAAAACACTTTTAACATGTATAACAAGACAAATCTTGCCAGCATTTTGTATTTTGTTCCAATTTAAAAGTCTCTAAACAGAACAACATAGGTCAAGTTAAGTTAAAATTAAACATAAAATTACTGTAGTAAAACAATTAGCATTTCAGTAGAAGATTCTGCAATGAGAGAATAAGCTGAATAAGCGAGTGAGTGAGATTCTGAGATGTGTATGTAAATTTCAGATTTCAAGTGCAACATTAACTCATGCAAAAAAATATATAATTGAAAGCAATCAACAATACCATTAAAATGTAATGGTACTATAAAAATAAACAATTATATTTCAATGGAAAAACCCCAAATGCATTTGCATATAAAATATTTAGGGAATGCCATTTTTACGCTATTATAAGACAATTTGTTTTTTGTCTTTTATTTAACTGTGACATTATTTTTTTCCCATCAAATGGTTCTTTTATTTTGTATTTATGAACACAGAAAACCAAGCCGTAGACAATCAGCATATAGCAAAGTGCATAGATATACATGTAATAATCAATATACAGGTTTTTAAATAATAGTATTAATAGTGCCAACAATAACAACAATAGTGACAAGAAAAAGGAAAAACTGATGAGTAAATGACAAAGACATAATAACACGGATAAAAATAATAAAATAAAATTAATACATATATACATATACACATACACACATTAATACATACACATAAAACAAATTCCAAACCAATGAAGGTAATAAGCCAAATCTGTATTCAAGGTTAAGTAGGGGTAGAATTAAGCCAGTAAAAAATAAATAAATAAATAAATAAATAAATAAATAAATAGATAGATAAAAGAATGGTAATAGACAACTAGAGGTAGGTATTCAAAACCGAGCTGAAAGAGGTCTACGACAACGAAGAACAGTTATTAGAATCCCAAACAGGTAACCTTAAATTACTATAAAGAAAAAAAAAGAGAAAAATAAAGAGAAAATATTGCTTAATTATTTAAAAATCATATCTAAAAAAATTATATAAAATAAAAAATAAGAGGCCTGGAACCTGAATTTTCTGCTTTTTAACGTCTCCTTGATTCAAATTAGGAAACCTTTAAGCTGTGACATTATTTTAATGTTCAACTAGAAAAAGAAAAAAACAAACGCCAAATCAGTTATAGTTTTGACTGCATAAAGCAGTTTGCTGCAGCATTCTCTTTTACTATAAAAAATATTTTAACAGTGTTTCATTTGAATATAAAAAGTGTATACATTAAATTGACATTACATTTAAATGTATGTTATGTCTTGCATATATATCGTGTAAAAAATGTTTGCCACTTCTGAATGGCTGAAGAAAAAAAAACTTTGAAGTGGCCTAGTCAAAATCCTGACCTGAATCCAATTGAGATGCTGTGGCATGTTCATGTTCGAAAACCCTCCAGCGTGACTGAATTACTACAATTCTGCAAAGATGAGTGGGCCAAAAATTTCACCGCAATTCTGTAACAGACAAATTGTTGAAAATGCTTGATTGCAGTTGTTGCTGCTAAAGGTGGTCCAACCAGTTATTAGGTTTAGAGGCAATCACTTTTCCACACAGGGTATAGTTTTATATTTTGTTTCCCCTTAATAATAAAAATCTTTATTTTAAAAGTGCAAGATGTGTTTACTTGTCCTGTCAATTACTAATATTTAAATTATTTTGATGATCTTAAACATTAAAGTGTGACAAACATGAAAAAAAAAAGAAATCAATGAGGGCAAACACTTTTTCACACCATTGTACAGTACATGTATGTGTTTCTATATGCAAATGCATCTCTATAATTCTTTTTTTCAACTGATGCTTCTTACCCAGGATAAACACACAGTGACATTTTGAGCTTCCCAAACTACAAAATACAAGTTTAAACATTAATCTACCCCTGGAAAAACATCTGGCTTGGCATGCCTCTTCCGAGTTTATAGGCATACTGTGTAATGAACTAATTTCCCATAGTAAAGAAGAGCAATTAATCTCTCTCCGTGCAAAACTATAAGGCATGCAGAACATGCATACATCAACAGTATTACCCAAGTATATCATTATTGAACTGTTTTCAAGTGGTCAATACAAACTACATTAGCCCATTAGCCCAACAGTTGAGCTCATAGCGTATCATGGTGATCCGTCAGACCTAATATCATTTCAGAGCAATATTTTGTATAATCACATAACAATTTACTATTTGACCTATTTGTATATGACAAGGCTTTAACATGGATTTAATTTGACAAATATGCTTAAGATTACATATGATTGTAGAAGTCACTGGGAAATGATCCCAACTTAAGCAGTGATTTAGCCCAGCTGTGGTCAGAAAAGTGCCGTAATCTCCAAAACTCTGAGCCCACCCAATGATTCCTCTGTAAGGAATGATTCTTTTCAAGGCTGCTAGTAATTAACCAGCGTTTATGTCAGGATTTATGCAGTGCGGTTGCTTTATTTTTAACTCTCTCAAGTTCATCCATGCTCTGCTGACATGATATAGCAGCTGGCTTCAGCTAAAGCTATGACTCTGCACATACAGTATAGGGTAGCTGGGGAGTAATTGAAGGGTAACTTGAAGTTTAATAAACATGCTAAGTGATCTTGTGCTTCCTTTGTTCTGGTTCCAACACTAGTTCCCATAAAATTCCCACACGGAACAGAGCAACCGCACTGTTATATAATGCTCTGCATTAGATTATCATCTGTATAAGAGCTTATGGATGCCTTTGAGAAGGTTGTGCTAATGAGGCTCATGAACACAATTACTTATTTTTGAGGTGTTTTTTTTTTTAAAAAGTGTTTACTCTTCTTAAAATATTTGCTTGTTTTGTTATTTTACTCTTCTGAACCACAAAGAGTAGAATCTGTTGTCTTGAATGTGATCAAATACAAATTGCTCAATTTCATTCATTGATTTTTTTCTGGGCTTAGTCCCTTTATTAATCTGGGGTCACCACCTTGAATGAGCCGCCAATTTATCCAGCATATGTTTTACGCAGCGGATGCCCTTCCAGCTGCGACCCATTACTGGGAAACATCCATACACACTAATTCACACACATACACTACAGACAATTTAGCTTACCTAATTCACCTACACTACATGACTTTGGAGAGAACATGCAAACTCCATGCAGAAATGCCAACTGACCCAGCCGAGGCTCGAACCAGCGACCTTCTTGCTGTGAAGCGACAGCGCTACTCACTGCGCCACCACATCTCCCCATTTCTCAATTTATGTTTAAAAAAAAGTTTGCATTTATTTTTTCATTCATTTTCCTTCAGCTTAGTCTCTTTATCTATCAGGGGTCGCCACAGTGAAATAAACTGCCAACTTATCCAGCATACAGTATGTTTTACATAGTGGACGGCCTTCTAGCTGCAACCCAACACTGGGAAACACCCATACATTATCACATTCACACACATACACTACGGCCAACTTAGCTTATTCAGTTCATAGCACATGTGTTTGGACTGTGGGAGAAACCGGAGCATCCGGAGGAAACCCACACGAACATGAGGAGAACATGACTCCACACAGAAATTTCAACTGGCCCAGCTGGGGCTCGAACCAGCGACCTTCTTGATGTAAGGTGACAGTGCTAACCACTGAGTCACCATGCCAGCCAAGCTTGCATTTAGTAAAAGCCATTTTAGTACTATGATTTTTCCACTTTCTTCTCTCCAGAACTGCTTGTGTGTGTTTCTGATTATGTGAAGTGTTTAGATGATGCCAAACATGTTCCAAAGGGAACACTCCCACAACTTTGCTTAACATTCATTAAAAGTTGTCTGAAGGTTAATCAAAACGTTTTTGAAAATAATGTTTATGGAAAACTCATTCATTCATTCATGTTCTTTTCGGCTTAGTCCCTTTATTAATCCGGGGTCGCCACAGCAGAATGAACCGCCAACTTATCCAGCATTTGTTTTACTCAGCGGATGCCCTTCCAGCCACAACCCATCTCTGGGAAACACATCCATACATTCTCATTCACACACATACAGTACGGACAATTTAGCTTACCCAATTCACCTGTACCGCATGTCTTTGGACTTGTGGGGGAAACCGGAGCACCTGGAGGAAACCCACGCAACCACGGGGAGAACATGCAAACTCCACACAGAAATGCCAACTGGCCCAGCCGGGGATCGAACCAGTGACCTTCTTGCTGTGAGGCGAACGTGCTAATCACTACGCCACCGTGGCGCCCCTCTTATGGAAAATTCTCATGGCAATATTACTAGTTAGAAAGCATTCACTAGTTAGAAAACAGGTATATTTTGGTGGGAAGGAAAAAAAATGTGGCAGTGATGTCATGCTAACCTTAAAAAACTGGACATTTGAACATTTTTGGAATGTTTATATAACGTATTTTAGGTAAATATAGGTGGAAAGAACATTTCAGAATGTTATACTAAACCTTATAAAACGTTCAGGCAACGTTAAGCAAACTGGACATTTAAATATTTTCTGAATATTTTAAATCATCATTTCCACAACCAAAATAAATCATTCTCAGAACATAAAATGATTAGCTGGGTTAAGTTTCATGAAACTGTATGAAACGTTCTGTTAGCTGGTATGAGAGTGGTTTCTGGCAATCCAACGCTGAAATGTCAAACAGTATGACATTTTGTTCACAGTGGTTTTCTTTATGTGACTGTCCAATAAAGCTGTGGTGGATTTAGCCAAAAATCACTCCATTCTTGTCAACTGAAGCTTTTCTCTCACAGAGTTGTCAGTGGCCTGTAATCTTGCCCTTGCTTGGTCATTCGGTTGTTGGGGACAGTCTGTTCTAGGTAAATGTACAGCTGTGCCATATTCTCTTCATTCATTAATTATACATTTAACTGTGCTCTAAGGAATATTCGCTGACTTGGAAATCATCTCGGATCCATCTGCTGCCTTGTTCTTCCCAATTACTTTTGTACTTGTAAAGTTTGATTGTACTATATTTTGACCATAATACCGAGATGTCTGAAGCTTGTCCTTTCTGATACTGAAGTTTTTATTTACTATGGTACAATTACTGGAAAATTACACACAGATCATTTTCTGCTACCTCAAAAAATTAATTAGATGAGCCATAATTTTAAATATATCAAAAGGGATAAATCATTATTTTGAATTATTTTTATATATTTTTGAATTATTATATTGAATTATTATTAGAGTTACATTATATATTTTTTTTACATTTGTAAATGTTTTCGTTTAAAAGTGCAATGTTTATGTTTTTATTATTATTATTATTATTATTATTATTATTATTATTATTATTATTGGATAGTAATTTAAATGTGTTATATATTGTACACAATATCAACCTGATTGATGATTTTGGTATAATCCAAATAAAATTTGCGTCAGGATGCAATAATCAATCATGTTACCTTACACAGTATAGTGTGTCAACTGGACAATGCTGCCCAACAGAAAGACTTCTGTGGCACTGACCAATAGCAGCAATGAAGCTTTTCCAAAAAACAGATTTTAAACATGGTGAAACAAAAGAGGTGCATTGATTTTAACACTGCCAGGTACAATAACTTTCACCTTTATGACATTTGCAGACTAAAGTAGGTTCTATATGTTCACCTTGTTTGGTGATCATAATATAAAGGCTAATCAGTGTATATCATTATTGTTTTGTTCAGATCACTTTCATTTCACAACAATGTAATACATTTTTTTAAAGTTTCACATACGCGTAAAATCGATCAGCAGAATTGTTGTTGTTTTTTTTATGCATAAAATGCCAGTAGCTGGCAATGTCAATTTGTCAAGAAACACTTTGGTTATGCAGTCCACCATTGTTTTTTGTTTGTTTCAAGCACTCAGGCATGCAGATAGACTCCATACATCATACACATGTGCTTGACCAAAGTTGCCACAAAATCATGTTTTTGTAATTCAGTGGTTTCTTGCTATTCTCGAGTTATGTTCTAAAAATAACACACAATAGACGAAATCCACAAGGTACTTATTTTTTTTACAATTATTATAGATGCTTTAAGGCTGTTAAACCCTTCCCTACACACTTTTCTCAGACAGGCATTAACATTTTCACATGTTCTCTCTTGTTTAAACACTCTCAGTTCAAACTTTCTTAGAAAAATAAGTCTGGTATTATAGAATGTAACCAAAGATTAAAACCTGTTGGCACACGCGGTGTGCGATCCCCTTTTTGATTTAGGATAATTTGACAAGCTGAACGCTTTCTGTACTGTACAGGAGACAGAGAGGAGATTGATTGACAAAGTTCTACAGCCAATGAGGACACAGAATGTCAAATTTGCACAAAAAAAATTGGTGAATCTGCAAGGCAGCAAAAGGCGAACCACATTATGATACTGGCATCATAATAAAGAATAAAAATAAAAACAGTACTTGGAAACCCCTTTTCAAAAGTGTGCATTTTCAGGCCCCAAAATACCATTATGTAAACAACACCTTAGAAGACATGTCTAAGGTCGATGTAGTGCCATTACGCTTTGAGCCAGTCCTGGCTCATGAACCTTTCCTGATCCCATCCCTCTCTTACTTTCCAACTTCATTTCCCGCCACTACACTGTCCTGGCACAAGAAATGGCAAAAACAAACATCTCTTTTTTTGGTCTAAAGAAAACATTTCCGCATTGATCCTGTGGGCCAACCTGAACACCTGCCAGTGACCTACTCACTCCTACAGCTTCAACAAGATGGATGTCCAGTGTTCTCCAGCCTCCGGTGCCTAGACTGCAGTTCAGTACAAGAAGTTTGACCAGAGGAGAAATGGTCCTGCTCAACTGAGTCTGGTTTCTCTCGAGGTTTTTTCCTTCACTTTCGTCAATTGGTGAATTTTTTGTTCCTCGCTACTGTCACCACTGGATTACTTGGTTTGGGACTTGTAGAGCTACGCATTGATGGATTAATCTTCAGTGTTTGGACTTTCAGCAGTGAAAATTAAACCACACTGAACTGAACTAAACTGAACTTTAACTTTGAAAACTGGACTGACACTTTTAATTTACTAGAACTTCTATGTTAAGCTGCTTTGACACAATCTACATGGTAAAAGCGCTATAGAAATAAAGATGAATTGAATTAAATAGAATTTCTAAAAATTCAAATAGGTGTACAGCCCTGATCATTATAGGAGACCAGTGGAAAGTTTCATGATTATTTTTTAGTATGTGTTGTCCCAACGGTATCGCACAGTAATTCAAATAGTTTAGATTTCAAGAGTTCACACTTAGATAATGCTCAACTATGTTAGCAGGTTTGGCATGCTGTCTCGGGAGAGAACCCTAAGCTCGGAGATAGATGAGCCCAAGGTTCCCACCTGGTCAATGAGCGCTAGGAGGGATACGAGATCAGGTGTTTCTCGAGTGCCCCCCGTTTGTACTATGACTAATGTGAGGTTTTGATTGTTTCAGTATGAAAAGTTAAGTGCTTGTGACTGTTGCATGTTTTTTAGACTGTGGGAGGAAACCGGAGGACTCGGGGAAAACCCAAACAAACACGGGGAGAACATGCAAAACTCCACGCAGGGAGCGCCGGCTGACTCAATTAGACCTAAGCCTGTGGTTCTCTTGATGCGAGGCAGCGGCGCTAGCCACTGAACCGCCGTTTTGCCCGATAATGTAAAGAGATAGAAGTGAAGGATAGAGGGTGCTTCCAAAAAACAAAGATATGCAATGAAGTTTAGGCAGGATATTTAAAGTAGTTTTGGAATGGTCTAATAGGCTAGCTAATGCTTAGCGATAGGGATCAGCTGTAGTCAATCATATCACGTGCTCCTCTCGAAATTAGTTTGTGAAACTGCACTTATAGGCTGATTTGTATTAATTAGTAAGATCCCATTTGAACATTTTAGTATGATTTGACCATCCTCCAATGATGTTATGGTTTACGGGTGGGGATTGGTACCATGCCTGCTTTTAAGAAAAAAAATCATATATTTTTGTGCGACTGAACTGGAACGAATTCGTACAAATTAGCCACTAAAATGGCAAAATGTATAATAGTTGCTTTCCTTGTGAGATCAGGCTGGATGTACTCTATTTTAAAACCTAAAACATTACTCTCTGTAAAAGTCTGAAGCCACGGGGTAGCTTGAGGTTTCCTCACCAGTCACCAGCATCCAGTCCTGCTCCTGTGTGAGTGACTCCCATCATCAATCAGTCTGTAGAGGGCTAATGAAATATCCAGCGGAGGGTGGAGGAGGTTTGCCTTGTTGTAACGCAGAGCCTCAGGACAAATGAAAGGAAAACAACATTACCAATGAAATCTCTGAAACCACCATTCCTCTGACAAGCTGGAACAATAAAAGCTTTCCTCAAACACATGAAATTCATCAGTTTGAGGGGAAATATTTCTTCTGCCCGCATTAATCTAGGAGGTTTCGTTCTTATAATTCATCATTAATTTCGCAGAGGTAATGCCAAGCTAACACATCTCCCTGAGCAAATGAAATACGTCTAAAGAGTTCATTTGTATTAATGAGAGGTTGTAGCTCCGTTCGCTGCCCTTTATAACTTCCACGCTTTAAAAGAAGCTCACCTTGTCCCCAAAGTGCCACAAAGAGGGCAAACAGAAACTGATTCGGTGGGCCGACGGGTGAAAAAAGATAGCAGCTAAAGTGCTTATTTCCTCAGTCTCTTTATCCTTTCCAGCACTGTGAGATATTGACAGAAAGTCAGTTAACTCTAGCCAGTGGCAGCTGCATGGGTTTTGCATAATAAATTATTTATACCAAGCCAGACACAGTAATTACCATCCAGATGAATATGATATTCTAATCAGCCACGCTTTAATTTTAATTGCCCTCCAGCATCTAACTGTCAGCGGTGGCCTGGCGTGATGAAGTGAAGACTCGCCGAAGTCTATTAGACATCTGCCTGAAGACCGGTGGCTGCGCTAGTCACTATTTCTGCTTCGAAATCAATACGGCTAGCTTGTATGCGAGTGCGTGTACGTCGCGTGTGTGCGATCTCATTCATCTCATTATGGATTGGCATTTCTGCCACGATTGTAAACCAGTGAGAAGATTTCGAGGAACGATGTTCATCTGCTGCCGTTTGTTTTGGACTGCTTTACATCGAGCCGCTTTACAATAATATTCTAGTGACAGATGGTCTGCGCAAAGTATTAGCCAAACTCATATGGCAGGCGATGTATGTAGACAGAGCGCTGGAGGATTATTGGATTCTCTCATTCGAGGACAATATTATGGTAATTCATGGCTGCGTCTGATGTGAACTTGATCTTCTTCTCCTGAAATAGAGCTGAAATGTGATCATAAGTCTTCAGCTAGTCATGGATGCCTGCTGTGTCACTTCCTGTTCATAAGAAAAGCTGGTGTTTGTGTGTTTGTATGGCTGCTGCAATATGGTTGTGAGATGAAAAATATGAAAATCAAGTCGCACTGAGAGAGATGCCAAATGGTGGCCTCAATCTTCTTGTCAGTTGGACTAGATATGGTAATGCTGATGCCGGCAGATACTTGATCATGTGATATAGTGAACGAGACGCATCCAAACCCCAATGTTTGCAGCATGTCAACCAAGATCCCTTCAGCCGGCAGATTTTCAAAGGCAGTGCAGTTATAGATCTATGAAATCCTACAATCCTGCATGCTGTTTTAATATAAATGGGTTTAATATACTAGTTTGAATTCGAGATGCAAAAGCCAGCCATTATTTCCAGAAAGAATGTAATTTTTAAATGAATAATTTATTTACTATTGAATTCGTAAAATTAATTTGAAAAATGTTTATAATTTCTGCAAGTTAAATGTTATTTTTATTTATTGAAATGTTTTATTTGGTACTTCCATCTTTTTCTCTCTCTCTTACACACAATCTTGCACGTTATTAGGGAAATCTGTCATTCTTAATGTCTTACCTACAAATGCGGCAGTATCTTTTATGTAATTTCAGTTGTATACACTGTAAAAAAAAATATTGGGTTCCACACAACCAATTTGTGTTTAGATAACATGAATGAAATAAGTTGACTTAATAGTTTTTACAAATTCAAGTGGATTGAGCATAATACAAATCAGTTGTTCCAAAAGACCCTCAATTCAAGAGTTCACACTTAGCTGAGGATCTATGATAAGCTTGTTTGGCATGCTGTCCTGGGAGAGAGCCCTGAGCTCAAGGGATCCTCGAGCACAGGGCTCCCTCCCGCTTGCAGGGAGAGGGGGGAGATTGAGCTCAGGTAGGCCTCAAAAACTCCCCCGCTGATGTAACTAAAGGTGAACTGCTTTAAGGAGTAAAAATACTTGTACTGGGAGCTAGACTATGGTGCCGATTTGGCTTAGTCGGTTTACATATGACGTATGTCTTTGGACAGTGGGAGGATACTGGGCGACCCAGGGAAGAATGCAAACTCCGCACTGAAACGCCAACTGGCCCGGCGAGAACCAGAACCGGTGACGTTCTTGTTATGGGGCAACAGTGCTAACCACTGGGCCACTGTGACGTCCAATCTAGGTAAAGGGGGGAGGAAAAAAGGGGAGGACGGTGGGTTTCTTCCAGACAAAGATGGCTGTGGAATGAAGGCTGTGGTTTTTTTATAGTGACGTAGGAATCAAGTGACTGAAGGATAATCCATAAGCTAGTGTGGGACCAGCTGTGGTCAATCATATTTCGATCAATCAATCAATGGAGAGGATCAATCAATTTCGTGATTCTCTTGAAATTAGTTCATAAATAAACTTCGTTAACTTCGCTTCGTTTCAGCTCATTTTAAATAAGTAGTTTGAACAAACAGCAAACATCATTTGTTGAGTGTACACTCATTAACATCTCATTATTCCCTCAAGTTGTTTGCCATTTTACTTTTAACTATAATCATTTGGATTTATTTACCAGATGCTTTTCATCCAAGGTAACTACAGACCGAAGTAACCAATGTAGAAAATAACATGATGCCAGCAACACCAGTTTCATGGGTTTGACACTTTGAGAACTTCCTGATTGCATGTGAACCTTGAATACCCTGCAAAATCCCACTGGACAAAAACACAGTATATGGCAAATGAGGAATTGTGAATGTCCACAGGTCATGAGATGTTTTCCTTACCTAAGCAAACAAAGCCTCAAGCAGTGTTACCAGCACAGAAGGCTCTTCCTCAGAGAACGCAGCATCAGGGTTGCCAACAAACTTGACCTCGTCTTTGCTGGACTCTTCCTCTCAAGTGTCTGATTATTTCTGGATCTCCTTCCCACAGTCTCTTCTATTTACCACAGCTTCTTCATTCATCAATCCTCAGTCACTTTCACATGAAATCTGTGTACCCTTTCACCATCATATTCACCCTAGTGATTCCCTCACTTCCACCATATTGACTGTTACTAAGAAATGACATAGTGATGCAAGCCACAAACCTGAACATTAAATGTCAAATCTCTGGACATCTTCTTTTCTGCAGTCTAAGGGCCATCTTACTGCTCTTATTCAGAATGTTTATGAGTGCCGAAGCAACAGAAGGCCCAGGGTTGCACTCGCCCATCAGATTGACTGCTGGATGGTCTACTTGAGACATTTTATTATTTTTGGAGAGAGGAAAGAAAAAACTATGTAAAGTATGAAGGTATGAAATTCTGACAGATGAGCATTGATTTTTCAGGTCTACACTTCTATTCTTTGGTAACTGATAAATGAAAGAGCTGTCAACCTGTGTGATCAGTCCAAGTCAAACACGTTCCTGCTATAAAACAGTTCCTGATTGGCCTTAACTCATCGTCTATACCTAATTTACCACCCACCAGACCAGGACATCAGGGTTTTATTGGTGGAATTTTCTCTTTTTTAAGTGGTACGAATGAAGTAGCGACATAGTTATTTTTTATTTTTATTAGTATATTTTTCTTTGGAAGAGATGTGCACTGTTGCATGATTGTGATTGGTTAGTTCTGGTTCCTGGGTCATTAAAATGAGCAAGTGCCACTAATTTGACATCCTACTTAAGGAGCTGCAAAAATGTGTTCCACCAGACTGCTTTATAGGATCGTTTGAGATCTACTTTTACTTACCCACCGTTTATATTATTTTAATGTGTACACATATATTACACAACACATATACAGTATAATGTGTTGTTACTTTAGACCTTATCTGGTTATGTTGGACATTTAATTTACATATGGGTTACGTTTGTGCCCCTTTATTTTTCTATTCATTTTTGAAACTTTTAAATGTATATATATTTTAAATATTTTCATTCTATTTGGTCTAGTTCTTTTCATTTGTTGCGTGCCTGAACCGGCCTGTAACAGTGCAAATGGTAATGATTATGAATATCTAATTTTAATCATTTGTCTTCAACTTGAACGCTTTATTATTTCTTTCCCAAGTGCTGTTTAAGAGAGAGAAGATTAGTTTAGAGATGTTTAATGCAGAGAAGAAAACATTTTTCATACAATAGTTTTAAAAACCAAGTTTTAGGGTAGCACGGTGGCTCAGTGGTTAGCACTAGCCTCACAGCAAGAAGGTCGCTGGTTTAAGTCCCAGCTGTGTCATTTACCATTTCTGTGTGGAGTTTGCATGTTCTCCCAGTGTTTGCGTTGGTTTCCCTTCGGGTGCTTCGGTTTTCCCCACAGTCCAAAGACATGCGGTATAAGCCTGATAATTACCTTAACCCCTGATAATAAGGGAATAAGCCAAAGGACCGTACATGAATGAACAAACCAAGATCTAATAACTAATTAGTCTAATTTAGTCTTTCCCTTAATGGCAGTACATAATATTTACTAGTTATTTTATAAGATACTAGTATTCAGCATAAAGTGCCATTTAAAAACGTAAAGGTTAATTAGGTTAACTATTAAGAAATGTATAGTCCTTACAGACCCTTACAGAACCTTTAAAACTTTTGGAAATGCTTTTATTCCAATCAATCTAA
>CAIGQQ010038941.1:4218168-4231674 GCA_903798035.1 Danio albolineatus | reverse complement strand
ATATATATATCACCAAAAACGATTGAGGTCATGTCCGTGTGTCATGCATTAAGTCGATATAACAGTCGATAAATCGCATATGTCAGTTATTGTGCCTAATTATAGATGACAGGATGAGAGTTATGTTATTTAACAGTCCTTTTTCAAGTCTTGGGTGTCACATGATCCTTCAGAAATCATTCTAATATACTTGCTTGCTGTTCAAGAAACAATCATTCGTTTTCTTTTCGGCTTAGTCCCTTTATTAATCTGGGCTCGCCACAGCAGAATGAACTGCCATCTTATCCAGCATAAGTTTTACACAGCGGATGCCCTTCTAGCTGCAACCCATCTCTGGGAAATCAAGAAACATTTCTGCTTATAATTGATGTTGAAAAAAGTGCTTCTGAATATTGAAATAGTCGACAAAAAATATGAGACAGAAATAGGAGTTTGATCACAATGGTAAATTATTTGGTCTTAATTGTAATCAAGTTGATAAAATCTGTTGAATAAATAAAAATGTAAATAAGTAAATACATAAAATTTATAAATAAAATTTCCAAATGCACATTTCAACTGTACAACAACAAAATTATAGTAATAAAAAAATTATTAATAATAATAATAAGAAGATATTCACTACTAAGAGTCCAAACACTGAAGAGCAAATCCATTGATGCGCAGCTCTACAGGTCCCGAGCGATGCAAGCCAGTGGCGACAGCGGTGAGGAAAAAACTTTACCAACTGACGAAAGTGAAGATTTTAAAAACCTGGCCTGGAGAAGCTGGGCATCAGCAAGACGTGTCTGTCCTTGGAGCATCACAGGAATCAGTCTCATGCTCTGCACTCCTCCATGCACCACAGCAGCTAGTCAGGATACGGCCTGGTCCAGGATTATGGAACCTTTGAATCATCTCGTCTCGGGTCTTGGATCGCATCAGCGGCGCTGCATAGTCTCTGAGGCCTCGGATGAGGATCCGCAGGTGGAAATAGAGAATAAAGAGAATAATTAGCATAGCTGCTGTTCATAGTGTATATAAACGAGATGCGTGGAGCACATTCATGCATCATAATGCTATGTGATGCATTGAGTGTATGCTTTACCAATCTAGTTTTAAAATGCGAGAGTGTGTCTGAGCCTAAGACATTATCAGGAAGGCTATTCCAGAGTTTAGGAGCCATAAATGAGAAGGCTCGACCCCCTTTACTTGATTTTGCTGTTCTAGGTACAACCAGAAGCCCTAAGTTTTGAGATCTTAAAGAGCAGGTTGGATTGTTGCGAGACAGAAGGTTGGTTAGATAAACAGGAGCTAGATTATTTAAAGTTTTATAGGTAAGAAGCAATATTTTATAATCAATACAAAACTTAACAAGGGCGCCACAGCGTAGTGAGTAGCACATTCGCCTCACAGCAAGAAGGTCGCTGGTTCGAGCCTCGGCTGGGTCAGTTAGCATTTCTTTGTGGAGTTTGCATGTTCTCCCCGTGGGTGCGTGGGTTTCCTCCGGGTGCTCCGGTTTCCCCCACAAGTCCAAAGACATGCGGTACAGGTGATTTGGGTAGGCTAAATTGTCCGTAGTGTATGAGTGTGAATGAGTGTGTATGGATGTTTCTCAGAGATGGGTTCCAGCTGTAAGGGCATCTGCTGCTTAAAACAAATGCTGGATAAGTTGGTGGGTTATTCCGATGTGGCGACCCCAGATTAATAAAGGGACTAAGCCGAAAAGAAAATGAATGAATGAATGAACAAAACTTAACAGGTATCCAGTATAAGGAAAATAAAATTGGGGTGATATGATCATATTTTCTAGACCTGGTAAGAACTCTGGTAGCTGCATTTTGTACTAGCTGAAGTTTATTTAAAGAGGAGGCTGGGCAACTAGCGAACAGAGCATTACAGTAATCCAACCTAGAACCTGATTGGCTGATAGCTGTGCGATGTTCTGCATTATCAGGACTTGTACAGCCTCCTCACCCTTCTGTTTTATTCTGCCCACATAGTGACAGCAGATCAATAAACTCACTACAGTTTGACAAATATTGCAACTGTTGGACAACATAATGTACTTTTGAGGCTTTTTTGGCGAGAGTGTAGTAGTTTAGATAGCATCTATGCAGTTTATTTATAAGGATAGTACCTTTTTAAATATTTATAATTTCTGAGATACAGCGCGTCGGCATCCATCAGCCTGTCATTGAGCAGAGCAAAGACAATTGACATTGTCCATACACAAGATGGCGACAGAGATTGCATAATAAGCCCTTAGAGGAGAAAAGATCGGCATATTTTCAAACTACAGCTGATCAAATCATTATAAAATTGGTGAGTGACGTTCCATGTTGCAGTGCTGTATGGATGTTTCCCAGTGATGGGTTGCAGTTGGAAGGGCATCCGCTGCGTAAAACATATGCTGGATAAGTTGACAGTTCATTCCGCTGTGGTGACCCCGGATTAATAAAGGGACTAAGCTGAAAAAAAAAATATGAATGAATGATTTATGGCTCTCTGCTCTGACAAATGTTGAAAATGTTACTCTACAGTTTAAACAAGTCACTTCATTCTTCTAATCAAACAAATAAGGCAAAAAAAATCACTTTAGCATTTTAATATTCTTATTTTAATTGGCTCCAGAACAAACCACTGTTGCCAATACCCAATAACTTACCCAACTAACTTTATAATTAACTTAACTAAGCCTTTGAATTTGCATGTTAAGCTTAATACTATTACAAAATAACTAGTAAAACATTATGTACTGTCATCACGGCAAAAACAAAATAAAGGACTAATTAGTAATCTGTTATTAAAACTATTATCTTTCAAAATATGTTCTCTCCAGTAAACAGCACTTGGAAAATATTTTAAAAGGATAAAAAAATTCACAAGAGATCCAATAATTTGGCCTTCAACTGTATATTTTGTATTTCTGAGCATTGAATCTCAATGAGTCACTTGTACATTGCGTGTGCACTTCATTGAATGGCGACCGGTGTATCAAATCAATCCCACATAAAGCCCTATAACTGTATATCTGAAAGTCAGCTTACTGTTAATTTCCTCAATGTTTCTAATATCCCAGCGTCATTCTAGCATTTCCACGTCTGTATTCTCAGTGCTGTAAATAAGCCACTATAAGCATTTTGCCTTACTCTCTGCAGGGAAAGATCTCCCCTGTATGTTTTTCTCCCCTCTCTCTCTCTCTCTCTCTCTTTTCTTAGGATGCCTCTGATGTTGGCAGTTGTCCAGTCAAGCTGTCATTTCAAGGCCCGCACCCTAAGACCGCACTGATGTGGGGCGCACACTGGGGCATTGGTGCCTGGCATCTGCCAAACACGCTGAAAACTGTCAGCCGCGCGCTCTGTTTGTCAGTGAGTAATTGGCACACAGCGAAGCAGACACATGCAGGTGGCTGTCTGCGCTCGGAGGTACCTTCACTTCCCTCACTAGGGGCCCCCTGGGATGAGTTTGCGCCGGGGCCCCCGCTGCTTCAGGCTGTATTGTGTATACATTACAGCCAATATCCTGCTCTCCTCCACAAAGTTTAAGTGCCCGAATAAAAAATAATTGGCCGTCTGGAGTCGCACGTTATGACATATGCTCATTTCTTAGGTCCCGAACTTCATTTCTTAAAGAAGGACCGTTTCTTTTGGTTGTTTGTTTGTAACAGATGGCATTTGTTCTGAGGTCCTGCGAAAGCGGTGCCTCCTGCGGAACGGCGGAGTTAAAATTCAGCAGCATATGTGATTCAGCAGGGGTGTTAGTCACGCTATACTAGCCAAATCCCAAACAGGTTGTAAAATCAGGTCTGCTTCGAGTTCTTCTGTCTAGATCTCTGGAGTCATGCAAAAAATAACTTTCTTGCGGTGGACTGAGATTTGCAGAAGCTGGACAACTACTGGTTAGCTGTCAAAAAGGCATGGAAAAGTTAGTGAGCAGAACATGCATTCATGCATGGCATGTCGCAAGGACTGTTGACAGAAAGCAAAGACACGTGGACTTTTGTTTTGCATGTTTTCTGAAAGGAAAACCAATCAGATGATGTGACAGTCTCATAATTACACTAATTATTTCCTCTGCTTGGTTAGTTTTGTGTTTACCTCACAGGCAACATTTGGAATAAACAAAGATGTCCCGCAGACATCATTTTTGGATTCTGGAGAGTGCGTCCATGATAAAAGGGAAAAACTTTTTTTAATTAGATTAAAACACAAGAGCCATTTTTATATATTTGATTTATAATAATTTTTGCTTCTTTATTTATATTCTAAGTGTGGTTTTGGGTGGGTGGGCTGTGAGCAGTAAAAATAATAAACAGATTTTGGTAAATATTTCTTGTGATCGATATTTCTTGGTCCCTTTTAAGACATTCCTTGTAAGGTAAAAATAAAAAAATAGAAAGAAAGAAAGAAAGAACTGTGCAATTTTTTGGCATTTCACATACAATTTTATATTCAATTTGCAATAAATGAGACTTTAATTCTCATACAACAGTCTAGCTTATATAGTTCATTAATAAACTAACAAACATGGGCTCGTTCTGTAAATAAAGCCCTATGGGCAAATTATGCAAATTAGCAAATTATGTAGCCAGAAGTATGTATGGCTGCACTTCATCTTTAAAACGAATGAACGATACAGGGGGTATGACGCTGTTGTAACAGGATGGGTGACACTGACAACGGTGGTGAGGATCCAATTGCAGATTTAATTAAAGTCAGTATAACAGTGGTCATCAGGGGCAAACAGATCTATACAGGTAAATCAAAATAGTGGTCTTTAAACAGGCGGAAGGTCAAAAAGGCTGGCGGCAGACAAGGATAAACAAACGAGCAAGGCTAAGATCAAAACACGGAAAAACAGGAACAAAGGCAAACGCGTTGTATGTCACTTACAGGGAACAATACTCAGCAATGACAGAGCGTGTATGTGCTGCTTATGTAGTGTGTGTAATCAGTCTTTGACAGTTCTCCGGTGGTGTGTGTGCGCAATCGGTCGTAATATGGAGCAGGAGTGTGTGTGCTGCATGACTGGAAATGTAGTCCTAAAACAAATCTGTAGTTCACGGAAAGTGTGTGAGTCAACCAGCGATCACTGGCTGTAGATCGCTGGTGATCGTGACAGCCGTTCCTTTTTCCACTGTTACCAGTTTGTCCAGTAGCTCACCATGTACATCAGCGAACTTGAGACGCAGAGAGGAGTGGACCACGACGATGGGGCTTGAGTTTCAAAATCTGAAAACGTGGTAAAAATAAGGCGCTGGCTTTTCTTTTTCTGGATTGCTTTTTAAAACTGTCGGTTGGGTTTAGGGACAGGGGTGGGCACTGGTCAATTGGTGCTTTTGAAAACACTATTGGTTGGGTTCAGAGAAGGAGGAGGGTGGCTCAGTCAGTCAGTCAGTCAGTGACAGCGGCCTCTAGTAGAATTATGCAAGAACAGCAGGCTCAAATACTTGCAAGAGAAATTTGAGATCTCAAATAGCGTTCACAGGGGTGGATTGTGAAACAAAAACTGCACAAAAAAATACCTCCTGGGACGTATTTATGGTGCTCTCCAGAAATATACATAGCGGTATGCTTTCAGAATGAGCCTGGGTTGAAACTACCAGAATAAGGACTGGCAGATTTGTACCATAATAATTCATACAACCACCTCAGAGAATATATAACTTTATGCTACAAAAAATGAGAGATAAAAGCTCTAAAAATGGAAAACAAAATTGATATACAAAACAGGGAAATAGTTAATAAACAGATTATTTTTACTCTGCGTGTTGCATGCATGTGTGCCTGTGTGTCTAGCTGATAGGCTTGTTTTGCATCATCATAGATGTACATGTATGTATTTATATATACAACAAATGTATATATGGATTTTGCATAGATAAACTGAGCTCGCCAACCCTACCCAGAGGCTACAGATTGTGGGCAGAACAATGTCAAGTAAGCAGAATTGCAGAGGATTTATTATATGAGCCTCTTAAAAAGCCTGAAATTCCTGGTTGCTCTCTAAATTTTAAATTGATTTTCTTAGAGAACCAATGAATCATTATGAAACACATTTAATAGATATAAACTAGTTTAATATACCCAAGATAATAGGAGACCCTGAAAAATTATTCCACAGCAGAGCGATGTCTTGCACCATTAAAAATGTGCTGTTATGTAAATCAGTCATTGCCAATGTCTCTACTGAAGCCAGAGATCACAGACGCTCTCTGTAACAAAGGCGTGAAGATCTGCACCTATTTCTAAGGAATTTGCATTTCACGTGTATTAGCGCTGTTCGTATTGTGACTGCGGCTTCCGTTAGTGCTTGTGTCATTGAATCTGACCTACTTAAATAATTGTTCACAAACCCAATATGCACTTTTCTCCCAGTTGCTTTGGTGGAAACATCATCAGCTTCAAACGCTAACGTTCATTTCTACACGTGTACCTTGAATGCTGAACCAGAAATAGTTCATCCGTAATTACGAGCTGTTTGCTGTGGATTGAAATTCCACGTATTAAAGTATCCTTAATGATATCATTATTGTGAAAATATACACTGTCTATGCTGGCTATAAAATAAAGGCATGCTTAATTTTACAAACAAAGTCATACGTTCACTTTTTAATGGGTTTCCTACTGAGTGGGGATTTCAGAGAAGCTGCTAAATAGTTCTACTACTGTAGCACTAGCATAGACTAAATTATAAAAACCAGTAGGGTTTTGCAAATCATTAAAAGAAAGTCTCTTAATACTCTAAAATGATTAAGCCCAAGCACATTTTTCACATTTCAACCAATTTGTATGTAAAGCGCATCTGTACACGAGGAGACAATGAGACCCGTAGGAAACGGCGCTCTGTATAATACGACAGCACGGCTCTCCCGTTGACACTCAGTCGAATCAGGTCATTGGAAAGCAGAGCGGAGGCTTCCCTGCTGAGTCCTGCGAGCCAATCAACTCAAACCTCTCAGACGCATAAATGTGATCCGTAGCTTAACAAACGTCCCTCCACAGCTGCTCGGCGGTTAAGTTGTACTTAAGAAAATTGTGTTGAGGGGTCGCGAGGCTTTCCAACCATCTAGTATCCAATGAAAAAAGAAAAACAGCAATGATTTCTAACAATGCCCTGTCTATTTACATGATGCCGGATTGAACTGGGGTCTGCAGTGCGCACGAGGGAAAATATCCATGCTAAAAAAGTCCCTTCTCATGAATGGGGTCGACGCTAAACAGTGTTTTTATGCGACGACCCTTATAAAGTTTTCCTCGTCTCTGGGGGATTTCGGTCTGGTGCGTAACCTTGCAGTTAAAAGAGGACTCACAGAGCGAGCTGATGTGAGATCGAGGGGAGTATCTGAAATCTCATTAATCTTGTTATTTTTTTACATAACATTGTAAATGTGTTCCAAGGGCAGGGAAATGTGAACGCTTCCCGATGTGGAGAGCATTTGTTGCCACGCGATGGCTTTCCCAACTGCTGTTTCCTACTATTTGTGATGTAAAAACTGATTCGCCAGGCCCTCGGGACTGCCACAATGTGGAATGGCACTCTGGGGCACCAGAAATAAACTCTTAGCTGTATTATACAACTTTCCCTGGTGGGCAATCAGAGCTCAGTCTGTGGATTATGGTCTCAGTGAAAAAGCCATCTTTGGTATGGTATGTGTAGGAGCTCTTTCACACTGTTTGAATTCAATAAAATTCTGTGCAGCAGGTGATGTGTAGGACTGGGAATAAAGAACAGAGAGGGTAATGTTCCCTTTGGTCGGTACAGCCCAGACTTGATCTAATAATTTAGGTTTCCTGCAGTCCAGCTGAGCACTGTTCAGGGAGTGTATCCCAAATGATCAGCTGAACTAAGATACTTCAGCAGAACAGTATGAAGATAAGTCAGTTCAGTCATTTCAGTGGCACCATAATATATATAAATATATATATATATATATATGTGTGTGTGTGTGTGTGTGTGTGTGTGTGTGTGTGTGTGTGTGTGTGCATTTTTCCTCTAGCTGCCATTACTTAGAACTGTAGCCTTTAACTAACAACAAGTTACATATTAAAATGCCAGTCATTGGTGTAGTTTAGAGTACTTAATTTAGGTGTATAATGAGATGTGTACAAATACTCAAACTATTGTAATTGAGTAGTTTTGCTCAGGAATTGTAATTTACTGAGTAGTTTTAAAAATGTGGACTTTTACTTTCCCTTGAGTACATTTTTAGTGCAGTATCGGTACTTTCACTCCACTACTTTCCTTCAGCCTGCAGTCACTACTTTATTTCTTTCTTGTCTATGGTCATTGTCTAAAGTAGACAAATCAGTCCTGTGATTCCTGTCCATTTAAAATCACACATAGAAAGTAAATCGCATCATACTGAACTACCTCAAGACATGGGCGCTTTATAAATGCAGCAAACCTTTTGGAAACATTAAAAATGTTCAAGAAGATGTCTAAAATCTTTACACACAATGATCCAGAGACTGTTTATTGACTGCATGTCAGTGAAGATTATGGATGTTACTGTATGATGACTGAAATCCCCAAACAGCCTTAAACAATCACTAAATGGAACAAATGAAGAATGGAAGGAAGGGCCAAATAAAAAGGAAGGACCGAACAAGGAAGGAAGGATTGAAGAACCAAATAAATCAAGGAAAGGTTTAAGGAATGACTGAACAAACTAAGGAAGGAAAAAAGGAACCAATGAACGAACGAATGAATGAACAAATGACCTAATGAAGGAAGGAACAAAAATATGAAAGAAAGAATGAGCAAACAAATGAAGGGAGGAAAGAAGGAAGGACTAAACAAATGAAGGAAGAATTCAAGGAAGGACTAAAAAAACTAAGAAAGGAAGGAACCAACGAACGAACGAATGAATGAACAAGGGACCTAATGAAGGAAGGAACAAAAATATGAAAGAAAGAATGAGCGAACAAATGAAGGGAGGAAAAAGGAAGGACCAAACGAATGAAGAATTTAGGGATGTGTAAACATAACATTCTGTAACCGCATCCACTTTTCACAGTGTAATACTCACTACTCTTGAGTACTTTTAAAAGGTCTACAGATACTTTTACTCTACTTGCACTACATTTTTGGGCAATTAATAGTACTTTTACTTGAGTATGATTTTTCAGTACTCTTTCCACCACTGGTAAGTTTTAATTTGTCTTCATGCTCTAAGGCAAGGTTAATAAACTACTGACTATGAAAACCATATAATAAGCTTCTGCCAAGCGTTTTGTTTATTCTGTATCCAAGCATTAGTGCCTTGAACCTGATGCAGTCACTTGATCTACAAGCTCCAGTCAATGCAAATATTTGCACATCTAAGATTCCTTCTGAAGGTACAAAGTCCCCCTGTATTTCATTTACTCACCTTCTTTGCCACACACCTGTACAAATTTCTCCCGTGCGAGCTGTTTTGATGATCAAAACTTACTTTCATCTTTGTTCCATTTGGCATATAGATGTATTGATGACATCAAAAAGTCTTTAAACAATTACATTTTCATTTTAGAAAAGACAAAAATTAGGATAATTTAAATGATAGTTTATGGCCAATACACAGTAGTTAAGATTTGAAGTGGATCACAAACTTTCATCAAAGTTATGATAAAAATATTGAACACCCATTTTTCTCTTAGAACAATTTTGAAAAACTTTTCTTGATCCACTTCAAATAATGACTCTATATTGTATCTATATAATATCTATATAGCAGTCATCGTTTGAAGTGGATCAAAAAAGTTTTTCAAAATTGCCCTAATAGAAAAATGGGTGTTCAATATTTTTATAGATATAGATAAATTATCATTTGAATCACACCATATTATTATAAACGGTACAAATTTGATCAACATAAATTCAGATCAACCTATTATTACTTTCATAAATTAAATGTTATGTTTTACAGTGTGTATCTGCGTATTTTTGGGGTATATCATGGCAAATGGGATTGAACAATACAGTATAACAATGAAACAGATTTTGGGGGGCCTGTACTACTTTTTTTTGTAATATTATTTTACTATTATGTTGTTGACTTCCAAAACTCTCTTTTCTGCTGTAGATCAAAAACTACCTATTGCCCCAGTTTATTATCCTGTCTACATATTGAGTGGCTCAGTGGTTAGCACTGTCACCTCACAGCAAGAAGGTCACTGGTTTGAGCCCCAGCTGGGCCTGTTGGCATTTCTGTGTGGAGTTTGCATGTTCTCCCAGTTTTTACGTGGTTTTCCTCCATGTGTTCCGGTTTCCCCCACAGTCCAAAGACATGCACTATAGCCGAATTGAATAAGCTAAATTGGCCATAGTGTATGTGTGTGAATGAGTGTGTATGGGTGTTCCCAGTACTGGGTTACGGTTGGAGAAGGGTATCCACTGCGTAAAACATATTCTGGATAAGTTGGTGGTTCATTCCACTGTGGCGACCCTTGATGAATAAAGGGACTAAGCTGAAGGAAACTGAATGAATGAGTGTCTACTTGTTTCCTTCAAATTGTAATGTACTGTCATTATGTTTTACCTTCAAACATCCAACATTTCAATCATAACACCAATCCAAACAAACAAATCTTAACTTGGTAAGCCTGACCACAGCTATTGTGCTTGATTAATCAATAAACGATAGGCAGTCTTACCCAATTAGTTTTGACACGAGGGGAGAAGGGAACAAGAAGTGGGGGAAAAAACATCTCTACATCTACTCACATCTAAAGGCTCACATCACCTCATCAGGTGGTATTGATTTAGCCTAGCCGTCCTGACTAAGCACCAATCTGACGGCGCTCAGCCTCTTATCATTAAGCTCTTCTCCAGAGTTCTGTAGCCCCCCAGAGTAACCCGCCAGTTCTGACCCATCCACGATCATTCAGTCCCCCCAAAATGTCACAGCGTCGACCCCCTGCTGGTGATAATAGGGGTGAAAATCAGGTCCGGGCATCAACATACATCTCATCCCTCAGGTGTTAGCCTGCTGGTAATGAGGACAGCCGCTGTTTCCTCTGCCATCACACACAAATGCACACAGCCAAATGAGAAGAGTAGAGAGCTGCGCTGTTCTCTGCACCTGTTTTGAGCTTGATTGGAGGTGGTCTGCTGAGATGAGCTCCACATGGCATCCAATTATGTTCCTGGTGCATTTTTCATGATAGGTGTTTGCTCGCAGTTTTGTTTGTACTCATGTCAGAGTTCAGTTGCAGCGGTCTGATAAATGCCGCCGGTCGTTACAATATATTTATTCAGGTTCAATAGAAAGGTGCGTGTTCGACATCCGTGCGGAACAACACCCCTGGAAGCAGACGGATCAATATTTGAATTGCTAAACAAATGCACATGTTCACACCAGCAGCCTAGAAGGAAAATTATTCGTGGGGTGCAAATTGCTTCTGCGCTGACCATCTGACCTTTAACCTTGCTCATTTAAAGCGCATGTGTGATTTGAATGCAGACTTATTAATCACATCTTATTAATCACTTTCACTACATGAACAAATGCTTCTAAACAGATGTTGTTGGCCTGATGGACCTTCCTGTGAAAACGTATGCTACACATGTATTTAAAAAATTGTACATCTCATTACCATTGTTGACAGATTGTTGACAGTTGACAGATTGTTGACAATAGACTTGTGGAAAATAACAACATCTCATAAATTCCTCAAGTCTCACAGTAAGCTTATTCTTAGGGTGTTGCCTTCTATTATATATAGTATTAGGATGTTGTACGATGTCTTATGTGCAACATCGCGATGGATGTCATCATAGGCGGCAGTGAATTAATTATATATGATTAATTAATTCATAACGAATAAAATATTTGTAGCCTACTGTTTCAACCCGTATGGTCTTTGTTTTACCCATAACCAAATCAAAAATAAATAAAGATAAGTTACACACAAATTACCACCTGTCAATCACTTTTTCCGTGGGGCCTCTGGCATGGTTAGGCACAATGATCTGTGTCGTTATAACGGCATCAACAATTGTGGTTGGTAAAAAAGTTGCCAACCAACAAAAACCAACCAACAGAGTCTGAGGTTTTCGCTAAAATTACTAAGTACAAGTGTGAAAGTGAAAGACTGAAGCAGTGTACTGACACTGTAACACGTTACATGATAGATTCAAATGACAGTAGAGTCATTAGATAGAGACAAGATTAATTAAATGTCACGTTTAACAACTATAGTGAGACGTGATCCAGCATTACATCCTTGATAAACTGTCCGATGTGCACTGCTCTTTGAGGTTTTGTGCTCAAAGCACTCGCTGAGCTGGAGCTGGAGCTCAGATGAGCGCATGACAGTGTGTGTGTCTGTGTGTGTGTCATGTGATGCGCTTTTTCAGTGGTATTGTGTGGATGGAGGGCTTTTCAGAAATGCAGGATGAGACACCAGTGTGAATTTGGATCGTTTTAGTTCTAAAATGGCATTTAAAAACTAAGTCGTATTAGTGTGAACAGGGTCTAAATGTGTATTTTTCTCGAGAGGGTTTGCGACAGGGGAGGAGCGGAGGATCGCGATGCTGGCAGTGACATCGATTGGCCATCGGCGATGGACAATGGCATCGTCTTACAACCCAACCCTAATAGCCACAGAGTCTAAAAATACTTTTGTATGAGGAACTTTTTTCTTCCATCATTCCTTCACATCAGAACTGCAGAAACAGTTGCTACTTCTCACACGTTACTTTAGAGCTAGTATTTAAATAATTCTCTAACTTCATGTGTAAAGTGTGGACAAAACAGATGATTTTGCTTACATTTTAAAATTATAAGGCTAATCGGCAGAAAATCCCATCAGTCTAGAGACAGTTCCCAGTATTTCTCTGTTGCAATCAGGAGATCACAATAATTAACCCTGAAAAAGCCAAAGTAAAGCAATCACTACCAGATTACTTTTGTGTTTGCGATAAGGAAAAACGCTAAACACATTTGACCATTTCTTTTTTTTTTTTTTTTTTTACTGAACTAGTCTGCAGTAACGAAAACAGCTAGGAGACAAACAGATGGCCAACCAAAAGTTAACTCAGGGTTAAACAAAGAGTGGTCGACACAGAATACATACATTCCTGATATGTGAGTCCTATAAGCACTGCAACATAAAAAAGAAAGAAGTCGACTTAGAATATCAATCACCAATTGTGTAATGTTTGGATCAGCTGTAGTTTGAAAAAACGCCAATCTTTTCTACTCCAAGGGCTTATTATGCGGTCTCTGTCACCGTCGTGTGGATAGACAACACAAGCCGACTTTGCTCTGCTCATTGACAAGGCTGATGGATGCAATTATAAGGATTTAAGTATAACAACTACATTCGTGGCTAAAAAAGCCTCAAAAGTAAATTATGCTGTCCAACAGCTGCAATATTTCTCAAAGTGTAGTGAGTTTATACATCTGCTGTCACTCTATGTTGGCAGAGTAATACAGAAGGATGAGGAGGCTGTACGAGTTCCGATATTGCAGGATATCGCACGGCTATCAGCTAATCAGAATCGAGAACTAGACAGAACTGTTGTGTGTATATATAT
>CAIGQQ010038941.1:4173350-4217768 GCA_903798035.1 Danio albolineatus | reverse complement strand
TTTTTCTTTCCCAAACATAATTCAATATTGACAAACATCTCTAGACATTGTCTTATTAGAAAAATACTATGTTTCTCATAGTATTTCACATTTCTGCCATTTAATTCTACTTTTAAAGATACTTTATGTGAAGCTTTTTTGTCACTTATGTTTGTATTTACATATAGCCTAAAGGTAAATGCAAATTAGACTCAAATAGTGTATATTTTAATAGATGCGTATGCTTGCACGTGGAATTTAAATAGTAAAACAGCAAAAGAGATTGTTTTATTGTGATCATACATTTATTGGTGCAAGGACACAAGATAGTCTGGGAAAATGTAACTTTTAATCTAAAAAATAGGTGAAAACCACAAAATCACTTACACACGTCTGTTGAAATATCCCATCACAGGTGTATGTCAGAATCCAATCATCCAAATATGTTTGATTAATAAATTATGTTGTTAAATTAAATACATTTTTTGGTTCATTAAAAAATCATATGCATTACACAAACTACAAAAAAAGCTGAGCCCCTAATTATCAATATACTGTATAATTAGCATACTGGTTTGAATGTGACCTTGATATGGCAAATGTCATATGTATCAAAACAAATTGAATGTGATTAGTCATTGTATAATTTGCAAGCTAAATCCCCTGTATCAAGCTGTGTTCTTTAGCACGTTTGACTACATCAACAGATCGACCTCACTCTTTCTAGTGTATCTACCTTTCTAAGGCATTATGCATGCTCTGCTTCTGAGGGGCTGCATTTAAAAGCCCGAAGTTGTACACCAGCACCCTGAGATGTTTTAGCAAACAATCAATAACTCCCCATCAGCCCGAGCGGATTCAGACAGACCAGCACCGCCGGCTTTGAAGTCCTCTGACAAGTTAAACCCAGTCCAGTCTTTAGAGCGCTAATGGCCACCCTCGTAAGAGCCAGGGATGTTTTATGTTGTATTTCTTTTCATTTTCCAGCAACACAATCGTACGAAATTCAGGGTATTATAGGATCAGTTGTGAACTAAGTCCTTGATAGCCCTCAGTTGTAGCTGAGGGGGAAAAAAACAAGGAACCTTAACACTTTGAACACAGCATCTGTTCGCCAACTGCAAGAAACAACAACACTCTAAAGGGATGACAGCACCAAATAAACTCACCGAAAGCCCTGCATATTTTCACTTGCCGTTTTATTTGAGGGGAGTAAGAATGCCCTCTGGCGATGTTTTCTCTGAAAGGTGCCGTAGTCAGAGACCCCCGTACATTTGAGCTAATGAGACCAGTCAGGCTCTTAAGTCCTTGAACAAGCCATTGATCAATTAGCAACAGCGCTACTTTCGCATCCCTCTGTGTCTCATTTACAGTTTGCTTTGATTGATATTCTGATTCCAGCAAGAACAAAAGACATTCCCGTGAGAAAAGTGGATATTCCACCACAAGACAGACAACATGAAGAGTTATTGCTTGCTTTTTGTTCCTTTTTTTGCCTTTTTTTTTACTTAAAATATCTGTTTCTGTCTCATCACTGAGGCGCTAAGGTAACCACATCAGCAGGGGTTCGAAATGGTGCAACTCAAAGGCAATTCAAGACGTGGTAGTGACATCGCCACACAGTGAATAGACTTCAAAACCCATTTCTGTCACCGGCGCTGTAAAGTTTGATCTGAAATATTTTATAGCTTTCATTCAGACAGAGGGCAGTGTTATGATTTGGAACTAATGCACACTGTTTGGTTTACAGAGTAGAAAAGATGTATAGCCGTATTAAAATTAATTAGTATGTCAAAAGCCAATTGGGAACACTTTTATTTGCCAACCACTTGCGGTTGTCATAGCGCACTCTGCTGTGAATGTTATTTACTACTTTCAAACAGTGCATTTGTAGGTTTTAAACTAGATTAACTATTTATTAGTTATTCCAAACTAACAGCTGTCATGCATTTTCAGTGAACCTCAAAAGTTCACTTAGCTTTTAAGCAGTTGGAGACCGAGAGATTAATGTGTGCCAGATTCAACTGAGCTTAAAGGTATTTGGAGGCATGATCTCTTCCCCCTTTAGTAAGCCTGAAGGGGGCTGACCACTGATACTCAATTACTCCTCTCACTTTGTGGTCTGAGACTCCAGAGGCCAACTGCGGACATCCGTCTGTGGCTGAGACAACACACTCCATCTTCACCTCATGATGCAAGAGTGTGACATCGAGCAAGGCCACACGAGAGAGGTCTGTGGCTGACAACACGCAGCACCTCATCCGCATCAGACAAAACATAAGGGACTATCACAGACACCGCCGTAATTGGTGCTTCCTGAACTGGAACTTACAGTCAATTGGTTGCTGGGCAGACTTCATTCGTTTTGGGAAGGTGTTGGTAGAGACATCATGTTCACTCTAGAGAAAAATGTAAGTGTTGATGACACTGTGCTGTAGACACATAATTGGCTATTGAACAAGATGCTCTTTGATTAAAGTAGGATAATACAAATCAAGATCACTTTAAACAACAAGAAATCTATAAAGCAAATACCAATTTAAGTATCCTATTGCTATATGTAGTTCCTAGGTTTTACAAAACCCTTTAAAGTGTTATTCATGAACAACAAGCAGCCAGGGTGAAGGTAGCCATAAAGCAAGTTCATAAAACAACTGTCTGGCCAGAAAGGTACGATGAAGCACAGTAACTGTGAGGATGTAGTGAACAGACTGGTAATAGCAAGTTTGTTTTTCAAAGTGTCAAGTTCCACGGACCAGTGACTTATATGCTGTGAGGGTCCTACCCTGTGTTATTTGTATGCCCTCATCTAGAGTAATCAATTGAAGGGGATGTAATAAACCATTAATTAGCCTGAGCAATGAAGCTTATAATTTAGCATATGCAGTGCTCCTACAACTTACAGAAGGTTAAAACTCCAAATTGGCTATGACGAAGTTACAGAAACACTGAGTTTGCATACCTTGTGCTTGGTTTGAGAGCTTTCCAGTTGGTGGTTAAATCAAATAGACCCTCAATCTGACAATAGGTTTGTTTGGGTACAGGAGTGGAAATGAAAATCAGTGGCTGGAGTGTTAAAAAACGCTGTGGTAAGTGGACGGTTGCAGCGGTGACTGGGCGGTTGCAGCATGACAATTGCTAGTAAGAATTTACTTTCACCTGCTTGGGCACTGGCTGTAGATGATGTGGTTTTTCAGTGTGAAAGCAAATAAAATATACAGGGTCCAACTGAAATGTCAGTGGTATACCTGTAAACATAGTCAATAATTGGGACAGAGAAAAACATGATAAAAAAATCCAGGATGAAAGCAGCTTCTGAAGATGCTCCTTGGCCTAATGATCCAGTCTTGCTGGGGCTTAGGGGGTTACAGCAGCAGGAACAGCAAGTGTCAAAACAAGGGGGTGCATTAGCTGTGAAAGATCCCCTGCAGCATCTGCAGGCCAGGGAAAAGCACAGGGGGATGTACTGTAGGATCAATTACCAGCATTTTGCTTCAGGCCTCCTACTACAGTGAAGGGTCGAGGGAGAGGAGAGAACAATCAATGCAGCCTACGGAGGGGCCCATGTCAGACCTTTTACTAGACTGACCACCCCTATGTGTTTTGCTTCCTCACTGTAGCTTCTCAGCAATCTTCTCAAACTCCCTTCCTTCCGTGTTTCCTTAGAGTACCTTCACCCCTCTCTAAAGACAAGTCAGAGATGGTACAAATGGGACACGAGGTGAACAGAACAAGTATGTAAGAGAAAAAGCTCATACGGTCACTTGTCCCATCCCCAAGCATGGCAGCTGTTCAATAAAGCGCCTGTGCTGCCTGATTGACACTACCCTGCGGAGAAGACATTTGTCAATGGTGGACAAGGTGCTAGTAAGGTCATCTCTCATGGGACATCAACTTCTACAGTCTCTTCCAACAAAAGAAACTAGCATGTCAGGTGAGCACACACCTAATCAGACCTGCCACACAATGAGCTCCATAAACTGTCAGTTGCCTATTAGGCCTTCTTCAAGACCCTCTTTAGGAGACTTTCTTGCGGTGCTCTGGATAAACAAGCCTCGACCTTTGTGCACTTTACACCCTGGTCTACCATCTTTACAGTTCTTTGACAGAACAAACCATCTGTCTTGCCTTTTTGCCTCCTAAAATGAGAGTACTTGCACTGACAGTGGCCTGTGTGAAACCATTACCGTCAGAGTTTGGCATACATTACAGCCACGGTCTCTGTTGTCTCGTCAGAACGAGCCAGTTCTTAATCTTCCAGTTTAAAGGGTTCATTCAGTCCCATTAATTGGCATGCTTGTGGTTTGTCAGAGCCTCATTAATGAGTAAGCCTGTTACGTGGCCCTGCCGGTTCCGCTTCGGTGGGCACATCTGCCTACGCTAACCCGCAGAATCACAGAGGTGTCAAATTGAGGTGCACACCCAGCAGGTATTAGCATATTGTCACTTTTGCCATTAAAAGCAAAGCTGAGGAGATTATGATCCCATTCAGAGGGGAAGAATGACACACAGACATGAATGATGGCACATCATAAGATCCTTAATAAAAGGGGAGCAGAGAGGAAGTATGGAGATGCATACGTAATATGGAGTCTAATCAGAGCTCTTTCTTTTTCTCTCTCCTCCATTCTGCCTTTTTCACCTCTGTGTCCCTGTCTCTATCTTTCATTCGTTCTCTGTCTGTCTGCAGGAGTCTGGTAGTCTTAACAGCAAAATGTCTTGTACACATTCTAGCTTATTCTGGTGGTACAAATGTGAAAAGAACAACCAAACATTTTTTTTGTGTAGATTAGGGGTGGTTTGATCTTAAGCGTTAGTGGAGCCCAAAACAATATTGGCAAGAAATTGACTGAGAAAATGATTTTTATAAAATATATTCTTTGTTCCACATAAGATTGGATAGAACATTTTAGTTTAAGTACCAATTCTCAGTATTAGCTAGTGGCATATTACCTGCTTATTATTAAAATATTAGGTGTATGTTTGTACTTATAAGGTCATATTTAGCATGATTATATTCCACATCCCTAATCCCATCCAATACCTACAGTAATCTTAACTACTAATGTAATAACTATTAATATGCAGCAAATTAGTTTGAGGCAAAAGTGATAGTTAATGGTTTGTTAATAGTGAGAACTGTACCTTAAAATAAAGTGTTACTAGTTGTAAGTCATACAGGTTTTGTTACATTATGAGGGTGAATTAATGAGGATGTTTTGGCATTAACTAGCCTTTTAATTCAGGTTGTATTAAGTTAGGCAACAGGATTAATCTCTGCCAGGTCTTTAAGACTGACTTCATTCTGAAGGCCTCATCCCTATGCCCTAATCCCTTCAAAAGGTTTACCCTTCAAATTGCTATTAATGGGATGAAGGGAGTAGGGGAACAAAAACGTTTTGCATCTCCTGCATCACTAATTAAATATGCACAAAGAATCATGGACATACAGAATGAATAGTCCCTCAAAAGGTCTTTTAAGTGGTCAGATTTGAGCACTTGGATTGGTCTGCGATTGTTGTCACTCAAGAGCGGAAAGCAGCAAAGTCTTATATACCTTATTGGTGGAACCACACCAACAGAACATATTTCCAGGTTTTTCTTTATCACACCAAATCAATTAACCTGTTACCTGAGACTCCAAGACCTGAAAGAGATGGCTTGATTGCGTACACATTCAGTGCTCGCCAACATACTTGTACCCGACAGTCAAAGTGATATTAGATCACAAAAGCAATATAGGCCCCTTTTACACTAATGCTTTTTCGTTTTAAAACGCATAAGTTTTGCTACGAATACGCCATCCGTCCACACTACGCTGGAGTTTTCGAGCCCCGAAAACGGAGCGTTTTATAAACGCTGGAGAGGCCGCTTTTTTCTAAAACGCTGTTGCTCCGTCTCAGTGTGGATGGGGGGAAACGGAGACATTTGAAAACGGAGGCGTGGCTGCTGAGATTCGCTACTGAGATTCGTTTTTTTTCATTGCGTAACCTTCCCTTATTCATCAAGCCCCTATCACATGACTATAACGCCACAGACCAGCCTTCACTGTAAACAACATGGACAGAAATGGGAGCGTTGTTTGCACTATTGTGCTATCAGCTTGCACTATTGTGGCGCCTGACAGGGTGAAAATGTGGTAAAATCTAAAAGTGTGGTAAAAAATCAGGGGGGCTTTTCTTTTTCTGGATTTCTTTTTAAAACACTGCCCTTGGGTTTAGGGAGAGGGGCAGGCGGGTCAATAGGTGCTTTTCAAAATACTGTTGGTTGGGTTTGGGGAAGGGGGGGGATTGGTCAGTTGGTCAGTCAGTAAATCAGTCCATCAACAGCGGCCTCTGGTGGATTTATGTGAGAACAGCAGGCGCAAATGGCACTTGCGAGAGAAATTTGAGATCTGAAAAAGCATACACAGCAGCCTCTGGTGGACTCGCGAAAACAAAAACTGCAAAAAAAGGAAACTCCTGCGATGTATTTTGCTCTCTCCAGAAATGTATATAGGGGTACGTAATCAGAATGACCCTTGGTTGCACAAAAGTGTGGATGCAGAGAAAGTCTGCAAGGGTTTACATTAGGATTCCATTTGGTATTCAGATATCGATGTCTCACTTATCTGTCATACCCACTTGAATCAGGTGTGTTTGATTTAAGGAGACATCCAATATGTGCAGTGCTGGGTTACTCCAATATTGGGAACAACTGTTATGTGCAATTGAAATAGAAAAAAAAGCTTGTGTGAATTACTAAGATGTGAGAGTGTGTTTATGTTGTGGTGCCTGAGGGTAATGTTGATTTGTTCATGCAAGACTTTTTGCCATCTGTGGAAATTATAGTTGTGGTATTAAAACATTAGTACACAAGATTTAAAAAAAGGAAAATGATAGAAAAGAAAATGCAGCTTGCTGTTATTAAACAACCTTGTATGACTGCGGGGCATAACCCTACTGCCAGTATAAGTATATTTTCCATGTGCGATCTTCTGTATACTTCACATGGCATGACAATATGCGCTAGGTGAGACAGTAAAACCCCCTCTGGAGCATAATGGACCACATCTTCTCATTATCCTACAGGGCAGTGTTAGCCCATATTAAAACAGGCTCTCAAACAGCAGGACAGAACCAGTGATAAAAAGTAGGTATAAAGTGTTCCTATAGGAAATCAACCGCAGCACATCTACTGAATCCAAAGTGGAACTAGTAATATGTTAGCCGTTTTTATCACATAGTTTTTTTTTTGGCTCAGACGTTTATATAAGTGATTTTATTGCCTGAGCCTGCATCTTGGGGATAGAGAAACCGTGTTTATGAGATTACGACAAGCAAAAAGAGATTCTCACACTGAATGTTCGAACAGAAGAGGGCGGGGGAAGCTGATCTTTTTGTTTAAGTTGTGCATGAGCATGTGTGTGTGAAATGTCTACACAACACAGTTATTTAAATAACAGTCTGACCTAATCAGATGCACCATGTCCTCATTTTTACAAAAAAACATGCTTTCAATAAAATAATGGAGGGAGAGTTTTCAACAATGATGATAATGATAATAACAACCCAGGCTCATTTTGAAAATTTACCTCTATATACATTTCTGGAGACCGTCAAATATGCCCCGGGAGCTACGTTTTTTTTTGTTTGTTGTCGCAGTTTTTGTTCTCGCAGATCCACAATAGGCCGCTGTGTACGCTTTTTTAGATCTCAAATTTCTAAAAAAATTATAGTTAAAATAAAGTTATTCACTTTATTCACCTCTTATATTACTTTACTACAGTACCTCTCAAATCCACTGATGAACATGGGGAGCTAACGGGACAAACTGATAACAGCCGGAAAGTTGTCTATGCGGAGGTAAACCGTCAGCTGGTAAGCACAAAAAGGAACGGTGTCATACCGCCCCGTACCGTTCATTTAAAAAATGAAATCCAGCCAAATGTACGTCTGGCTACATAATTCACAATCCCCAAAATTGTACATGGGGCAACGTTTTCAGAATGAGCCTACTGTATGTTGCAACATAAATGGTTCATGAGCAGCAGATCATTTTATTAGAATGATCATGTGACATTGAAGATGCTGAAAATCCAATAATTTTCAAACTACATTCAGTAAGTTAAAATATACTTTTTAAATATTTAAAAAATTAAGTTTTATTTTGTAATTTTAGAAAATAAAAGAAAATTCTTAGTGAGCAGATTAGCCTTTTAGAACAGTAAAAGATGTCACTGACCTCAAATATGTGTGTGTTTGTTCTCTACTAAATTAACTACAGTTTACCCCACTGAGTAGAAGATGATATTGTGACAATCATAACCTTAGCAGGCCAGCATGTGACAGTCTAACTTTTAAAATGTTAAATACTCAGTTACACAATACATTAATTAAAATCTTACCCAAATGATTTCATATCTTGTTTACCTTGAGGCACAGTATTTTTACAGAAATTATAATGGAATAAAGTCTTGCATTATCAGATTATCATAGTTATAAGTTGTGTTTTTTTGCTTAATTAAACTTTATTTTAAGGTTCCCTTGTGACAGTGTAACTATTTATTTGCTACTGTGTAATATTGATTAATGACTTGTACTTACTATATGGTTGGGGTCAGGATGAGGGTTAGATGGGGTGAGTTGCATGTAATAATCCATAATTAATTGTAATTACTATAGTAAGTATGGAATATGTAACAATGACACCTTAAAGGTATCATTATTACATATTCTCTCAAGGTTTTTTAATTCTTCACTTTTGCCAATTGGTGAAGTTTTTTCCTCGCCGCTGTCGCCACTGGCTTGCATGGTTCGGGCTTTGTAGAGCTGCGCATCGATGGATTACTCTTCAGTGTTTGGACTCTCAGCAGTGAATATTAAACCACACTGAATTGAACTAAAATGAACTTCAACACTGAAAACTGGACTGACACTGTTTCCATTTTTTTATATAAAAATATTAATCTTTGCGCTATACAAATAAAGATGAATTGAATTAAATTGAATTAAAGGGCCACAAACTCCCCTGTCTTCTGGTGTTTTCAAACCTCTAGTTTGGAAAAGCTCAGAAAAGTGAATGTGTCCAGTGATGTTTAGGTGGGAGTGTCGGAGGAGGGAAAGAGGGAAGGTTTTGCATAAACATAGGAGTTTCCATTTCGGCACGCGCTGATTTTCAAACAGGCAAAACAAACAGACAGTGTCACGTGACAACAGAGAGACCCAAGTGCGAGAGTAAGATAAACAGTTTAATGTCAATGGTGGATTTTAACAAGGTTCAAAATAACAGAGATCGTGAGTGCGGTGGTGAAGAACACAGGAGTATCCTCTCGTGGAAACGATGCAGATAACCAGGAAGCGGCAGACACAAACGAAACTTATCATCGATCACGTGAGACAGATCAGGAAGCCGGCAACAGCCACAGAAGATAACTTCCACAACGGAGAGATATTATAGCAACTCACCACCAGCATAACACGCAGGGAGCTTGACAAACACAAACACAGATTGTACTTAACGAACCGACAAAAAGAGACGTGAACACCGGACTTAAATAGCGGAGGTAACAACAAACAGCTGTAGTCACTAATCAGCCGATTGGATGATTTCCTCCACGTGACCACACAGCTGACAGGGAAAGTAAACAGACAGTCAAACACACTCACGCCAACACAGGTACAGCCATAAGCACACACAGATCCCTGAACCGTGACAGACAGACAGTGACTATGTTTACATCGACATCAGTAATCGAATTATTTGCCAAATTCTAAATTTTTGTTGACTTTAACTGTAGTTTGGCACTTTCACTTTTATTCAGAAACATTTCCTGCATGTCCCCCGTGACAAACGAAATGCGAAGAACTGCTGGTGAAGTGATGTTTTAATGGAGTATTTGATACCATGCAGCGTATAGGAGAAAAAAAAAACTCCGCATTTCTCGGTAACTTAGATGCACTCGGTAGGTAGTGTCAGAAAGCCATGTGTGTATAGACTGTCCTGTCACAAAATGCGGTGAAAATTCTACACGACGGTTTAGCTTGATTGCGGTGTTTACATGTTTACATTCAGAGAGCAGCATTTACAGCGGATCTTTTAGTCTATAATATTGTAGTGATATTAACGTACTGTAAACTTAGTAACCAAATCATTTTGACTAAGGTGTGTCTTTATATACTAAAAGTATACTGCTGACGATACGAACAAACTTTGCCATCTGAATAAACAAACAAAGACCACTGATCACTTACTTACCAAATCTGTAGAGACAGGACAATCAACACCAACTGGAGCTGTGTGTTTTTTTTTTTTTTTTAAAGACGAGCAGCAAATCCAGATTTCACCATTTGCAGATGCGAAAAGCTCTCGGGTAAAAAAAATGTTCCTTACAAACGCATTTCTGCTGCGTGTCGCGTGCACTGTAGTGCACACGTGAGTCCAGCTGCGCTCTCATAGCAACAAAATGAAAACAAAACCTTCGTTGCAGCACATAAACACAACACTGGCGATGTGTGTCTCCAAACAACTCTTGTTCCTGCACTTGTTTTGGCAACACAGCGTGGCGTCTCTCTGCCATCTGAACACTATAACAGGTAAAACAGCCTTCGAAGCTATTGCGCATATTAATGAAGTTGCACCATACACTGATTGGTTTGAACCAAGTCTTTCTTGTGCATTAAAGCTGCATACTCAGAGTCGTCACGATGCACTGTCAGGTACAGACGTCCACTCTCCACGCTGGAATACACGAAAGGATCTCATCCTTTGGCGCAGCTTCAAAAATTCATTTTAAACTGGAAGAACGAATTTGCTCGAAATAACAACCAATTTTCAAAAAATATGTGTCCTAATAGTGTTTATAGCAACGTGGGACACATATATCACTGTCAACAGCCCAAAAAATGTGTTTTGGTGTTTCGTGACCCCGTAAAATAAAATGTTACCTCGTTCAGTTGGTTTGGTTTGGTTTGGTTTAGTTTAGTTTTTGTAGTTGTGTTTGTACTTTTACCAATAAAAAAATAAATAAACGTTACATTAGCATCACATGCTAAAATAATTTGCTTGACACACTTGAAATGTGTGGTTTTGGAAAATTTCCATGTGAAAAAGCCTCACATTTTGCCTCACATTTATGTATTTTTATGTGTGTTTCATGTGTGATTTTCATATTACTCATATTACTTATTTGTGAGACAAAACAAAATGGAATGATGTTATTAGATAAAAGGGAGGCTCACAGTCAGACTAGTCTAAATGAAAGTTCATTACTGAGTACCTGAATCACATTTAGGTCATCTCTTTATCAAAATAAGAAGAACTGTTTTCTCCTCAAAGGAAGAAGGCATAGGAAAAATTATCGAAATCATTTAACGTTTACATCACACTCACATTTCCTATTTATCTGTTTAAATCAATTGTTCTGTGACAGCGCCCCTCTTGGTTTGGCTGAATGAACAGATTCCAGTCTGCTCTAATGTGCATGCAACTCAAGTGAGAAATGATGTTCTGAAAGCAGTTTTGCAGTGTTCTGCATACACAGATTAGAATTTGCTAAGCTCACAGTGAACATACAGAAGCAGCTATGATGTCAGTAAGTTTTATTGCTTTGCTCCAGAGCTGCACACATAAAGAGCTGCTGACTCTACAATCTAAAGCATGTGTTCCCTCACTGCTATTACAGTCTCCTTTATCTCCGATGCTGCCGACAGCCACAGTAATTAATGAGGGTGGGTTCCTGATGTAATTTAGCTTGCTCAGGGTCGAGGTACATTACATCAGACTATATGGATTAGAAATCTTTACATCAAGGCCTTTGTTCAGCATTCTGAGGTACGTTCAGGAGTGACCCCTCATTAAGACCAATATTTCACTGTTTTAATTGTATTTTGTTGGGGTTTTCTTAACTTGAAAGCCTCATCACTAGAATAGCTAAAGGATATGTACTAATTGACAAATCCAGACATTTTGTATGTTCCTGTAAGCATGCAAATGCTCAATAGTAACTCTCAGTCAGAGTTATCAATGGGTATATGTTGAAAGTTTTTATTATTATTATTATTATTGGTAGAGCAGCGTTACGGCCTAAACCTAGTCATGATGGCATTCTAAAGCCAGAAGCACAAATGTGTTTCTGTCCTACAGCATATGCGATTACATTTGTACTATGTCAGAGGAGGAATCCATTTGTTTCCACAATTGCTGTTTAACTTTCATTGGTATCCAAACATTTGAACACTAACGCCAACTTGCGACATGTACACTGGGCGTAGCATATGCAACTAAGTTGCAACAAGTTTTGTAATTGGCAAGATTAATAACATTTACAGCGTGGCAATGCAAATCGTCCTCTCAGCACATGAATAATGGAGAGGGAGCCATCACTTTGAATAATTCATCTCAAAATATCCTTTAGTGCAATTTTTAATGACCAGGGGCAAATCTAGATTTGTGACAACAGCACTATGCCAGCGTAATTAACGAGCTCAGCGGCACTCGCTTAATTGCTGTGAGAAAGTTCCTCGATGCCGGCAGGCTTTGGAACAGGGGGCTGAAATAAACACTAGAGCAGAGGTTAGTTATGGAAGACCCATAAAGAAAACGCTTCTCAACCGAGGCTCAATGGCTTAACTGCACGGTTCTCCTGTGCAGGTCCCGGCTCTGATCACCGCTCATGAGTAGAATATTGATGTTGGGAATTAATTACTTGTTTTACATAGATCCAGACAAAGCCCTCGGAGGAAGAGCAAGCTCTGGGAGCACAGCAGACTTTGACGGAGGTGGGAAATTAGAATGGGGCTTTAAGAGCTAAGTTGATGTGCGCGCTGGGGAAGAAACTTAACAATGTCTGAGATTGCCGATGATTACAATTAGAGTTGCTTGTGGACTCGTTCGCTGCTTAGAGATTTGTTTCACAAACATTGTTGTTTTGAGAATGCGTTGCTTTGTTCTTTTAGATTAATCAAAGGATGTTCACTTTTAATAAAAGATTATGATTTTAATAAACAACCCTTAAAAAATGCTCTCAATGTCAAATGTAATTTGTTAGTATTTTGTTTTGATGGTCAGTGGTCATACATCGGCTGAATAAAGATAACTTTGCAGGTAAACTGAACGTGGACTTGTTCTACTAACTCTAACCCTAGCAGTCTACTAATATTCTGATGAAAGTTAGTTTGAATGTAGTAGCAAAGTTACAAATAGTCAGTTGCAACACAGGCTCATTGTAAAAACGTACCCTGTCTACATTTCTGGAGAGTGTGAATTATTCAGCCAGAGCTACTTATGGCTGTATTTTTTCTCTAAAATGACAGCTACTGGGCAGTATGACGCAGTGGACGACTTCTGTTTCCTTTCACACAACCAGCTAAACCAGTGGTTCCCAAGACCCCCTTTTCCCCTGGAAAATATTGTAAGGCCCCCTTCAGATTTAATGATATTATCGCTCATATAAGTTTGCAGTAGGTATGACAAAAACAAACAGTATGTTTATTACAATATCTAGATGTGTTTATGCACAAATAATAGCCTAATGTAAAATATAAAAGCAAAACATCAGTAGGCCATTTGTATTGGGTACACCTTGCGGTATTGGGGATGAGTCGTCTGCAAATGCATTCGTTAGCAAGAACTGTGGTGGTCAGGTGGGTCAGGGACTCTTTGCTTCCAGAAAATGGAATAAAACCATCATTCAGGTAACTATCTTGGTATTACCTGCATTTCTTATTTCCAGTATTGCTAGCGCTGTGACTCTAAATGTTTGGGGCTTCCTCACTTGGGTCCAGTATGCTTGGGTCATTACTATTACAGTAGCTGCTGAAGGTGATTCAGTGAGACCCAAGGTGCGTCCCAAATCGCATACTTATGCACTGTCCTACACCATTTTGTAGTATAAATGGTGTAAGTAGTGCGTTCACACTGAAAACTTAATTACCCGGATGATGCACTCATTCATCTGGTAAAATGAAGTGTGGAATGATGGACACTTCATCCACTCAACGACCGCAGCATTGCTCACGTAGCGCAAGGGGTGGAGCTATCGGACGCACATGTTGGATAACTTTATTTATTTTGGATTGTGAAAGCAAAATTTCCCTACGATAGTGATTATAGCGCCTCCCGATGGTGAATGCGGTTATACTCATGACAGGTATTATTTTGTAGTTTGGTCATTTATTTCACTAATTTGTCAACTGTTAACATCACCTGGGAAACGGTTTGAATTTCCGCTTAGTATAAAAACCATTAGTGTTCCATTTGGGATGACATACATATGCTATGCTGTTGAGTGTGTAAGTGCATAAGTACATAGTGCATAAGTGCATAGTGTATAGTGTGTCATTTGGGACGCAGCTAATGTCTTTTTTGTCGAGGACGAATTACAAATTTGTCAATTTTTTGGTCAGCCAGGAGATGAAATGAACTAAGGCAACATGATCGTTCCCCTAATTGTCCACTGCTAAAAAAAAATGTAAAAATACAACGCGAGCTCCCCCCACAGAGCTCGCTGAGGCCCCCTTGTGGACCGGGACCCCGTGTTGGGAACCACTAAGCTAAACGCTAACTTCAGTGTGGATGGCTTTTCCACTGTTACCAATTTGAAAAATCAGAAAAGAGATTTTCTTTTTAACTTCAGTTGTGTTTAGGGAAGGGGATGAGTGGAGGGATCAGTAAGATTTACGTGACAAGAGCAGGTGCGGATTGCACTTGCGAAAGAAATTTGAGATCTCAAAAAGCCTACGCAGTGGGTATATAGGGGGTAACGTATCAATAATGAGCCAGTTAGTTTATAGTTCTAACCCACTTCTGACCCACTTGAAAGGGATAGTTCACACAAAAAATTACAAATCTCTCACAGTTTACTTCCAAACCTTTAGAAGTTTCCTATTTCTGTCGAACACAAAAGAAGATATTTTGAAAAATGTTAGAGCCATTAACCATTTAAAGTCTATGTGATTTATTTTTGTGAAGTTTAGTTATAAACAAAATTCGAGAGGATCACATGCTTATGATTGTTCTCAGCTGTTCCAGAATCAGCTCATGATTGACTATGCAATCAGATGATTCCTAACTCTCTATAAATAACCAGAGTCTTCTTATCTCAATATCTTCATCCTCATCCATATCCATCACTAGCTAGAAATAAGCAAGTGGGCGTTCATCGAGATCTACCTGAGCTCAAACTCCCCTCTCGCCCTCCAAACAGGAGGGAGCCCAGAGCTCGAGGATCTCATAAGCTCAGGGCTCTCTGCCGGGACAGCATGCTAAACAAGCTTTATTATTAATCATTATCAAGTGTGAACTCTTGAAAATCATTTTTCACATTTTAGTATTTAGTATTTTTTTATTTTTGTTTCTTTGTTTTATTTATTTACTCTCAGTTTTTTTTTTTTTTCTTTTTATTTGTTTTTTAAGAACTTACCAGGTAATGGTTTTTTGGTCTAAAAACACCAGAAATTTAATGAAAACCAGACTTTCTGTACAATAAAGTGTCCTTCGGATATGTACTTCATTATCTTAGCAAAGGTAAGCAAGTCATCTAGGTACTATATTAAGATAATAGACATATAGGATTTCTACTACTGCTTTCTCATATTGTGTGTTTTTTTTTTTGGTATATGGAGGATTGAATAGTCACACATAGTAACCCTTAAAGAACTCTATTGAGCTTGGCATTAGTTTAGCATTAGCATGTTGCTCAGCTAATATCATATAAAATATATTATGCGTACATGTACAGGGCGATTATTTAGCCATGCCAATGTGCCTGTTCTAACTGTATATGCTAACCCTTATTTACAGTACAGTGTAAAAGTATTTAAGTCACATGTAGATACTAGGACTAGCTAGGCACCAATGGCCTTGTTTTCCCATTAGTGACCTCTAGTACTTACAGTTTTCTTTACTTCTCTCCTGCTTGTTTTTGTTAATTACCTACAAGCAACAACTCTGTATCATGTCAGGCACCCAGAGCCCTTTAAGCTATGTAGGCCTTTCACCTCCCCTTGTCTCAGGCAGAGGAAAGGCTGGTTCGGGCCTCGCAGAGAGTGCGATCGATCCGCTCAGTGTAATGATGGCTGAGAGATTGCCTGCATCAGAGCACTGCAGCTGGATTAAGGGAACCATGGATTGCCATCGATTTCTATCTGATACAATCATTTCATTCAGACTCAAATCTCCTGCCTAGCGAAGGGAGACAATCCTTGCAAAGATCTTTTAATTCCTGCCCAGGACCTTCATCATGGGCCTTCCAATCACGACATGCTCCGCAATCCTGCCAGGTTAAAACCTATTGTTGTCCTGGCTGTTACTGCCAAACTTATTAATTAAGACGGAGCAGGAGACTAAGACCCGGTGGTCCTGAGGGGGGATTCGCTTCCTTCAAAAATGGGCTGAATGAGGTCGTTGACAGGTGTGCACTTGCCGTCAATTGTTATTCTTGATCCAGTTGCATTTACTGATACTTACATAATTTGAGGTTCACTTTGCTCAATCTCTCCGAAGAATGAAAATTGCTTGAATTGCCACATTCTTGGAAGCATTTGTAGTTGTGGATTAACTATTAACCAGTCAAATGACTTTTTGCATGTTTTTTTTTCCATAGTGGTTTCCGAGTGGTTTCCGTACATCATGTTTAAGTAAACATGTTTAAATTTTCACAGGCCATTTTCACTCCTCTGGAGAGAGTGTGAATCAAAATTAGACAAATATAGTTTGAACAATTACTTTTCTTATTCTTTTCTTTTTTCTTTTTTTGTATGTCATAGGCAGAGTCACAGAAAGCATGTGCATTGGAGAGATCATGTGATAATGACTCCCATTCCCTTCCACTCCCATGTAGTGATTTTTTTGCCCAGAATCTGTCAGTTACAAGTAAAAATAATGCATCAATCATAGAGGTCCACTGCCCTTTTAGTTTAATAAAAAAGGCTCTTTTTACAACACAGGCTCATTGTAAAAACGTAGTCCCACGAATGTTTCTGGAGGCCGCACATTACGTGGTCAGTGGGACATATGCTGCGTTTCATTTTTTTAAACGAACGCCACGGGGCGGTGTGACGCAGCTTCTTTTCTCGCTTACCAGCCAACTGCTCGCCTCGTGTGGACGACTTTCCCGCTGCAACCAGTTTGTCCCACTAGCTCGCTGTGTTCATCGGCTGACTCAAGATGCAGAGAGGAGTTGACCATGATGACGGGGTTCGAGTCTGGTGAGGAGTGCTTTCAGAGATCAAGTAAGACAAAAACAGAATCCAAATAATGAAATAAACCAGTAAATAACAGGGTGAGAATGTGGTCAAGTCTGAAAATGTGGTAAAAATGAGACGAGGGCTTTTATTTTATTCTGGATTGCTTTTTTGAAAGTTGTTGGTTAAGTTTAGGGAGGTGTGTGGGTGGGTCAATCAATAAACTTTTGGTTGGGTTTAGGGAAGGGGGAGGGTGGGTCAGTCGATTGGATGGTCAGTCAGTCATTCAGTCAGCCAAACAGTCAGCCGACAGCGGCCTCTGGTGGGTTTACGCGAGAACAGCAGACTTGAAGGGCACTAGCGAGCGACATTTGAGATCTCAAAAAGTATCCGCAGCGGCCTCTCTTGGATTTGCAAAAACAAAAAGTGCAAAAAGACGCACCTCATGGGACGTATTCCGCGGCCTCCAGAAACATACTCAAGACTACGTTCTCAGAATGAGCCTGGGTTGTCTTTTTATGCTATTTTATTGAAACAAAAACCACCTTAAACAATTAATTGTGCATTTCACACATTCATGTAAATCATCCACACAAACACACACAGATAGCAACACTCAAACACAAGTAAGTATGTGCACACAGTATAACTACACTCACATTATTAGACCACTTTGTTATGTATATCTGTCCAACTGCTCATTAACACAAATTTTTAATCCACCAATTACATGGCAGCAACATGGTTAAGATAATCTGCTGCAGATAAAACCGAATAGACTGGCCAGACTGTTTGAGCTAATAGAAAGGCAACAGTAACTCAAATAACCACTCATTGCAAGCGAGGTATGCAGAAGAGCATCTCTGAAAGCACAACATGTCCAACCTTGAGGCGGATAGGCTACAGCAGCAGAAGACCACACCGGGTGCCATTCCTGTTAGCTAAGAACAGGAAACTGAGGCTAAAATTTGCATATGCTCACCAGAATTAGACAAAAGAAGATTGAAAAAATGTTGCCTGGTCTGATGAGTCTCGATTTCTTCTGCAACATTCGGATGGCAGGGTCAGAATTTGGTGTCCATCCTGCCTTGTATCAACTATTCAGGCTGGTGGTGGTGTAATGGTGTGGGGAATATTTTCTTGGCACACTTTCGGCCCATTAGTACCAATTGAGCATTGCATTGCCACAGCCTACCTAATTATTATTTCTGACCATGTCCATCCCTTTATGACCACAGTGTACCCATCTTCTGATGGCTACTTCCAGCAAGATAATGCATCATTTATAAATCATCTCAGACTGATTTCTTGAACATGGCATGGAGTTCACTGTTCTCAAATGGCCTCCGCAGTCACCAGATCTCAATCAAATAGAGTCCCTCTGGGATGTGGTGGAACAAGAGATTCGCATGATGAATGTGCAGCCGACAAATCTGCAGCAACTGCATGATACTATCATGTCAATATTGAGCAAAATCTCTGAGGAATATTTCCAGTACCTTATTGAATCTATGCCACGAAGAATTAAGGCAGTTCTGAGGCAAAAGTGGGTCCAACCCAATACTAGTAAGGTGTACCTAATAAAGTGGCTGGTGAGTGTACAGTATTTGGTAATGCTTTAGATTGCAACCCACAGAGTAACGCATAAGTACTGTGAAATAACGGCATACTTTTTGTAAGTCTTATATGAGTATAAATAACATATGTAGGTATGAGGGAGTAACGACCAGATATGCAGATGCAGAAGTTATGTGTTTCTCAACTCATAAAACTAAATTTGGTTACTTCAAAACACAACTGAAGGTTTATTTTCAACCAGAATTCCTTGTAGTGCAGCTTTCATGGCTGACCTCATTGTGATTATGATATTTGCGATTGTGATTTTTCTTCTTTTCTCATTATATTGATGGTTGGCACTACTGCAATGTTACGGTGTGTGGAGCACATAATTCACTTAACAAGCTACACCAAACCAAAACAGGAAGAGACTTTTTTTTTTCATCCTGTCCAGTCCCAGCCACATGAGTAAAATTTATTTTATTTTATCCCTGTGGGATTCCTGTAGGAATCCTGTGACCCACTGGAGTCTGAAAAAATGTTAGCCTTTACATGTAAATGACACGGCATATCTAACAGCTCATGGTAACATGTATTAGCTACCTCTTCAAAAATATTTTTGAGCATGTTTGCGTGTTGGTTAATCCAGTGTTGAAGCACACGTCAGTGTCCTCAGAATTAAACAGATGAATGAATGAAGACTCTACAACTGTTAATATGGTTAATACTAATGTTTGTTGATTGCACATTTACTGTGCAACTGTGATCAAAACTGATTGGAATTACCTGTGCATTAACAATTACTGTATATTGCACAACTTCTAGCCATTCAGAATCATGAATTTCAACAGACCATGAAATAATACAAAAACAAGAGGGATAATATAGAGATAAAGAAATAATATGAGATAATATAGAGATTATATGAGATAATACAAAACATAACATTTAAATAAATAAATAAAACAGTGATCAAAGTTGGAAAAATACAATGATTACAAAGAAATATTACAGAAAGTGTTTTTTTTGTAAATATCTCTTTCAAATATTGTTCATATACTCTGCTTCACAAAATATAACTCATGAAATATGCGTAAACACTGCACTTTTTCCTCCTATGGATGACAGCTTAGCAGTGGCCTCGATATTTAGAAAATCGAAAGTTGTAACTTTTTTTGTGCGTAACTTTACTAAAGATCTCTCTTGTAAAACTCTGCAAAAACAATTAATATAATATGATCAATCAGTTCGAGTTACTTGCAGTCCAGATCAGTTCTGTTTGAGAATAAATATTACATTCGCAGTGGCAGATCAGCATCAAAGACACTCCCCACAGAGAGCTGATCCATCTCCCTTGATCCAGGTTTCTTTCAGCCCATTATATCAGTCTCTTACCATGCAGATCAATTACGGCCTCATGTATCACACTGTCATGGACATCCTTCTTAAACCCTTCTTATAAATTGCACACTTCAATTAGTCCAATTCGCGTAGCAGGGCAGTGATTCACCCTTACACATGAAAACAAACAGGCATGGGATTTATTGATTTTAGCCAGCTTTTCTTTAGACATCGATTAAATCCCGGTATTATCTCTCCTAAGGTGCAGGGATTGTTGTTGTTGTGGCAAATTTTGTGTGCGTTCGTAAATAGACATATGGGTTCCCATCTAATGTTATACTTTCAAAGCAAAAGCTAGCATTTGCTCAAATCTAATGCTGCGTGATATTCTTCTAGGTACTTTTCAAACGTGGCACACATCAAGCACCGATTTACATATTTATGAATTTATATTTTAAATAATTGTAAATAAATTCTCTTCTTTTTTAACTTTCTATTCTTAGGGAAAAACATCCATACAAATATTAAGCAGCATACATGTTTTTTTTACCATATTGTGGCCTTTTAATTTTTTAAAAAAGATTTCATCACATCATATTTTTTATATAGTCTAATATCAACCCAGGCTCATTCTGATTACACACTTCTATTTCTTGAGGGTGACAAATACATCACAGAAGCTATGCTTTTTTGTTTTTTTTCACATTTTTTGTTTTTGAAAAACCATTAGGAACCATTCGAAACCATTAAAGGCTGCTGTGTACACTTATTGAAATCTCAAATTTCTCTCGGGAGTGCCATCCGTGTCTGCTCTTCTCATTTAAATCCACCAGAGGCTGCTGTCGACTGACTGACCGACCGACCAATACCCCCACCAACCCCCTTACCTACATCCAACCGATAGTGTTTTAAAAAGCACGGATTGACCAGTGCCCACCCACTTCTTTAAACCCTGACAATGTTTTCGAAAGCAATCCAGAAAAAAAAAAAGATTTTTACCACATTTTTAGATCTTACCACATTCTTACTCTGTTATTTACTTGTTTGTTTTATTTATTGGCTTTTATTTTTGTCTAACCTGCTTTCTGGAATCGTTCTTCGCCAGACTCAAACCTGTCACCGTCTGGAGTTGACAGAATGTCACGGTCAACTCCACTTTGTGTCTCAAATCCTCCAACATATGCAGCGAGCCACTGGACTAACTGGTTACAGCGGAAAAGCTGTCCACACAGAGGTAAGCTGTCAGCTTGTAAGCACGAGAAGGAACGGCGTTATACCGCCCCGTGGCATTCGTTTTAAAGACAAAATGCAACCATACGTTCCTCTGGCTATATAGTTTGCGATATCCAGAAATGTACAAGGGGGTATATGTTTTCAGAATGAGCCTATATGAGCAATCCCAGTGTTATGGATGTGACGTTTGCAGTAAAAACTCAAAATTTAAATTCACAGAGAAAGTATATGTTAACATTATATTGAAAAATCTGTTTATATTTTCCAAAACAACCAACCATAGAGTTAAGAAATTAGCAAAAATATTAATCTGTAAACATTTTTAAGATTTTAAATGAGGAAAATAACATGCATTATGGATGTGACGAAAAAACACACTTTGTAGAAATTCAGTGAATTAAACTGCACAGCCTAAAAGAAGCAATGCTCATCAAAATAATAAGAGTTGGCTCAATATAGAACAAAAATTATTGATTTTATTTTATTTGATATTTTTACAATAATGAGGTAAATGTTTCGTTATGGATGTGACAGATGTGAAATCGGCACTGTGTGACTTTGCTAATTCAAATATAATAGTCTGAAAACATTGACGGAGACATTTTTTGAGTAGTTTTTAAGTACTGTAAAATAATTGCGTACACCAAAAATGTAGAAACGGTTTCAATATTTTGGTTGAAGCTTTTATTTTTTTTGGAATTGCTCCTACTTTATGTCGTCTACTACAGGTAAGAATCAGTATGCTCTTTTAGTTTTAGAATAGTATATGTTAGGTAAATGACAATATAACATTTTCACCTACATGTATTTTCGAATCTTTGCAAACATACTTTAAAGCAAAGCACTAAAGACTCTTGTATGCAATATGCTTTTTTTTGTTTATCAAACAAAAATTTGATGCATACAAAAATTCTTGAAAAAAGAAACAGCAAAGCAGCACAACACTGAATAAAAAAAAAATTACACTGTACTCTGCCTTAATGCATGTCAATTATTCATAATTACATTAAACAAATCATAAAGCAAGCATACTCCTAGTATGCTGTTAATGTTACTTAATATTAATTTATATAATTACACAGCAACAAGGAAACAGAATGCCAAATCAATATATCAGAATAATTTCTAAAGGATCACGACACTGAAGACTTGTTACAATATTTTATAAAATTGATGTTGCATTGTTTTATTAATGCAGCTTTGGTGACTAATTATCAATAAATATTAATTTATTTCAACTTTTGACAGGTCGTGTACTGTAGTAATTTGCAACACATGTACTTGCTGCGTTAATGTAGCCAAACACCCCATATTGTTACAGAAAACCACTGAAGTTCATATATTAACACACACACATACACATCTCTTCGATCTGTCTTCTTGACTTCACAAGTTCAATTAATGAAGGTCTTGCCATGGATATAAGATCAGTCCTTGAGGTCAGGAGAAAGCTTCCCCTTCACAATCCTCCTCCACTGCAGCCGGTGGAGAAAACTTTGCCTCCACCATTACATTTGACCTTCCGATTGATTTATCGCAATCAACTGGAAGGAAAGAGGAATTCGGGCACTGTCTATGTGCTGAGCAAAGGCACCTTGGGACTGCAGGAGACAGTTCACAGCCTCCCATCAATTTCCAGATGACAGGAACAAGAGCTCCAGTGGAAAGGTGCAGGGGAAAGAAGGGGAGCCGGGCAGTCCGGAGGGTCCCTAAGGCGTCCGCTAGTTAATTAGGTTTGTAAGAAAACAATCAGGCTAACAAGCAAAACAAAGTTATTAGACTCTCCCCATTATCCAGCAATGGCCTAGAGAGGCTTGTCTGTGTCAAACCCGCGTCCACTGTCACACTTCACCTCTGATCACTTTGACAGATGTTGGATTCCCTGGAGGACTAGCTTTGTCTTGTTTATTTATTTATTTAAATATATAATACAGGGACATTGGACGTTCAAAACAAAATGAGCTTCACCAAGGCTGAATGACATTTAAAATTTTATTGTAAATGTTTTTTTAAATGAAATAATATGAAATTTGTTGTGTTTAAAGGGAGAGTTCACCCCCAAAATTAAAATGTACTCATTGTTTACTCACCCTCAACTAGTTCCAAACTTATATGAGTGTCAAAAGAGAAAATGTAGAAAAATGTTGCAAATTGGTTAGGGGTAGGGTTGTCTTAAAGTGTTGTCTTAAAGCTCATTATGTTTTGAACGTCCAATGTCCCTGTATTCATTCATTCATTCATTTTCTTTTCGGCTTAGTCCCTTTATTAATCCGGGGTCGCCACAGCGGAATGAACCGCCAACTTATCCAGCATTTGTTTTACGCAGCGGATGCCCTTCCAGCCACAACCCATCTCTGGGAAACACATCCATACATTCTCATTCACACACATACACTACGGACAATTTAGCCTACCCAATTCACCTGTACCGCATGTCTTTGGACTGTGGGGGAAACCGGAGCACCCGGAGGAAACCCACGCAACCACGGGGAGAACATGCAAACTCCACACAGAAATGCCAACTGGCCCAGCCGGGGATCGAACCAGCGACCTTCTTGCTGTGAGGCGAACGTGCTACCCACTAGGCCACCGTGGTGCCTGTCCCTGTATTATATATTTAAATAAATAAATAAACAAGACAAAGCCAGTCCTCCAGGGAATCCAACATCTGTCAAAGTGATCAGAGGTGAAGTGTGACAGTGGACGCGGGTTTGACACAGACAAGCCTCTCTAGGCCATTGCTGGATAATGGGGAGAGTCCAAAAACTTTGATTTGCTTGTTATCCTGACTGTTTTCTTACAAATGAAATGAAAATAAAGCTTTTTTAGATGTTTGATGCGAGAGGTCCAAATCCCGGACGAGCCCCGATATGTAACACCTGACTTGAAGATGTAACGTAAAGGGAGACGACACGGCAAAATAAAGTCAAAAATATTATTAATTTAACACAATTGAAAATAACATAATCAAAATATCAGTATCAGTATGTACAATCAGTGTGAAAAGCAAGTGAATGGATGTGCTAAGTGTTGTCAGTGCTAGTGTATAGATGCAAGACAAAACATAGAGCCCAAATTGGAGAGCAACTCTGGCCAACTGCTCAACAGTGAATGATCAGTGGCCCCGACAAACTCTCTCACAAAGTTTAAATAAGGGGGCTGACCAGCATCAGGTGCGCTGAAGGCACGCCCCCCAACCTGAAACAGACCAACCATACAAGAACAAACCAAAACAACGCAGTTCTAGCAGTATCATTATTGTTCGTTTTTAAGACATCTATAAGCTAGTGTGCTCCAAAACAGTGACCAGTGACAAAATCCACGTCTTGAAGATATAAAACTGATATAAACATGCAAAGCTTGTAGTTTGTCACTTCCGCCTGAATGGATCAATGGTTTTATTCATGTCACCTGACACTACAGTTTCTCGTTAAATCATAACCGATCAAATGCTCTCTAGTATCTGACATGCCCTGCTTCATTTGATGGACTTGAGCTCAACCACTCAAACTGGCAGAGCTGTGAGAAAACAAATCGCTATTGGCTGTTTTTTTTAAGGGGGAGGAGCTACACTACCCTCTCTTTATGTTTCCGTTGAGATTATGTCAAACATTGAATAAAAATGCGTATTTCAAAGCACTACACAGGACCTATAACGATTGATTCTACACAATGAACTCAACCTTTACTTTTCAAAAACCTGTTTGAGTTACTTTCTTTTGTTGAACATAAGAGAAGATATTTTGAAATGTTGGAAACCAGTAACCATTGGCTTTCATGGTATTTGTTTTTCCTACTATGGATGGTAGTGGTTATCGGTGATGGCAAGATGGCTAAGTGGTTATGATTGTCTCACAGTAAGAAGGCTGCTGGTTCGAGTTCTGACTGGACCAAGAGGCCTTTTTGTGTAAAGTTTGCATGTTCTCTCCATGCCTGCATGGGTTTCCTCCATGTGCTCTGGTTTTTGCCACAGACCAAAGACATGCAGTATGGGTAAATCCGCCATAAGCCCCTTTCACACAGCGATACTGGTAAATATCTGGAAAATTACTGGAATGACTTTACCGGTAAATTCAAAAAGCGCTGTTCCCACAGGCAAGAACGTTCCACAATTCTTCGGGAAATGACCATTCACACATCCATTCCAAAATACCAGTAAATTCTGACGTCATTAACCAGAAATGAGCTTTAAATGGCTGTGCTTATATTTGTAAACAGAAGGGGTCAGGCTTTTGTTCATGGTTTGACTTTTATTTAAAGCTTTAGCATTCATGCAGCTGCTTTTGTCCCAGAGACATCCAAAGGCACAGGCGTGAACTGCAGCTAAATGTTTACACATTGGACTACATTACAAATTCCGTGGATGAATAAGTATCGTGAACAACTTCGATGAAAAGATATTGAGGAACACTTTCGCATGTCAAGATGTGCATAATATGTGTGTGTGCTGATTTTTATTTTCATAAACAGTGCAGATGTGAATGCGTCTAAATGTTCTGATCGGCTGGAGTAGACGTCTCACATCAACGCGTTCTAATCGTAAACGCATCCTTCTGTGTTCACACAGAGCAGCATTCCGGCAAATTACCAGTAATGTTACAACTTCTCTTTGTGGAAAATTGCGAGAAGGAATTTACCAGTATTTTCAAAAAGGACCTGTTCACGTGATCCCTTTTCAGAAAATTGATGGTAATTTTCCAGAAAGGTCTGTATGTGTGAAAGAGGCTATAGTCTATGAATGTGTGTGAATGAGAGAGTATGTGGGTATTTCCCAGCACTGGGGGTTGTACTCTCCATGCTAAGTTGTGGCTGGTAGGGCATCCGCTGTGTAAAACAATTGCCAGAGAAATTGCAAATTCATAAACCACCAATTTCTAAATAAACAGAGACTAAGCTGAAGGAAAATGGGTGAAAGTGGTTACTGGTTCGCAACATTTTTCGAAATATCTTCTTTGATGTTCAACAGAAGAGAGTATATAACTCAAACACATTTGTAAAATGTGAAGGGTAAGAAATGATGATGGAATTGTAAAGCGATAATACACCCAAAAATGTACATTCTGATGTTGTTTACGGTGATGTCATATTAAATTAGTTCATATTAAAATAAAGATAATTTTAATATTCTGTGTCTTAATGGTTAGAACTTTTGCCTCATAGCAAGAAGATCTCTGGTTTGAGTCCTGGCTGTACCAATTTGCATTTCTGTGTGGAGTTTGCATGTTCTCCTGGTGTTCTCGTGGGTTTCCTCCAGGTGCTTCGGTTTCCCCCACAGTCCAAAGGCATGTGCAATAAGTGAATTCAAATAGCTAAATTGGCCGTAGTGTGTGTGCATGAATGAGTGTGTATGGGTGTTTCCCAGTACTGGGTTGCGGCTGAAAGGGCATCTGCTGCGTAAAACATATACTGGAATAGTTGGTGGTTCATTTCGCTGAGGTAACCCCTGATGAATAAGGGATTAAGCAGAAGGAAAATTCATAAATATTCTTTTTTTTTTATTGTCCTAAGACAAGAATGAGTGTTGTCTCAGAAAAGTGTCTAATTTGTACCAATTCATAGAATTCAATTCGTATAAAAATGTTAAATTTTTTTAGGGAGGTATGCTACCAAACCCCACAACTAAACCTACCCCTTGTTGGGGGGGTAAGCAAATCACACCAAAATGTGCAAGTGAGATTGTACAAATTAATAGGAATAAGCCACTACATCAAAAAGTTACGCCGTCAGATTGCATTAGGTATACATCAGAGCCAAATAACATAAATCTGTCAGGGTTCTGCCACTCCTGTCTAGTTAATTCCTGTTTTTTGTGGCAGAGCCCGGACACTAGCTTTTGTCTAGTCATATCTGTTGTCCTTGTGTCTGTATGAGCGCCGATTTTGGGCGCGCTCGGACCTTGCGCGCTCCCGCGTGATGCGGGCGCGCGGGGCCTGGGCGTGTTCGCGATCGCGCGCTCTCGTCCTTGTGATCTGTTTGTCTGCAGCGTGCGTTTTTTTTCCAAGCGCCTTTTAAGTCTAGTCTGGTTCTGTTTCGGGTTGCGCTGGGGTTGAAACATGCACGCTGCGTGTGTGAGCGCACGGTAGGATGTTTTCATTTTATCGTGTGCTTGTGTCTCGCGTTCAGTCCTCTGTTGTTGTGTTTAGCACGTGGTGTGTGTGTTTACACACACACCGCGTGCTCGTGTCGTCATGTGTTCTAGTCTTGTGTGAGTGCGTGGCTTGTGTTTGTCATGCGCTCTCTGTCTATTGTCTAGCCCCACCCTCCTTGTTAACCCATTATTAGTTTATTATGTTCACCTGTTTGTTTGTTAATCATGTATGCTTTAAATTCTCCTCATGTCTGCTGTCCTGTGCCAGTTCGTTGTCGTCCATCATCAATGATTGTCGTGTCAAGTCCTGTTTCCAGTCCTGTTCCTAGTCCTGATCCTTGCCAGCCAGTCAAGTTTGTTTGTTTATTTGTTTTATTAATGTTTTCCCCCTCGGGGTAGTTTGTTTTGCTGTTTTGTTTTATTTTTTTATTAATAAATACCCATTTTGTTCCTGCACCTGAGTCCTCGCTCCTTTCCCTAACCCAACCGTGACAAAATCAGGCTTACAAAAACAAAAGAGTTATCTTGAAGAAGTTCTTTCAATTGAAGTTCAGTAAATCCCTCTGATTTTAATTCATATTCCTGTTATATCTCCAGTGGACCGTTGCTAATTCAATACAAATTCCAGCTAATCAGCTAAACAGAAAAGCCGCCAGTTCTTAAATACTGAGTTTCACCCAACCATGGTGCTTACATGATTGTTTCTCAGTGCAATATCTGAAATTGCAAAGACACATTTATGTTTTGCTGTAAAGATTAACAGGGGCGCATTTGTGTGTGCATTTCTCCAGTATTCATGCCTGCCTTTGTTTCTGCATGATCCCATGCATTAATGTACTCACACAAAGTAAAGCCGGTGATAAAACGAGCCTAGCACATAAAACAGCAGCTGTCCACACACACTGAGATGGGCTTTCAGTCCAACCCAGAGCAGACCTATAGCGCTCTACAAGGGCTTTTATATGTTTCGACATAAATCGGAGGCATTGGAGGGGAAATCTCCAATTTGGATCGGGCCCCATCCAAACAAAACGAAGCTCTGCCTTGTGTGAGCTTGTAACTTGAGCAGGTCCCTGAAACACACGATTGGTTTATTTATTCTAATGACACTAGAGAGGTTTGAACGCATGCAGTTCGGTGAGCAAATAAGCGTGGATCTGAACGTGAGCCGCCGTCATGACTGGAGCTGATGGAGGAGTGGAGCAGATGCCACGGCTGGGGTGTGGTTGGCAAAAGAGCGCTTGGCTTGGCTGAAGTCCATCCTCTCCCACTGGGATGTGGTCAGTGGAGATGCTTTTATTATGAGCTGGCCTCCCAATGCTGCTGGGGAACCAGGGGATCAGGTTTAATACCAGCCAGCTGCCCGAACTGAGTTCTTCCAGCATATCAGAGACAGATATTGAGATATCAGGGAGATAGGATCTGTTTATTGGAGCGCTATTATCAGCAAACAAGATACGTTCAGACATGCTATACAGTAGTTTATTGGTTTGATATGTTTTTATCAACCTGACCAGATTTTTTTTATGTCTATACAGGGGAGTAAACTGAACTGAAGGCACTGACCTGTAAGTTCAAGATGATGTGTTGATCTCTTTTTTTTTAAATAATGCAGCACTACCTTGTAGTGTGCATAATAAGGCTAAACATTTTTACAAAAGGCACTTATTAATCATAATAATATTATAAAGTCAAAGGCACTATGGTGACTCTGTGGTTAGAACTATCTCCCCACAGCAAGAATGTCGCTGATTCAAGTCCCAACTGGATCAGTTGTCATTTCTGTGTGAAGTTTGCATGTTCTCCCCGTGTTTGCATGGGTTTTCTCTGGGTGCTCCGGTTTCCTCCACAATCCAAAAACATGCTGTATAGGTAAATTGGGTAAGCAAAATCTGCTTTAGTATATAAGAGTGTGTGTGAAGAGAGTGTATGGGTGTTTCCCAATAATGGGTTATGGCTGGAAAGGCATCTGCTGCATAAACCATATGCTGGAATAGTTGGTGGTTCAATCTGCTGTGGCGACCCCTGATAAATATGGGACTAAGCTGAAGGTATATGAATGAATGAAATAGTAAAGTCACAAAAGTACTTTTCCATGAACAAATGCACTGTTTTGCCTCCAGAAAGGTTTCTGTTATTTACTTTTTAATTATTTTTATAGCAAATATTTTGTGAAATGCTATAAACTGTTTAAAAGTGTTAAAGGTGCAGAGGGTGATCTGCCGAAATGCTAACCATAATATCTTAATAATAATATAATAATAATAATATAATATGTAATGCTTAGCATAATATCTTACAAACACATTCCCGCCCATGCTGTCCAAAGCCACGCCTCCTGAAATGGCGAACGCACACATTAAAAATGACAGAGACCCACTTGATCATGTCATTCACCAGTTAGAGAACTTCATAGTACTTCATGCTACAGTACAAAAAAACTGCATTATCTAGCACGCTTACAGATGTGTAGCAAGTAAAACTTGTCATGATGTGCAAAATTTTAATGCATGCAAGGATTGCTTGTCTCACTCTCTTACATGCGTTGTCTTAAAGCAACTACTGTATGCTAACATTGCCGGCAGGGTGCAGGAATTGCACTTATTACTAAGCCTTACTTACATGCTGTTTCAGACCGAACATTCAAAGTAGCATGATAAACAATATAGGGAGTGCGTCACAGGTTGTCATTGTTCAAACATGAATATGAATATAATCAATATGAATATAAAACCTTAGTAAACTTCACCTCAGTAAAGCAGGGTAGGCAGAATAGCCCTATTTACTTATGTTTTGTTGTTAAACTAATAGGCATCTACATTATCAATGCTGTAAATGCTGTACCTTATGAAATTGAAAATAATCACAACAATCTTTCGCTGGAAGAGTGGCTGAACAACACTTCTGTGCATATAACCCACTCAGAAAACAACACAATCCTCATCAGCTTTGTGTGACTAAAATATACATTATAACATTACCTGTCTAACAGGAATACTTGAGACAGGGTGTCATCTTTCCTCCAGCATAAAAAAGTAACTCCAATATTCATTCAGGATTTTAAAAGTTTTGATTCAGTATTTGTTTGTACCGCTCTCTCTCTCGTGTGCAGGTGCAAATGGCGGATCTGCGTGAACGGGGTGCACAGATGTACAAACCTACATTTGCTGACAGACCGTTTGGGCTACTTATCAGAATTATGGGAATTGTTGGTCTGACGAATTATAATTGGATAAACAATTTTTAGTCTTATGATTTACGCAGAATATAAAATACATATAAATACATTTAGATCAACTACTTTAATCATTACTATTGGACCATGAAGAAACTTTCAACCAGCACAACAAAAAATGTTTCTGAAGTCCATGACATACTGCACCTTTAAATATTACCAACAATTTCTTTAATGCTGCTCAAACTAACTTTACATATTACACCTAAACAGCCCATGTAGTATATAAATTCAAAAATTATTCTAACACAAATCTCTCACATTTTCATAATGGTCTGATCTAAACATCTACATGACTGAATGCATCCATTCAAGAGAAACATAATGAAATGTGTGCAGGTTTCAATGCAATGCTGTAAAATCAGTGGTTACTCTTAGTTGTTTGGTTACAAAGATTTTTCACTATTTCTTCTTTGGTGTTTAGCAGAGGAAAGAATCTCAGGTTTGGAGCAAGAGAAGGGAGAGAAAAAAACAGACTGAATTTTTTATATGGGGTGAACTATTACTTTAACTTTTAACTGGTAAGTAATTAGCTATTTGGGCATCACAGTGGCGCAGTGGGTAGCACAATCACCTCATAGTCACTGGTTCGAGCCTCGGCTGGGTCAGTTGTTATTTTTGTGTGGAGTTTGCATCTTCTCCCCATTTGGGCGTGGGTTTCCTCTGGGTGCTCCAGTTTCCCCCACAAGACATGCACTATAAGTGAATTGGGTAGGCTAAATTGTCCCTAGAGTATGTGTGTGAATAAGTGTGTATGGATGTTTCCCAGTCATGAGTTGCAGCTGGAATGGCATCCGCTGTGTAAAACATATGCTGGATAAGTTGGCGGTTGATTCCGCTGTGGCGACCCCTAATTAATAAAGGGACTAAGGCGAAAAGAAAATGGATGAACGAATAATTAGCTATTTGGATAAACACTCAGTAAAACCCTATCAATTACAAAGAAACAATGACTCTTTTTAACTTGGATTAACAAATGTTTGTATGATTGTTCAGTTTTTATCCATACTATTATTTAAAATATATGCTTTTAATGTATTTTGTGTGCTCAAATACATCAAATAAAAAGTCAAACGAAGATAAAATATTTCTGAGTAAACATTTGCAACAAGGTTTATATGCTGACTGGACCAGGAGTTCGTTTTTGTGTGGATTGATTCATGAACTGTATTGCACAAGTTGTATTTTTAGAAAAGTGACAAACAACCAATACAGTCATATAGTTTACAAGACAGATTGAGAAAAAATGTTTCCTCATTTTACAGTTTTGCAGGAGTATTTCGAAGAATTAAAACATGTCACCTCTTCAATTTACACAAATGATGTAGTATTTTGTCTGATTCTAGTTTGTTCTGTTGTGTCATGGTCTGATTTGCTATCTTGTGCTTATGTCATGTGCTCTTCTTTTCTAGAGTCTGACTCTCATTGGTTCTGCCATATCATTTGTCAAGTTCTGATGGCTTTGATTTATCACGTGAATTACCTTGTCATTCATACAGTTTATATATAGCCCTCGTGTTTTATTGTCTGGTTGTCTAACTTTGTCAGTGTTATGTATGATCTATGTCCTCTTGTTGGTGAGTGTTGTCTTTTGCTCATACCTGGATTTCATGGTTACGCCTGCTGTTCATGGTCAAGAAAGATGTGTTGTCTGTTTTGGATTTAGCAATTGTCTAAATCAGTGGTTCTAAAACTGAAAAACGAACACACTTTTAACCCTTTGACGTGTATGATAACACCAATGTGATGAGTAAATTGATTTTAATAGGCTAAACCTTTTATTTAAGGAGCTGAAAATAAAAAAAATATTCTTAATTAGAAGAATTAATCTGCCTCGTTTTTGAACTGTGCAGTGCTGTAACTGCTTAATTAGGCCTACTATGCTACTGTACTTCAATACCGGTTGTTATGGTGGTACTTGGAGAGACATTTATTTCTGAGGTGGTACATGGAGAAAAAAGCTTGAGGGTGCTTTCAAACTAGCACTTTTGGTCCGCACCCAGGTTCGTTTGACGTCATAGTACGGTACGTTAAGCTAGTGTGAACACGTCTTCTGAACTCGGGTGCGCACCCATGAACCGTACCCGAGTCCGCCTGAAAGGGGTGGTCTGGGGTACGGTTCATGTGAACTCTGGTACGGTTCACTTGTAGTATGAATGCAATCGTACCAAAAGCCAGAAGTGAACCGCCAACTGTACAACAATCTTTAGTTTTCATAACGTTCATTCATGTGTGTTTGTCTGTGTATGTCACCTACCTTGACGACAAGCGTGACTGACCTACTACAAATAGTGATAATGTCTGCTTGTCTCCTCCAAAAACAGCTTCTGCAGACATCATGTGATGTTCTGAACGTTTATATTATTTTTGCAGCAGATAGACGTGAGTCGCCTTCTTTATATCCAAAACCAAAAGGTTCAGTAAAAGCGAAACGACCGCGATGTGCGTATGTCTTTCCATTTTGGCGCTTTGCTTTCGTTTCCATCACCTGGCAACAGCTGTACACAAAACAGCAGCTTGATGGCGCAAGCGTACCGAGGTTCAGAAGGAAAAAAGACAGTGTGAACACAAACCAACTGAGAAGGTGGCAAGGGGGGACAATCAAACTTGGGTACGGTCCAGGCAATTAAACCAAGTGTGAAAGCACCCTGAGAACCACTGGTCTAATGGCCCTTTCCCCTGAGTGGTACAGTACGGTACGGTACGGGTTGGTACGGGTCACCTTTATCAGGCTTGCGTTTCCACTGCTAAAGGGTACTCTTTTGGTGGGCGTGGTGTACGACAGAAAGTTTCAGTCAACATCATTTTCGCTCGAGGAAATGTCTACAGTAAAGCTTTATGGGTAGTTAACAAATCATATGAGAAGCACTTCTCACAAAACAGATGCTTTATTATACACAAAAACACTGGTGTAAAAATGTTCATTACTGACTGAACATGATCTGATTATAACTGCAGATCAATGATGCGAAATAGCGTACGGTCCACGATTATATAAAATAAATAAATAAATGCAGCATATATGAACACATAAAGCCCCACACAGTCTCCGATGTTACCAAATTACAGAAAAACTACACACAGCAGACATTTAGTCCTTATTTAGGTTCAAAAACAACACGAAATATAGCCCCACAGTCAATTCATTTTATTCAGCAAACCTCTCATCTGTATCTTTTATCTTCACCAGTACATGTAGCCTCTCGGTCATTATTCTCTCGTTAGAGAGTAATTCCGTCATTCCAAGTTTATAATATTTCAGGTTAAGAACTTTGTTATTTCAAATATTGACGCGCACGCAAGCGCAAGAGACAAAGCGAAACCTCTCGCGCTCGCGCTTATGGGCTCGTAACCCATAAGAATCTGCTCTTCTTCTCGGCTTTGTGGCTGTTCAAGACGATGACAAGCTTTGTTTAAGCTCGAGTCGACCATGGCTCATTATTATATGCTGATATTATTTCGGAGCATTGTCTCTCGGCTGTGTATTAAACATGGCGGGTCCTTTGTTTTCGTTCTGCTTGTTGCGTGAGCAAATGATGTATCTCTGTAAGCCAATAGCGTTCAACTGCGCGTCTAGCGCCGCCTTTTAGTTACCCTTTGGTACACTTGGGACCCTTTGCAAAGGGTGACTAAAAAGTGGTACATTACGGTTCGGTACGCTTTTAGACATTTTAAATGGTCTTAAAAGCGTACCGAACCGTACCGTATCGTACCGTACCACTCAGTGGAAACGGGCCATAAACTAACCACACTTGGGTTTAGCTACTCAACTCACCCACTGGCATTTATCACTGCTCCTTATGGCTGATAATACTTTTATTTATTGACTAACCATTGCAATCTTTAATTAACCCCTCTCTATTCTAAATTACAATAAAGGATGTTAAGGAAATTAGTTTGCTCACAGCAGTTTTAGTGTTCTCTACATAGCAAAATGCTTTAAGCTAATATGTTAAAGCTAGTAGCAAGTGTCAAACACTCCTCTTGTAAAATTTATTCAAAAGACAGCAGTGTGTGATGCTTTAAGGTGAACTGAACCTAATGTGGGACACCACTGTGTAGCTAAGACAATAATGGGTAACGCTTTCTTTTACGACCCGCAAAGTACCACGTAAGTATAGTGAAATAACGGTGTACTTTTCTGTACGTATAGTATAAGTATAATGAACATACGTGTAGATATATGTGAACAAACTGTAATGCTTGGGCAATAAGGGGGTTACAACCAGATATGCAACACATAAAGTATCGTGTAAGTATATTGATTTTACAGTGTACTTTTCTATAAAGTGCAAAGGAACAAACCATGTTTGCTTAATAAGGGGTTAACAATAAGATATTCAACACGCTAAGGACCGCATAAGTATATTGCATTTACGGTGTGCTATATACTTGCACGATAGTTTGCGTGTTGCATATCTGGTTGTTACCCCCTTATTACCCAAGCATTACATATCTGGTTGTTACCCCCTTATTACCCAATTGTTACCTGTGTGTTCCTTTGCACTATATAGAAAATTACACTGTATACTCAATATACATACGCGGTACTTTGCGTGTTACATATCTGGTTGTAACCCCCTTATTACTCAAGCATTACAGTTTGTTCCCTTATACCTACACGCACATTCATTATACTTATACTATACGTACAGAAAAGTACACCGTTATTTCACTGTACTTACACAGTACTTTGCGGGTCGTAAAAGAAAGCGTTACCCAATAATGTAATGGATTTAGCACATAAGGTTTATGCTAATACCCTCAAGTGTCTGTAAAGACCTTTTAAAAGTTTCATTTACTGCTACAAAAACCAAGCTCGAGTTTTTTGGATGCTATTTTGCATATCATCAACTCAATATGTCTGCGGCACACATGCTTGTAAAGAAAAGAAGAGGCAAAAGTGCTGCTATTTCTGTTTGCTACTTAGCAATATTTTGTATGTATGAAGTAAGGGGGATGCGAATCCATAAATCTTTGAAACATGCGCATTATTGCTGTTTTTATGCTGAACTTCTGCTAGTGTCTGAGTGCTACAAACAACATTTGCTTTAACAACACAATCTGTTCCTCATGGCGGCCATTTGGTTTATTGACTATATGCGGTTCACCGTCGCGCTACTGTGCGCAGCGGTGAGGGTAAAGTCTTCCCTCCAATAATCCACTAAGTGACAACAATGCCATTTTAGGAGCAATACAGTGAATTATGTAAACTGTTTGGGAACATTTCACCTGATATTGCTGCCGTTAATCACTGCGAGGTCTTATGAGGAGCTGGAAAACTCTCATAAATCAGTTTAGGGTAGCGTGACACTCAAGCAGGGCTTCTGGAGTGTGCAGCTGTGTCCCAGGAACCCAGTAATGTCTTTTTTTAAGCACATATGATGGCAAAATCAGTTTTATTTATTATCAGTATAGTGTGTGCTTATGCTAATGTGATGAAATTGTAAAGCAATTGACCCCATACAATGGCACAAACCTTTCCTTGGCTGTGCTGGCTAAAGCTATTTGCAGACAAATTCAATTAAATATCAATCCCTGGAGAAACTATTAGCTTTTATTATACTTAAAACACAACACCCTCTCCTAATGCTGTCCATTAACAAAGATATACACTGACCTCTGTGTAATTGCATAGTGCTTAAGAAGCACCTGGATGGCACTAGATACTATAGAAAAACACATTTTTCTTGCTTTATTTCTTACCTGTTTTTCCTTGAGGTGTGGTTACAATTATAATCGGCTAAAAATACTAATTGTCAGGTTGTAATGTATGAGTTCAGAGTTCAAACAAGTCACCATCAAATCGAACACAGTTAAATTGACCAACTTTAATCTGTTGCAAAATCTGCAAGCGATTTCTGCGGAGAACATTAAGTTGTGACTTAATGAATGCTGTTCAAGATTTATTCACATCACACATTTAAGTTAAAACATTACTGTGTACACTATGCCAGTAAAGCATGTTCATATATGTACAACCCCAAATCAGAAAAAGTTGGAACAGCATGGAAAATGCAAATAAAAAAAGAAAGTAGTGATTTCTCAATTTACTTTGACATGTATTCCCTTGCAGACAATAAACCAACATTATTTAATGTGTTCCTCATTATTTTAATTGTTTTGTTTTCATATTAAACACATATTCCAATTTTGGTTCTTGCAACACATTTTTAAAAAAATTAAACAGTAAAGCATTTACCACTTTGTGATGTTGCTTTTCAAAACACTTATAATTTAGGAACTAAGTGATTAATTATTTCTGGTCCAATTTTGTCCCATTCTTCCTGCAAATAAGTCTTAATGTTGGCAATAGTACAAGGCCTTCTTGTCAAATTGCACCCCACTTTCTTTATTGGAGACAGGTCAGGACTGCAAACAGGCCAGTCAAGTGGCTTATAGTATAATGAATTTGGCAATTAGAGTTAAAATCCTGTAATTTTCTAAACAATTTAGTAGTTTTGGTCAGGACTGAGGTTGATTAACAGAATTATGCAAACAAAATAGAAAAAGATATTAATCTGATGCATATTTACAGCAGTTTAGTTTAATGGATGTTTTCATACCTCAAAACAGTGGCAAAATTGCCAAGAGTGTATATGTGAGGGAGCCGTAGGTGACGACATGGAAACAGTGTGAATCCAAATGCTGGGGGTTTAATAAACAAGCAGCAAATTACATGCAGAGTCATAGTCATAAACAGGCAAAGGTCGGAACAAACAATAAGGCAGTTCAAAACCAGCAAACAAAGCAGAGTCCAAAATCCAAAGAAGCAGTGGTCAAAAGGCAGGCAAAGATCATAACAACAAGGAAAATACAATAGTCAAGGATACGCTCGGTAAGGCAGTGGAACTGGCAATACTTCGCAAAGAGAAGGTCTACTCAGTAGCTGCGTCCCAAATGGCATACTTGTGCACTTTTCTACACGATTTTGTAGTATAAATAGTGTAATAAGTGCGTTCACACTGAAAACTGTAAAAATAATAAGTGCACTTTAATTACCTGGATGATGCACTCCTTCCACTGGTAATATGAAGTGTGTAATGATGGACACTTCACACACTCAACGACCAGAGCTTCATGCGCTTAACGGAAGAGGCGGAGCTATCAGAATCAGAATCAGAATCAGAATCAGAAAGGGCTTTATTGCCAGGTATGTTCACACATACAAGGAATTTGTTTTCGTGACAGAGCTTCTACAGTGCAACGGAGTTACAGAGACAAGACAAAAAACAGATAATAAATATATTCAAAAAAATAGAAGTAAGTGTTAAATGCAAATATACAAATAAACAAGTGTATGTACAGGTGTATTACTATATACAACATTATATGTGCAGCTGTTATGTGCAAATTGGCATGTAAAGTGTGTTGTTAAATAAGTGTATGTGTGTGTAACAAGTGTATTTGTTATGTGCAAATGGCATGTAAAGTGTGTTGTTAAATAAGTGTATGTGTGTGTAAGAGTGTACAGCAGTAGTGATGTTGGTTCCACGATTATTATCATCAAGTGTTCATGAGATGGATTGCCTGAGGGAAGAAACTGTTTCTGTGTCGGGCTGTTCTGGTGCGCAGTGCTCTGTAGCGACGACCAGAAGGTAACAGTTCAAAGAGGCAGTGTGCTGGGTGTGAGGGGTCCAGAGTAATTTTGGCAGCCCTTTTACTCGCTCTGGATAAGTACAGTTCTTGGAGAGTAGGGAGGGTTGTACTAATGATTCGCTCAGCAGTCCGAACTATTCGACGTAGTTTTCTGAGGTCAGATTTGGTAGCTGAGCTAAACCAGACAGTTATTGAAGTGCAGATGACTGATTCAATGATGGAGGTGTAGAACTGTTTCAGCAGCTCCTTTGGCAGGTTGAACTTTCTCAGCTGACGAAGAAAGTACAGCCTTTGTTGGGCTTTTTTAACAATGGAGTCCATGTGAGTGTCCCACTTCAGGTCCTGAGAGATGGTGGTGCCCAGGAACCTGAATGACTCCACTGCAGCCACAGTGCTGTCCATGATGCTCAGTGGGGGGAGAGCAGGGGGGTTTCTCCTGAAGTCCACTATCATCTCCACTGTTTTGAGCGTGTTCAGCTCCAGGTTGTTGTGACTGCACCAGAGAGCCAGCTCCTGAACCTCCTGTCTGTAAGCAGACTCGTCACCGTCCTGAATGAGGCCGATAAGCGTGGTGTCGCCTGCAAACTTTAGGAGCTTGACAGAGGGGTCCTTTGAGGTGCAGTCATTTGTGTACAGAGAGAAGAGCAGAGGGGAGAGGACACACCCCTGGGGGGCGCCAGTGCTGATTGTGCGGGTCCTGGATGAGGATTTGCCCAGCTTGACCAGTTGCTGCCTGTCCGTTAGAAAGCTGTTGATCCACTGACAGACAGAGGTGGGCACGGAGAGCAGAGTTAATTTGGGCAGGAGAAGTTTTGGGATGATGGTGTTGAAAGCTGAGCTGAAGTCAACAAACAAGATCCTCGCATAGGTCCCTGGTCTGTCTAGGTGTTGCAAAACGTAATGCAGTCCCATATTTACTGCATCATCCACAGACCTGTTTGCTCTGTAGGCAAACTGAAGAGAGTCCAGTGAGGGTTCAGTTATGTCCTTCAGGTGGGCCAGCACCAGCTTTTCAAACGACTTCATGACCACAGATGTTAGCGCCACCGGTCTGTAGTCGTTTAGTCCTGTAAGTTTGGGTTTCTTTGGGATGGGTATGATGATGGAGCGTTTGAGGCAGGAGGGCACTTCACACAGCTCCAGTGATCTGTTGAAGAACAGGGTGAAAATGGGGGCCAGTTGGTTAGCACAGGATTTTAAACAGGCTGGTGTTATAGAATCTGGGCCTGGTGCTTTTCTCCTCTTTTGTTTCCGGAAGACCTGGCGCACATCATCTTCATTAAACTGAATTGCAGGTATGGGGGAGGTGGGGGGTGGTGGAGGTGTTAATGGTGGCGTGAAGAGCAGTTCAGGGTGGGTGTGGGGGGTTTTCTCAAACCGGCAGTAAAACTCATTCAGGTCGTTAGCAAGTTGTTCATTGTCTACAGTGCTGGGGGAAGGTGGCTTGTAACTTGTAATATTCCTTAAGCTTTTCCACACGGATGCTGAGTCGCTGGAAGAGAACTGACTCCTTAGTTTTTCAGAGTAGTTCTTTTTGGCGACTCTGATCTCTCTTTTCAGGGTGTACTTTGCTTGCTTATACAAGGCCCTCTCCCCATTCCTGTAAGCAGCCTCTTTGGCCTGACGTAGCTGTCTGAGTTTTACAGTGAACCATGGTTTGTCATTGTTGTATGTGAGTTGAGTCCTGGTAGGGATGCACACATCTTCACAGAAACTAATATAAGATGTTACCGTCTCTGTGAGTTCATCCAGATCGTTAGCAGCATCTTCAAAGACACTCCAGTCAGTGAGGTCGAAACAGGCTTGTAGATCCCGCTCTGTTTCATTAGTCCATCTTTTCACAGATCTTAATACAGGTTTGGCTGTTTTCAGTTTCTGTTTGTAGGTTGGTATAAGATGGATTAAACAGTGGTCAGAGTGTCCCAAAGCTGCTCGTTGAACAGAGTGGTATGCATCCTTTATTGTGGTATAGCAGTGATCCAATATGTTGCTGCTCTTGTGGGACATGTAACATGCTGTCTATATTTTGGCAGATCATGGGATAGTTTAGCTTTGTTAAAATCCCCGAGAATGATTAAAACAGAGTCCGGCTGCTGTCGCTCAATTTCCGTGATCTGATCGGCTAGTTTCTGTATCGCCAGGCGCGCGTGCGCGTGCGGTGGAATGTAAACAGAGACGAGGACAAACGAGCAGAACTCACGCGGTGAGTAGAAAGGCTTACAGTTAATAAACAGTGCTTCTAGATCTGGACAGCACATCTTCTTTAAAAGAGTTACATCAGTACACCACCTTTCATTGATGTAAAAGCACGTCCCGCCACGGTGCGATTTCCCCGTCGTTATCCGCTCTAAACAGCTGATAGCCAGGAAGGTTAAGCGCGTTGTCCGGTATGGTTTCGTTCAGCCAGGTTTCCGTGAAGCACAGAGCAGCTGAATGCATAAGATCCTTGTTTGTCTGAGAGAGCAGAGTGAGTTCGTCAATTTTGTTGGGTAGAGAGCGAAGATTTGCCAGATGGATGCTCGGTAATGCTGTTCGAAATCCTCGTTGTCTGAGTTTCACAAGCGCGCCTGCACGCTTCCCTCGCCGGCGCTTCAGAACGCGCTTGAGTAGCACCGCGGCTCCTCCGACAACAATGTCCAACAGAACATCAGATAAGTCCAAGTCTGGAAAAGTATTTGGTGGTGTATGCGTCCGGATGTCCAACAATTCGTCTCTGGTGAAACTAATTGTAGGAATGTGACTAAAAACAGGACAAACTAACAAAAAAACGACGAAAACTGCAGAGCGCGTCACGGAGGCAGCCATCAACGCCGGCGCCATCTTAACTAGCTTAATCGTGCACACATGTTGGATAACTATTTATTTTGGACTGTGAAAGCAAATTTCTTCAACAAGAGTGATTATAGCGCCTCGCGATGGTGAATGCGGTTATAGTCATGCCAGGTATTATTAGGAATTTTGGTCATTTATTTATCTAATTTGGCAACCGTCAAACGTCATCAGGGAAACGGTTTGAACTTCCGCTTAGTAAAAAAGCCATTAGTGCTCCATTTGGGACAGCACTACATACATATACTTTGCTGTTTAGTGTGTGAGTGCATAAGTACATAGTGCATAGTGTATAGTGTGTCATTTGGGACACAGCTAGTGTGTTTATATATGGTGGTGGCAGGAAGTACCACCAATGAAGAGCAGAGTCAATATTCTGGAGAGCGCTCCCTATGGTGGTGGGATGAATGAGACTCTGCCTCATTCGTTACAGTATAGTTTGTCAAGAGTATATATTATTTTAAAGCATTTTCCCAAAATCTGTGTCAAAATTAAATTTGTCAAATTAAAACTCAAAATCACCCCAGAGTGGATGAAAAATCCCCAACAGCACATAGTAAGTGAGTGAGTGAGTGAGGGAGTGAATGAATGAATGAATGAATGAATGAATGATTGAATGAATGAATGAATGAATGTATATATGAATGAATGAATGAATGAATGAATGAAGCGTAAACCGCTTCACCTTCTGATTAAAGCAGCATCAGATCACAGCGGTCCCCTGAGGATGAGATTAAAAATGAAACAAACCTTCTAACCAGAGCCGCTCTTTGTCTGGGCTTTCACCAGTTCAGGTGGATGTCGTCATGATTTGTGTTTGAATGTGGAAGTTGGGAACTGATTAACAGACAATGAGCTGAGGAAATTTTGCATTGTCTTATTTTCACACAGATTAATAAATCTGTCAACGTTGAAGAGTACACGTTTCCGGCTTTATGCAGGAATGATCTTCATGTCTGTGAAACAAATGTTTGCAGAGATTCAGTTTTTCTTTTTTTCTGACAAGTTTGCCAGTTATGTTGAGAGAACACACAGGAAGAAAATCACTCAAAACATATAGTTTTGTTGTAATTATGAATACATACAATAGAAAATAGGTCCTTCACAGTTTTCTAATCTGTGTTTGTCTTATCAATACAATTAAAAAGTTCGTGGAAATGTGCTAAAACAGGAAGTAACAATTAAGGTTAAGTAACACTTCACGCTGTTAACTACTGGCATATCATCTGCCTATTATTAAGAAATTGACTGTTTATCAGTAATTATAAAGTATGATATTATTCTACATTCCTAATCATACGCAATAGCTAAACCCAACTACTTTCTTAATAACTTTGAATAAAACAGCTTATTAATATTTAATTGAGCTAAAACTCTTATTGTATCTTGAAATAAAGTATAACCCATTTGTTTTATAGTTATTATTGTTTCTGACATTTGGATGTTTGTGACTTACAGCTACACTACCTGACAAAAGTCTTGTCATCGATCCCAGTTGTAAGAACAAGAAATAATAACTTGACTTCTTGATAATTTAGAAAAGTGGCAGAAAGTAGATTTTTCCCATGAAATATCTGTTGAACTGCATCCTAATCATCACAAATACTGCAGAAGACCTATTGGAACCCACATGGACCCAAGATTCTCACAGAAATCAGTCAAGCTTGGTGAAGGAAAAATCATGATTTGGGGTTACATTCAGTATGGGGGCATGCGAGTGGATGGCAGCATCAACAGTCTGAGGTATGAAGACATTTGTGCTGCCTATTACATTACAAACAACAAGAGAGGGCAATTTCTTCAGCAGGATAGTGCTCCATCTCATACTTCAGCCTCCACATCAAAGTTCCTGAAAGCAAAGAAGGTCAAGGTGCTCCAGGATTGGCCAGCCCAGTCACCAGACATGAACATTATTGAGCATGCCTGGGGTAAGATGGAGGAGGAGGCATTGAAGAGGAATCCAAAGAATCTTGATGAACTCTGAGAGTCATGCAAGTATGCTTTCTTTGCCATTCCAATTGACTTTATGAATAAGATATCTGGGTCATTGGAGAGATGTATTGATGCAGTCGTCCATGCTCATGGGAGTCATACACAATATTAATTCATTTTCCACTGCACCATGACTTTATATTCTGTACTGTACAGTATTTCTGTTAAGTAACAAGACATTTGTCTAAACAAAGTCAGACCTTACTGTTCTAATTAAATAATTAAAAATCAAGGCATGATCATATTTTATTTTGTTAAAATAAGCGTAATCTAGAGGCCCTTTCCTTTTTATATAAGCCACTTCTGATACCAAATAAACAAACTAGTAGTTATTATTTGTTATTCCTAAAACTTTTGGCAACAAGACTTTTGTCATGTAGTTAATGTTTGTTTTGAGTCCGGTGTGGAGCGACTATGGCCTTTACCTAGCAATCACAGAAAGTAATACCTGTAAATGCTAAATGTATTAAAGTAAAAAATATATATATATATTTACTATAATAATTACAGTATTTGGTATAACCGAGGGAGTTTGTTTATTAAAACCAAACAAGTTTGTCTATGAAACCGAGATTCTCTTGGAAAACTAGTCCAATCTGAATGAGAATTTACATTAAGATATGATCTACTGTAAAAGGACTGCGCGTTACCAAACCCTTTAAACACGTTGATGAAGGAAGATGTACCTATATGAAGTACATATATTGATATAACATTAAATCACCGCACACATATGGCCATGTCTCTCTTTGTCCTGAAGCGAGATTAAGAAACTGATGTGTAACCCAGGTTTGAACGTCTCTCTGGTGCATGCACGTGTGTTTATCTGCATGCACAGAGGAGGTGTGCTAATGGAGTCCGTCTCAGAGGTGAAATCGGTGATCCATCAGAAACCCTCCTCCTCTTCCCATGACCCCCTTGTTCAGCAGCTGCTTGAAGAAAACCAGAGTTTGCCCATGCTTTCTGGAAATCCCCTTAAACTTCACAAAGCGTAGACAGTACGAGAGAAATGGCATCCTGTGTTGACAATATGTAACATGGCGGCTTATCTCGTGCAGAGGCACAGTCTTAGCGCTCGTATTTTGGTTGTGCAGCTCCTGGGGGGGTTTGCAGTGGATGGTGATTGATTCGGGAGGTTCTGCACACCGCCTGTTTAAGTTGCCCTCTTGTACAGTTCATTGGTTCTCCACTTTAAAGGCTACGCTCCCTTTCTCTATGTTTCACTTCTTTTTTTGAAGTGTCAGCAGAAAATTGAGAGAATGTCCTGAATGTATTCTGCCTTTCACCACAGGACTAAAAGGAAAAAAAACGCTCCGGTTACTAAAGTAACCCTCGTTCCCCGAGGGGGGGAACGGAAATGCTATGTGGAAAAATTCCACTATGGGGATTTCGTTCAGAAAGCC